>WSQC01000007.1:0-57023 GCA_013248845.1 Passalora sequoiae | reverse complement strand
TTTTTTTTAGTGGTGGTGGTGGTGGGGAAGAGGCGGTGGGGGAAGAGCTAGAGTGTAGAGACGTAGAAAGAGATAGGTAGAGATAGGTAGCGATAGAGATAAACATGAATACGTATACATACATCATCGAGATTCCCGACAAGCTTAGCATACTCATCGAGGACTTGTTGCTGGAGTGGGGTGAGGGAGTCTTCGGGGTCTTGGCTGAGGTTCTTGTCTGCGAGGGGCACGTCGGGGTCGAATTGTATTTCGTCCATGAGTGTCTTGTCTTGTCTTGTCTCGAACGAAGCTGGAATGATTGTTCACTCTATGTTTGTCACGTGTAGGACGGCGGTGATTCTTCTCGCGACTTCGATGTTTGTCGTTCTTACTCACGACCGGGACGCGTGAAGTTCGCGATCGAAATCTTGGCAGTGTAATCTACGTCACGCCAAAACAAGACGTCGAAACAGACACATCAAACCAATTGGAGCGGATACAGGACGTGAGTATTTTCATTCCAACTCATGACACAGGCAAAAATCAATGCTTCTTTGCATACCGTGTCATGCGTAAGTTCGATAATCACTTCATAGCATGATGATCAAGCTTATCCCGCCAGATCGACCTCGTGACGAGCAAGACTCCCTCCTCCAATAACGCCAAGCCTCTGTGCAGTATTTACAAAGCCCATGCTTCTCTCATAAAGCATCGAGAAGTCGCAGAGCCTAACAGTGGCAAAGCACAGGCGTCGCCACTGCTGTCGTCCCCATACCGGCGCTACCGGTGTCCGTTGCTATGCGGTTCCTCTTCAACGACAGCGACGTCGTCACCGTCGTGATGCAGGGTCACGCTGTTGAATTCTTCGAATGGATCTGCGATCTCACCTCCTGGTGTCTCAAGACCAGAGTCAAGCGGTACGCCCTTCATCTTACTGGCAGGCATGGCGAAACCTTTATTATTGCCAGTGACAACACCATTTCCGAGGTCCACACTTTGACTTTCCTTCACATTGCGAAAGTTCACAGTGTCAACGCCACGTCCTTGGTTCGGAACAATAGGTGGCTTCATGTGGCGCAAAAGGGCCCACGAAGTCGATCTGAAGAATGGATGTGCCTTCACATCGGATGCTCCAGCTCGTGAACCGAGACGGCGAAGTTCATCCTTGATGAGCAATTTGCGGACAAGCGACTTGCAAAGGCTGCAGAAGTGTTAGCAAGGTACTATCTTCCAGTGCGGCAGGGACTCACTTCGAGATGTTTGTGACACCAGATCCTTCAGGGAACGGCACCTCGTCCCGTAGGATGTTGGCGAAAGTCGCGTTCCTGTTCTTGCCCTTGAACGGTGTTGTGCCGAATAACATTTCATAGATCAGAATACCAAGGGTCCACCAGTCGACAGCACTAGTGTGACCGCATCCCTTAATGACCTCTGGCGCAATGTATTCCTCAGTACCCACAAAAGAGTTCGTTCTGAAGCTCGCAATGCAGCTTCTGGTGTCGATGGTGGGCATGTTGCTCGGATTTGGGTTGCTCGTGATGCCGCCACTCGCGTTGCGGCCGCTAGCGTGTATCATGGTAGGAACGCCTCCAGGGTCGGATTGTTTCGACAAGTCAAAGTCTGACAACATGATGTGGCCGGACTGATGAAGAAGGATATCTGGTTTGTGTCAGCAGAATCCATGGCCGCACTGAAATTCCCAGCACTTACTCTCAGGTTTGAGGTCTCGATAAATGAAGCCCATCAAATGCAGGTATTCGAGAGCAGCTGTCACCTCGGCTGCATAGAAGCGTGCTGCATCCTCATCCACGCATTTGTTCGGTCTTGTCTGCAGTGCTCGGAAGAACTCGCCTCCACTGCAGTACTCCATACATAGGTATAAGTGATCTTCCGACTGGAAAGAATGGTACAGCGTCACGATGAAGGGATGATTGCTGGTCGCGAGAATTTCCTGTTCGGCCAGCGCACGCTTGATTTTGTTGCGCTTGATCATTTCTTTTTTTGACAGCACTGCCGCTGGTTAGCATGCAACCAATGTTTGACTCTGTAGAATGCCCACCTTTCATAGCGTATAATCTCGTACTCTTCTTCTCTCGGACAAGATACACCTTGCCCACATCGCCTTTACCGATGAGCTTGATCTTGTCGAAACTGCTAGGCCCGACCTCGACCCTGCTTGCCCTGATGCTGTTGCTACTATACGTCCGCCTGAAAGCTATGCTATTCCGTATCTTACCAGGCGTCATAGCACCATTCACAACCGGCACTGGCAGCAGATCGCCATCTTGTGGTACCGTCTCCACCATGCTCAACGCACTCGCATTGCTGTGCTGGCTCATCTTGGGAGGCGGTGTCGAGTCCATTTCTGCCGTGTCAGGTCTGCTGTCTCCATTGCCACCGCTGCCACGCTTGCCAATCTTGAATAGGCCCTGTGCATTCGGCGCGCTGGCCACTCTTCTCAACTTTCTTGCCAGCTCTTCTTTACCGCTCGTACCGTTTGCGTCCTTGCCGTTGCTATCTTTCGTCCCCTTTTTGGAGAGCGATGGAGAGTCTGGCGGCGTGCCAGGTATGCTGCTGTCATCGTGGTGTCGTAATGCGGGGGGACCCTGATGCTGGAAATAGGGATTGGCGTGTGCAGTCGGGCTCAAGCCATCGTCCAATGGATTGCCTTCTGAAGCGACGGTAGTACTCCGACTACGGCCTATATGAGGTATGAAGCGGGAATTGCGCAGACTGCTTTTGTTGTGCTGCGAGGCGGGAGTTCGGGTGCCATCAGGCTGGACGTCGCCGTGCAGGGAGCCCTTCTCCGAGCTGGGGTGTGTGCCGTCGTGCTTGCTGGAATTGATGCGGAAGAAATTCTTGATCTTCTGGCCGGTGGTGTTGTTCACTTTCCCATTGCTGTTCAGACTGGCTCCGCTGAAGACTCGCTTGCCATTGCCGGGATCTGACGTGGCGGATGGCATGATGGCGGTGGTGCCCGCCGGCTACCGTCTGCCAGCCAGGACGTAGGTGATGAGGCTACGTTGTGTGGTTTGGTGGATCAGAAAGTGATATGGCAAGATTGTGGGTTGCTCGTAAGCAGCGGTAGTAGCGTGGAAAGCAGGGTCGCGATGAGGTGTAGTAGTAGTGTAGTTCAGGACTCGGTCGAGAGACTAGCAACAATCGCTGTAACGTCTGCAGACTTCAGACTTCGTGGCGTCTGGACTTTGCCGATCGCCAGCCGGAGCGATCTCTACCTAGTAGTCTAGTGTGCAGCAAGATGCATGATGAACAGACGACGACGACGACGACATGGTCAAGAATGGTGCATGTGCTACCAAAGATGAAGAAATGACAGCACTGCCACTGTTCCACTTGCTTCATAATCAACATTTTGTCTCCTGTGACAGCGGCCAGCGAGCTCTTGCTTAAACTCGCTCGCACGCCCGCCGCCGCCTCCGGATAGGCGGGAGTGGCGCGGGAAACATCCGTCGCTGATCTGTTGACCTCCAGCTGTTCTGTTCTCCTTGAAACCCTCCGCGCTTCACCTTCTTTTGCTGCAGCTGCCTCGACGCCCACTCTTCACTGGCGACACTCCTCGACAGCTTCTCCCTGCTGATATACATACATACGTATATATACATGCACTCTTCCCAACACTGCCCTCTCGCTACTTATTCCCATCATTCCACCCCCCCCCCCCCCCCGGACAGCCGTGTCACTACCCGTTCCCGAGCCCATCCATTGCTTTTCTCCTCGCTTTCCTCGGCCACGCAAGACACGCGGCAAATGTACGGCCAAGACTTGGGCGAGCGGAAGGGCCGGTCTTCTTCGTCAGAGCAAAACATACCTCGAGGTACATTCTCCTCACCCTCATGAGCTTCCTCGGAGGAACTACAGGCCTGCAGTGCGCTCTGGGGGCATGAAACCGGTCAGACCCACATGCGATCTCGACTAGAGCAACTTACGCTCAGACTGTGCTTACACTCCTTGACGCTTATTAGCGAGCATGTCTTAGATTTGACGGACAACAGCTTTATATGCGGTGGATAGTCATCTTCCGTGTCGCAAAATGCTCAGTTCGCATCCATCGCATCATATGCACCATCACGTATATTCAGGTGACCTGATTACGCAGCACAACAACGCAAACTAAACACTCTAGCCTTGTTTCGTAGATCCAGGATCTTCCGACGGCGCTATTGGCTGGGATTGGTGGCATATGGTCAGCTTCTCTCAAGCAGATGAAGGCTTGCAAAGAAGCAAACCGTTACCATTAGAATTATTACCCTCTCTGTCTTGACCTTACGCAACACTAGCAAAACGTAATACTAGCAAAACGCTATCATCTGTGCCTTGTTAGAACTTCCAAAGTCCTGCACCATGCTCCGATCCTCTCCAAGCACCGCGAAAACATTCTCCTGCCATGTCCTCGCTCATCCCTCTTCTTCTGTACACTTGCTTCACTTTCCGCCACTGGATTTCTACTCCATAACACCAACGTTGCTGCCGCTAGCACTAGCCGAGGTCTCTGATCGAAAACCACCGACGACATCCTGCTTTGTGGTAGTCATGCCACTGCTCTGAGTGTGCTAGTCTTGAGCATGCTGTTTTCCAGAGCTGGGAGTCGCTGGCGCTGCAAGGATGTTAGCACTGCCTCGAAATCAGTGGTGCGTCAACAGCCACTGGTCTCATCGGGAGGTACACATGTCGTACCGCTCCATATCCACTTACCAGCAAAAGCTGATCTCGCGTGCTCTGCAGTCTTCTCTAGCCAACTCTGTTGCGCGTTGCTACCGTGGAACGTCGACTGGACGTTTTGTTGGTTCGGTGCTTGAGCAGGCGCTAGCTCGCTCTCGCCGAAAGAGTCTGGAAGCGACGGTGCGCTCTCGTTTGCTTGCGCGCCATCTTCTCGCACGAGCGGAGCGGCCATAGCATTCATAGCATTGTAGTTCGAATCAAGTGACTGCGGCATTGCGAAGTATTCAGCTGCAATAGCAGTCTGCGCATGCGATGTGCGACCTGCAAGGTCTTTCTGTTAGCCGAAGCATTGTACATGGCTGTGAGCATATCGGGCATTATGCAGGCTTGTAGGCTTTCACCACACTCCACTGAACATACCTCTCTGCAGTCCCGGCACTTTTGGGGTCCCGTCCTCGTTGAAGTGTTGACATTTTCTGTGCTTGTCGATGCATGTCTGGCAGCGCGGAACGGAATTTACGCGCTGAGCGGTCGCCTTTGCTTTCATGAATACTGGAGGAGCCTGCGGAGTCCATGGTCGCGAGTACTGCTCTGGAAACTCGGTCTGCGTGTACTGTGGCTGCGCTAGTTCGCCCCTATAGAACCTATCGTGCATGTTCTGATAGACTCCGGCGACTTCACCCCTCATGACGAAAGGGTGCTCGATGGACGAGGCGGGTGTCGGCAGAGAGCTGGGTGCAGTATCGATGTGAGGAAGCGAATATTGATTAGAGTGCAGCTGGCCCGGCAAGGTCATGTTGGCTGGCATAGCCTGACCGACGATTGGTGGCGGTAGTTCTGAACCGGGTCGCTCGAAGTGCTGCAGCACGTCGTACTCAGGATATTGCTTGAGCAGATGCGTCGCTTCAGTGGCCGCATCAAGCTTGATCTTGCGAACGAGCTCTGGATGAACATGTCCGATGTCCGTAGCCGGAGACACCACACATGTCACGCCGCCAGCGTCACGTTTGCGCTTCGAAGAGGCCTGGCTTCCGGCTCGCGGTTGACGTGCACGAGGGATGATCGGGCAGAAATACTCGACGTGCCCAGTATTCTTGCAGCGGGTGCACCGGTACATCTTCTTCTTGCAAGGATGTGGGAGATGCCATGAGTCGCAGTTGTGGCATAACATCAAGTACTATCTGCTATCAGTGAGCAGTCTCTCATCGCGCGCGTGATCACGGACCTTGTAGCTCTCATCGTGCTTGTGCACGCCCTGAGGGCAGAAATTGTAGGTGTGGCCGAGCTGCTTGCAAATGACGCCTGGGGAACATCAGCGATCAGCCCATCAGCACGTACACAGTGTGCGGCAGTGACTGAAGGCGTCAGCACGCCGCCTGTACCGCCAGCCGCTAAGCAAAATTATGGGCTCGACCACGGTCGCTGCTGCTCTCGTACTCACAGGTTTTGAGGTCCATCTTGCACTTCGTTGGTCGGACGCCGAGATGGCAATCGCCGCAGTTATGGCAGAGATCTGACATGTTTTAGTGGATGAGACTTGCGTTGTGTGCCGTGTTGTGATATGGCGTGGCGTGGCGTGGCGAGGCAAGGGGAAGCAAGGCGTTGTAAGGCGTGGCGTAGTTGAAAAACTTGGTCGTGGGAAGTCGGATGTTGTTCTCGAGCACGTCGTGTTGTTTGTTGTGAGTCGAAGTGCAAAAATTTTCACGAGCGTTAGAGTCGCGTCACGAAATAGGTAGGCGCCGTAACGTCCTCACTCCATCCCAAGCTCAACTTTCACGCCGACAATGCTGGCGAACTCAGCAGTCTCTTGCTCCAGCTCACTTCATTCGAAAAATATGAGATAACTAGATGGTACTCACGTATTGGAATCAGAGCCGTGCCTGCAGTAGACAACCGTTTTTAAAGTCCTCCTTGACTTCGTACAAACGACGCATACGGCATCGTGCTTCTCCCCAGGACACCGACTTGGAGACGATCTCAAACAAAGTCCCACTCTCCAGATTGCTCTCATGGCCGCGCGTTGTTAATTCACCTCTGGCCCAAATCTCATTCTGTACCAGGCTGTCCGAAGCAGCATCGGACTGTTCCTCCAGCTCCATGGCATACAGCCCCGTTACCCGGCTCTTGAAGCCCTTATTGTGAATCCTTGCGGCAGAAGTATCCATTTGTTCTCTAATACCAGCATAGCCGCCATCAGAGTTGGGAGCATTAACAGTTCCGAAGCTTGCAAAGCTGTTGACAGGAAAGATGCTGTTAGTTGTCTGGATAGTCTTATTTGCACTACACTGGATGCTTCACTTGACTTGGTACAGTGGCCCCATACGCAAAGAGCAGGTAAGTCGCCAGCATTGCCTACCCACGAATCGGGCTTGGCGCAAGCAAGGCTCACAGGACCGGCAACTTGATTACTAACCATAACGCGATGGTCTCTTGCTGCTACAAGATGTCAGTGATATTCGTCTGTGATGTTTGGCTGAAGCACGTTTGAGGTTTGACAGTCATCAAGGCGTTAGTGGCCAAGAGCAGGGGGCAGCTTCTTTCGTAGACGATGTACTGTGAGTCGAAAGAATACGTACATCAACGCACGACGCGGTGTATAACGGCCAAAGGCCGAGAGACTTTGTTTCTTGTGCCACGGCGAAAGATGTCTCTAGCGCGTGGGCATGATAGCCCGGTATTTAGAAAGTTTGATCATAACAGACCATTGATGCAAATAGACTTCTCGCGAGTCCAAGTCTCAAGCATGTTTCCCTCGAACTTAAGGCATCTCTAACGACAGGCAGCTGGGCCTTATACTTGGGCATCCGTAGCTCGTCAAGGAGACACATTGCCGGCCGCCACAGCAATGCTCACTTCGATTTTCAGAGTTGAGCTTAACCATATCGCAAGTGGTTCCCTCGGCATAACGCTTTGCCGTTGGCTTTTGGTGGTTACGTTACAGTGCTCAGCAACATCGACAGCTGAGTGCATGAGCTGCTCACATATATTCCAATGCGATCGGAACATCGATGTGCCACCTCATCGCTCGTCGGCCAGTGGATTTGCATGTATTTGAACACTCTCAATCTTGATCGCTTCTTGAGGCCTATTCTTCTTGTCCACTTTGATCTCCTCCATCTTGTCTAGAGTGTCCCAGCCTTCCAGCACTCTCCCGAACACCGTGTTCTTGCCATCGAGATGTGGTGCAGCAGCAAAAGTGAGGAAGAATTGGCTGCCGTTCGTGCCAGCTCCTTTATTTGCACTGCTCACAATACCTCTTGTATGATGCTTAAGCGACGGCTTCAGCTCATCTTCGAACATACTGCCATACACGGAATTCGACTCTTTCGTGCTCCCGGCAGCTGGCGAACCCCCTTGAATCATGAAATTCGGGATCAGGCGATGGAACGGCGAGCCATCGTACCCACCACTGGCGCAGAGCGCAAGAAAGTTATACGTCGTCCTCGGGCATGCCTGGCAGAAGAGCTCCAGCTTGACGTCGCCGAGTGTTGTGTGTAGGGTGACGGACATGATGCGACGGAGCGTGCGATAGCTTACTGTCACACGACGCTCCAGCCTACCTCTTCCTCGAAATGTGCTAGTGATTACAAACGCCAAGTGCGTTCGGTCCCGTCGTTGGCTGTAGATCGTCCGCGGGGATGGATCATGGCACCTGCGAACAGCTCAGCTCGGTGCACAACGCGCAATGGAGTCAGCCTGCGCCGGAGAATTGAGGGGATGCGACGTGCAGCTGCGCTGTAGTCCTGATGTTCAAGCAGAAGAGGGAGGTGCTGTGTTGTTGGAGGTGCAGATGTCGTCGAGGTGAACGAAAGCTCCGGGTAAAAGGTGCTGTGGTCAGAGCTTAGTCGAGCAGTGTCGTTCGCCTGGATCCTGCAGCGAGCATAGCGTTCCAGACCAGTCAGCCTTGCTCGCCTTGTTTCGATCGCCAACGGAGCGCTGTTTCAAGAGCTTCAGGCAGATCATGATCACTACCATTGTGTCACCCAAGCTTGCGAACATAGCCAACATTACTGCCCACTTATGCCGCGCATCACTACATCGGTATGACACGCCTTGACTCTGCCCTATGATTTGAACAATACTCCTGCATACCACCGTATCCGACGTCGCGACCTGGAGCTTGCGTGCAGTTCAGCCAGTAGCTCGACCACTGCCGCGCTACAGACGGCAGCGTACCACACCGTTCACTTCAGCGCCGGTATCTCATAGCACGAACTCACGACTGGTATACCCCATTGAGCCACTCGAGACACATTCTTTGGACCTCTCCGCGCTGTAGCACTCATAGCATAAGGCATATTGGGGAGGGCGGCGCAACAGAAGAAGCTGGGCTGGCGGCCATTACATGGCGTACCCCATATGCGGGCACGAATTTCTCTCATAATACGCCTAGGCGAACACATCAGCGGTCATGGCGGCCATGGTGAGGGTGACGGGTCCGCCCAATAGCAATTTCCTGGTCGGATACCCTGGCATCTCAGCAACACTGGTAAGTTATGCGGCTGCGGGCATGGCAGATTGGATGAGGCTGTCGTGCTGAGAGATCGATATGCTGACAGTCACTTATGTGCAGCCGCGAATAGAGGGCAAAGTCGAGATACGACCTGCGGTTGGATGGACAGCACCGGTCAATGTCTCTCTGGTTACGGTCTCTCTACAACGACGTGAATCGATTCTCGCCAATGCCGACTCGATGCTCCGATCAGCAGTATCTTCTTCACGGAAAGAGATCACCGATATAGTTGGGAAGGAGATGCTGCTGTTTCGGTGCCCCCCTGGTAAGGAGCACGAAGCCGTAATGTGCATGGACCTGCCTTTCGTCATATTCATACCTTATGGTCGTGGAGGCGAAGAGATTGCGAGAAGAGTACCGCCTGCATCACTGCAGCTGGACAAACGCGCAGCCGAGACATTCTATGAAATCGTGGTCACAGTACAGCAAGGCCATCAGGAACAACGAAAGTATCCTTTCCCAGTACCCATATCGCGCTACGATACTCTCAGCACTTTCGGCATGTACAATAGACCTGAGAGTGCAGAACAGGTAGCAGACCATCTTGTCACACTTGGAATCAGCTTACCAAGATGGAGCTACGGACCGCTGGATCCTGTTTCTGTATACATCAAACTCAGTCCAAACCCAGACTGGCTCAGCAAGGCGAAGAGGGTTACGATACAGAGCATCACAGTCGGCATCGACGAGGAGATTATCTTCAACCCGGAAGGCGACGAGCCGAGCAGGAAAGTCAAGACCCTGGCAAAGCATCAGCAATCCGTGGGGGTGAAAATGCCGGAAGCTGGTTACTTCACGAATCTTGGTCTCGTATTTCCAGCACGTGAGCTCAGAGACAATGAAGGCGTATTGGCTCGACCGAAGAAAGAATTCCCCATGTACGCCGTTAGCGGCTTCACCACGACTGGCACGTTATACAAGATTGAGTATTATCTCACAGTCAGGGTATGTCACAAAGCACATTCTGTAAAACTCACGCCACTAATCGACGTAACAGGCAAAGCTGTCTTCAGCAAAGGATATCTTGTTGCGTCAGCCGATCGTGGTTTGTCCGTTCGATCATGCCGGCTGTAAAGAAGAGATGGAGGCGATCGAGCAAGCAGCTAAGGATGCGGCACATATATCCGCGGACAATCCCATGCTTCCAGCAGCAAGTATTATCAAGGCGAATGATCCTAACGGTCTCCGGGCGCTTGGTATAAGTATGCAACAAGGCGTTCGCAAACCACTGATCGAGTGAAAACTTGGCAACGGCAGGGACGAAGCCATGATATCCGATCATGAAGCTGGCAATCTAAGAAAGAGTCTACCATGGATCACGATGGATCATGATGGTTGGGATACTGAGTAGAATTTACGAGGTTGGACGAAGAGCTCACCGCCCACGAGGCAAAGCTCTTTCCTCCTCACCGCTCGCTCACAAGCTACCGAGCTGCTTGAAGGAAAGCAGCGCATACCGCAGAGGCCGAACAAGACGCGCGAAGGAGCATACAGAAGCGTCTGATCGGCAGCGCGATGCCCTCACACTTGCATGAAGCAATCAGGAACGATTGAAGATACGAGCGAAGGTAGTCACATTACAGCGACTAGGGCGTTAAATGCTGGAGGATTTTGAGGTCTGGATACCCATTTGCTTTTTGGTCTCGCAATCGTGTTGGCTGATGATGTTTCGATCCTGGACATACCCAGCAGGATGGCAGCGATTCGGCACACTCGCGTTCACATTAGCGATTGTGTGCGCACTGATCGAGACAGATTTAAGCAGGAGCATTGAGCGCGCACTGCGTTGTATATTAGTTGTTATAACGATGAAAGAGAAGATGTCGTCCTTCAGGCCTTTGGCGGGCGTTCTCTTCAACTTCAATATTACGATTTGACAACAATTGAGCGATTGCGAGACTCTGAACCGATGTTCGCCTATTCGGCGCCTAAGGTCTCAACTTCGACCGCATTGTACTACTCCAACGGAGCCTCCAAGCCATTGCGACACACGAGTCCCGAGCATTGAGCACGAACACATTATACATGAAGATATTCCTCGCGTTCAAATCTCGCTAGCAAGGGTTTGCATACGTATAAATGTGATGGCAGGCTCTTGGACTCAAGCGCGATTTCGGCACTAGACGGAAGTCGATTTTGGTACAGTTGCCCACGTGCTGTTGTTGTGCATGCGAGAGGAGGCACGCGACTTGCTGTTCATATGCAGATCACTGACCACTTCCCAGCCGGCGCTGGCCACCGGTGCACACACATCGACTTGGAAAAAAGCATGCATGCAGCATATGGATAGCGCAAGACGCAGGTTCTGAGAGAGGATGGAGATGCAATATAGTCGATAAAACATCGCCGTTATATTCACCACCGCCACGACCGTCGACGCTGTTCGCGATACGATCTCTTCTCACCATGAACCAGTCCAACGACATGAGCGAAGTGCAATATGGTACTCGGTTCAAGCTACTGGACAAATATCTCGACATCATGACAGATCAGAACCCATACGTCCCACGACTCCACAAGAAAAAGAAGCACTCGCCCCGAAGCCTCTTCTCCGAATGGTCATCGCCACCCTCATCCTCATCCAGCGAAAGCAGCGAAAGCCAAGAAGGCGACCACGTCCCCTCACCACAAGCACCAACTTCTACCCATAACCGACATAACGATGAAACCATTCCACCACCGCAAACTTCGGTACGCACAAATCCTCAGAAACCCAACCCCCGCCCCATCTCCAAATCACAGCGAACCAAATTCCGGCGCGTCGAGCAATGGGTCTTCGACGTCGAAGCACAAACTCCTCGCCAACCTTTACTCGCCTTCCACGATCACGATCTGTCGCTGTACCGAACATTCGATGAACAGAAACAGCCCTGGCCATTCCCGAGACCTGATTCGCTCTCCGATGCCGCTACGAACGAGTCACGGAACAGTAGTCTCGACAGAGCCCTCGCCCGAATTCGCCGGCATATAAGAACGCAATGGATCGAGGTGGCGTCTTTCGGATGTTGGTGGGTGCGGGTCGTTGTTGCGGTATTTTTGTTCTTGGTGTTGGCTGTGGGGTTGTTTGAGGTGAAGGAGATTTGGGAGTTTCATGCGAGGGGTGAGGAGGATGCTGATGCTGAAGCTGTGGTGTTTTGGAAGCGATTGGTAGAGGTAGGAGAGTAGGATTGTGGATTGTGGGAGGGGTTTGCCATGGTTACTGTATTTGGGTGATGTGGCAGGGCTTGGAATGCAATCGTGGATGAGTGAATCTGGGAGCGTGATCATTTGGATTGATTGATTCGGATTCGTTTGTCGGGAAGATTCGAGAGAGAGCAGCAGAGCAGCAAATCGCATCAGCCTGGGTATTGACGAGTATTGGAGTGCTCGTGAAGATGTGTCCAGAACTCTCTTCTACAAGAGCGAAGCGAGATCCGTACACCATAGAGCATAGTCACGATCATACACCGACCGAGTGACATCGATATTTCTCCCGTGAGGCATTCGCCGCCGCCGCCGCGGCAACACAAGCATGACACCTCACAAAGAGGACAACGTAGTGTCGATGGTGACATGAGCACCACAATTCAGCACTCACGCCCTCTTGCACATGCGGTGCACGAGTGGTGTGCAGGGTACGAACGTGAGCTGCAGAGGTGAAAAGGAGGACGAGGTATGAGTACTATTAGTACCGGTACTCTCAAACTCATGCTCCCGTCGCACCTGCAGTGGATGTTGTTCGCGCTTGCCCGTACACGTTAGCAAAATTCTGTACCTTCCCAGTCACTTCCCAGACACGTGATAAAATGCAGGTGGGTGCGTGTCATGGTCGCAAAAATGTGTTCATACAACAGGAGTCATGCTCCTCGCGTGGCGCACTATAGAGGCTGCCTTTTGGGTATCGCAAAGCACATTCGCCTTCCCATACTCATTCCCAATGCTCATCGTCGTAATCGTAGCACCTCAGCGCTCCCAAACTTTTTCGGACCTCATGGCACCTGCTCCATAATACAATAGCCATGCGAGCTGCTCAAAGCTGCCAATCGCCTTTGAAACCCCCATTCAGCAAAACCGCACCCATCATTCTGCGAGCATCCGCCATGCCGCTTGTAACGCCGAAATCAGTAAACTTTGCTCCCATAGCGCTAGCCAGCGCATTGATGCATGTGAAAACTCCGCAGTCATCAAAATTTTGTTGTTGCTGAGAGACAATCTTGCTCTCGGTCCACTCATTAGGATCGTATGCACTCTCCAACTCCATGCTGAGCCATTCTCGCGCCAGCCTGAAAAACTTCGAATTCTTGCCACCCAAGCTGTCGAGGATCTGTATCTCGCGGTTTTCCACGTCAATAATCATCAACATCCAGTGAGATCCGCTGTTGATCGGAAAGAAGACCTTTTTAGTCTTCAAGAGCTTGTACTCCTTCGTACCTGCTGTCTTGCCTTTGACTTTCATGCGTCGCGACCACGTCTTGATGGCTGCGATATCGTTGCCTTTGTTTTTGACAGAGTTCAACCAGCCAGAGTTGAACGCGACCATCTCCGGGACGTTGTCTCCACTTTTGATGTAGCCGGCCTTCTCATTGACGTCTTCAATAATACACTCAATCCAGCCATTGACTATTTCATCGTTAAGCCAGCCGCTGGGACCATTCTGCTTCAAGTTGACCTTGTTCAAGATCCTGCCCGAAGCATCTGTCTGTGGTAGCAGTTTGACGAAGGAGTGTCGTATAAGTGGTCCTGCCGTGCCTGGCGTCTGTGCCAATTCTTGATCCATATTGCTGCCTTCCATAGCAGTCTGCAACTTGTGCTCCCATTCCTCGCTCACTGGCCGAATGATTTTGGTTTTACGAGCCTTCGCTGCGGCCTCTGCTGCGGCCTTCTCCTCGGCTTCCTTCTCAACCCTCTGCCGCTCTTCTTCGGCTTCCCTCTCCGCATCAAGCTTGGCTTGTGCCTCACGCTCCCTCTGGAGCTCAGCGTCTCTGATACGCTGCTTCTTTGTTCTATAGGACTGTCGGAAGTTCTTCTCTTCCTCAGTCTCGAGAGTGACCTTTTTGGCTTTCTTGACCAGGTTATCAACATCGTCATCTTTCGTCTTCGTGTCCTGCTTTGTGTGTCCTTCCATGTAGTCGTAAGGTAGTGTTCGTGGTCGATCTAGTATTCTCGCATACGGGCTAGGCTTGTAGGTATGCCTCGGCGGTGCTACAGGAGCTCGAAGGTTGGCCCGACAATCATGCCTTGAGATAGGTTGTGCAGCGGGCATCTGCTCGGAGACCTCAGCCTTGGTTGTGGGATCAGTTTGCAGCGGTTGCTCCTTGACTGTACTGACAATCGATCTTTGCGTATCTTGACGCTCTTGAGATGCGGGGCGAGAATCTGGTGGTGTGATGTCCTGGGTGTGTACGACCTTTTTCATCGGGTCGAATTCTTGTGCGAGCTCTGGGAAATACCCAGGCATAGTCGCAACATCGCCAGGTTGTGGAGACGGGGTCTTCATGCTGTTCACGTCTTGTGCTGCTATTGCACGACGTTTTGAGCCAGAGATGTCTGTTGCGACAGCGATGATTTCTTGTTTCTGAGGCTTGCCTCGAATGTAATCGAACAAGCCGGTGATGAAGCTGGTCAGGTAGTTCGCAAAAGTTGTGACGATCTCCATGCCGCTGACGCGCCGGATTGGCTCCTCTTCTTGCGCTTCTAGAGTGGGTGAAACCCGCAATGAGCTATTGTAATTTATGGCGGCCAGAGCTGGATAGAGTTGTTCTGGCGATGGTAATGTTGCGCGTGGTGGAGATGGTCTTTGCAGTGACAAGGTCCCAGTGCAACGTTCATCTGGTGGAGGTGGAGATGGAGAGTAGCCAAGTGGTGTGTAAGTCGCCGAAGCTGGTGGAACAGGACCATGCGAACGACGAGTGCGACGAGCTGGTGTAAGCTTCGGTCGCGCTGCTATGCACGTAGGTATACTATCCTTGCGATCCAATGCAGAGCCGCCCAGACGCTTGATGCGGTCGGATTGAGACGAGCGCTTTCCGATGACTGCCGCTCTGGACTGCTGCACCCGCCGGAGAGAACTTTGAGGTGGTGTAAATCTGCGCAAACCGCTCAAGCCCAGTGCGGATGCCGATGGTGAGTTCTGAGGCGGTGGTGCTATCGAGCCAAGCCCGCCGAATGGCGCTCGGCGTGTCTGGTAGAGCAGTGAACGCGTCTTTTGCTCTTCGGCCTGGATTTGCTCTTCTTCGTCGACGTAGTCGCTCAGATCATATGTGAATGGCTCTTCCGGCTTGTAGTCGGTCGGAAGGTGGTCGTAATTGGCTATGCGCTGCTTGATTGACGGTTTCCGTGGTTCTATGCCCTCCATCGGTGTGGTGTGGTAGTAACCGCACGGTGGAGTGAAGATGACGGCTTTTCCGTCTGACGCGGTGTCCATGGGGTCACCCCGGTCTTCGGCCGCAGTCTGAGCGCAAGTGTAGTCGTGGTAGTTGCGCTTCCCACCACGTGTCGCATAGTGGTGCTCTCGGAGGTATGATCGCGTGGCAGAGGCGATTGCTGCCTCCTCGTGGCGCTGCTCAGACCACTGGTATGCCATCTCGGCAGCACGGTCAATGTCCCGCGGAAATATCCGCTTGTGCAGCACTGACATGACTGCGCTACCAAGATCGTGGTGTAACTCAAAGCAAGGAGGAAGGAACCACTCGCCGCCTTCAGAACTTGGAACGCGGCAGGAGTGGCCCGAGCTCGCGCGTGCTTTTATCCAAACAACTTCTGGGATATTTTTACCACCACTTTTGCGATACACAAATGCGAGCTGCATACATGTAGTATTATCAGAGTATGCCTGCGCAGGAAGAGAGTCACATTGACGCGATGTAGCAATGCGGACGAGACAACCATCACAACCATAAAGGATTCAAGAACTTAGAAGAGCACCTCTTGAGTCGCAAGTTCCTGCGTCGATCATGCTTGAAACGGTCTCGGCGCCATGTGCATATTTGAGGAATGCGCACCAATAAGACCGTTTTAGGCATGTCGATCAGGGTTCGCGGCGGCAGGCATATGCACACCTGAACTTGGATTGAAGGCGCGCAACAATAACGACCATTATCCATTGTCACAACAATGTAGAGCTGCCTAGTCCGGCGCTCGAGCTGTCCTCGATGTGAGCTTCATTATTGTAAGTGAGTAACAAGGAGCGTGCCGCTTGCAGATCCGCGCATCCCCAAACAGCATCACCACAGCTACGCCAGTGCTTTACCCGCTCGTGCATCTTGCATTGTGTTAGACTTGGAAGTAGCGACGCGCTCCAAGACTTATCTACACCTTCGCATTTCTCACTTTCCACAGTCGCACACGACCCGCAATCAACATGGCACTACTGAAACAGTTCTCGACCAGTTTCTGGAGCCTAGTATCGCCCCAGAAGCAGCATAATACCACCATATTGCCTACACCGAACTCGGAACCGATCTTCAAGAAACCCCGGCTACCATCACCTCAACGAACCTCGATACGAGAGGTAAACCGTGAGGCACGCTCCATGAGCCCAAGCGAACGCGTCGGCAGCTGGAAGGTCAAATCATCGGAATTATCGAGCCAAGGCAGCGCATCTGGCCATAGAAAGAGGAAGAGATCACGCACACCAGAGACACCAAAGCCGCGTAAGCGCAAGATGCAGCGAGTTAATTCCAAGTTCACCGGCATCATCGATGAGGAAATGGACGATTATATCGGATCACCCGTAGACGAGGAGGATGAGCTGGATGAGTTGTTCCAAGACAACATACGCCTTTCGACACCACAATCATCATCAAGATACAGGTCGTCTACACCCGCCTCTCACGACTTCTCTGATGCCGATGATGGTCACTCCGTCGACACTTCGCTGGTTGTCAGCGAGAACGAGTATGTCCCCATGCCACGCAAGAAGCTCGATCTGCCTACCGAACATAGTATGCGGCACATTTCGGATGAGGAACTGCGCGCCCAAGGCTGGGACGACGACTACATCACTTTAATCCAAAAGATCGGCATGCGCGGCCATGAGCCACTGTTGCCTAATTATCTCAAGTTTGAGTACAAATTCCTACCGGATTTGCTCTTCGAGGATAGCGAAGATGCATTTGTCGCAAGTGTTCGGGGTGAGCACTTCAAGGCCAGTAAGGCACTCGAGAAGCTGCTGGAAGTTGGCAGTCGGGTCCGCGACAAGGCAGAGCTGTATGAAGATGGTCTCAGCTACACCGAGCCAGAGCAGGAGACGAAGAAGCATCTCAATGCCTTCATGAAGTGGGCATTCAACGACGCACGCATTGACAAGAAGACCGCAATTCCTATTCTTGCCACAGTCTTTCGACCTGCAGGTACCGATGCTGCAGAGCTCCGCGCAGAAGCCACTCGCAAGTGTCGACGACTTGCATCACGGTACCGCGAAGCATTCCAAGTCAAGCGCTCCATCGAATTCTCGCCGGGCTCCGAGACGACCAAATTGTCGGATGAATTGCCCACATTATACGCCTTTGTTGCCTCGCATACGATCGTGGCTATCATGGCCTACAAGCCAAATGAGCCGGATGCAGAGGCTTCCCATATGGCCTACTTCGACCTCAATGAGTTGTCTCACGATGTCTGGAATGCTCTTGCGTTCGCAATCCTGGTCTGCCATGTGCGCAACGTGCAGGCCCGCATTGCCGAGGAGACTGGGTTGGGCTTGAAGCAGCAGTTCTACGGTCAGGATGAGATGGAGGCTGATCCTGATCTTTGAGGCGCACAAGGAGGCGCATCACGTCGGGAAGTTCCGGTTGACATGATGTGATGTTCTAAGGAGCGTCGTCTCCATTGTTTATATCATCGCTTGCATCGCTTAGATTTACACAGCGGCGGTACGGCATATACCCGTGGTGGCGGCAGAGCGTGGTTCTCTAAGAAGAGTTGAAGCGCTGGGTTGCGATCGAGTCCTTTTTTTCGATGATCTTTAGATACCCACAAGAATGTTACTTGCACTTTTCTTCAGATCTCTTGGACCCCTCCTAAACCCCAACTCCAGACACTACCCAACAACCACAACCTCCCAACGGAACTCCTCCGCATCGCAGCTTTCCTGACTTTATTGTGCTCTTCATTCTTACTCGCTGATTACTTTACTACCTGTATCGGCTGGTTCCGTTTGTGGCTGGCTTTCAAAGTTGAGCCTCTGTCTTTCACGGAAGGAGTTTCTGTCTGTAGGCGGTGTGTTCTTCTTGGGGCCGTGAATTATGATGTCAGTTACAGTAGTGGTGGAGGGGAATTGGCGGCGCGAGAAGAGATGGCTGTGGGAAAGTTTTGTGCAGGAATTGGATTGGGCTATTGCGTCGCAGGGGGATATGTATATGGGACTTTATGGCTACTGTGGTGTGACAAGGGCGATTGATGATCTTTGGTGCTGAGCTCGGCGGTCTTGCTTTTGGAGGTATGGCATGTGTGGGCTGAAGTCTACCATGTGCGCCGTTCTCTCTTCAGCTATGCGCATTATGGCGCTGTATGGCCTTGCAGAGAACTAGGAGCTTGTTCGAAGCCGCGACATCTTCGTTGATCAGATCGTGATGCTTTTGAGATATTGACTCGGTCTTGTTTCAACGATATGACAAGATTGCGTGGTGGGACGGCTCAAGCGATTCGTGCAATTTGATTGTGTATACATGGATCGGCTGCATGCTCAAGCAATATGAATAGTGAAAGATGGTCTCGTGGTGTGCCAGCGAAGAACGGCTGGGCCCTGCAAGCACTAGGCCAGGGAAGGCGGAAGCTGCATGTGCATCGGTGATCATGTCTTGGCCACGGCTGAGCATGCGAGCCAACAAGACGTGGGCGACTATGTAGTTGGCCAGAGCATACTGCCAATTGGTGATGAACGAGCGGGTTGGTGTTTCAGAGTCGTACTCATCCCGTGATGAGGCTTCTTGACGCATATCGCGGTGGAAGGTTCAATGTTAGGTTGCCGTCTCGTGTCCTCATGATATCGTGCCAGACGAAATGCTGTACTGCGTTACGAATATCTAGGAGACTTCGGACCTGGTGCTAGACATGGCCCAACATGATATATAGAGGTGAAGTGAAGTAATACGGTGTCACGATCAACAACGGATGCAATGATACCGCAATCTGTGCTCTGCCGCGGAGGCACGATGTGGGTCCCCAAGGATCTGGACCTGGTCGGTGTCCCCGCCGTTGTGTTTCTGCACGGTCAAGGACACAGAGGCAAGAAAGGTACCGACTATCCGGTCGGCATCGAAACGATAGGCGTTTTCTTGTTGCTTCTGTAGAACATGCAAAGGAACACCGTCTGTACTATGCTCGTGCATCGTCTGCCAGAAAACGTGCTCCGGCGAGCTCCAACCTGTCGTTCGGCGGCAGATGGACGAATATGCGTACCTGAGGGAGCATGATCCTCAATGGCTGGACGACACCCTTCAGGCGCGAGCGCGACACATCCGCCAGAGAAACGCAGAACACGATAGTGCTATCACGACGTCCCAGCAGCCATGCACTACTTCGATCGCTCCGGCAGGACCACACGATGTTACAGTAGCGGAGCTTGCGCCGGGTCGCGTAGTCTCCGATCACGTCAAGCTCATTCGGCAGCACAATTGGGCATCGACTGCTCTGGGGCCTATGTCAATGTGGAGTACAGAGCTCCGTCGCATGGTCAATGTCTGCCTGCAAGACAACAAGCCCGCTGCGCTATGGTGGGGAGAGACTCGAAGTTTGGTCTACAATGAGGCTTATCAGCATGTCCTCGCGCAGAAGCACCCAGCTGTTCTGGGGTGGACAGTCAATGAAGTATGGCCGGAGCTGAAGGACTCAGAGTACGGGCAGTCTTTCGACCACGCAGATGACACTGGCGAGGCTTCCTTCGGCGACAAAGTGCCGTTCCATGTCGATCGAGCCGGTTACATGGAAGAGGTTTGGGCATCCTGGGTGAACGTGCCAATACCAGGACCACATGGCAATCTGGGGTACTACAACACAGTCGTAGATGTCACGCAAGAAGTTGTCTACAACCGGCGCATCGCGACATTGCAATCTTGCGACCAAAGCATATCGGCCGCAGAGACCGTGCGCGATTACTGGATACGAGTCCTTCGTGGATTCGAGAAGAACGAGTACGAAGTTCCTTTCGCGGTTTTGTACGGTCCTGCTACGCAAGACTACCGTCGAGAGTCGGTCAGATCTAGTAGCGTGGCAGATGACGATGGGAGCTCACAGTCAGAGCACAGCTCTATGTTTGCTGGAACTGAATGGGTACTGGAAGGTGTGGTAGGCGGCAGTGGAAGTGCTTTGCCACAGCGCGTCGATCTTGACTCTGGTTCAGAGCTTTTGTCACCGTTGTTGCAAGATGCCATGACCTCTAAAACAGTGAAGGTTCTCAACGTGGCCGAAGGCAACGTGCGTGAGACGCTTTCCGATGCAGCTTATTCGAGGTCTTTCAAAGGTGACAAGTGCACGACGATCGTCCTGCTTCCGATCTGGTCCACCTACCAGGAGCATCGATCAGGGTTCATTCTGCTTGGCATCAATACGCGGCGCAAGTACGATGTCGAATACCAGCGCTTCGTGCGTCTACTTCACCAGCAGCTCACAGCATCGTTGTCGACACTGGTCATGGCGGAGGATGAAGCAAGACGCGCGAGAGTTGCAGCCCGCCTAGCTGCGAAAGACCGGATCCGCCTCGTGGAGAATCTTGCCAAAAGCAAGCAAGAAGCACAACAAAACGAGGTCCGCTTTAGGAGCATGGCTGATCTGGCGCCCGTAGGAATCTTCGAGCTCGACGTTAGTGGCAACCTCCTTTACGCCAACCAACAATTCCTTGAGATGACTGAGTGTCCAGTCGATAAAGCATCCGATATCTCCTCGCTGACTCAGTCGATTCACGCAGATGATCGAGAAAGTGCTTTGCTACAGTGGAGCAGGTTGCTGGTGGGCGACGAGGTACACTTTGAGTCTCGACTGAAAAGACCTTTTGTGACGAGTGAGGTATATTCCGGCGAACGAATGACGGGTGAGACATGGGTACTTACTGCAGCATATGCGATGCGCGACGACACGAGTGGTGCAGATGGTGACATGATCACGGGCATATTTGGATGTCTCGTCGACATAAGTCGGCAGAAGTGGATGGAAGGGTTTCAAGAGCGGCAGGTCAAGGAGCATCTTGAACGACGACGCCAGCAGGAGAACTTCATGGACAGCACGAACCACGAAGCTCGCAATCCCCTGGCGGCAATCACTCTTTGCGCGGATGATGTCTTCAAGACTGTCAGCGGCGTGCTCAAACAGAACAGTCAAGCAGAGGTGGTTCTCAACAGAGATAATGCTACAGCGATACTCGAGAGTGTTGAGATCATCATGGCATGCGCGAAGCACCAGAAAAGAATTATCGACGACGTTCTCACCATAAGCAAACTTGACTCGGAAATGCTGAGTATGTCGCCGAGTCCTATGCAGCCGACAGCTGTCGTAAATCAGTCACTGAAGATGCTCAAAGGTGAGCTGCAGAGAACAGACATTGATCTGCGATACACAGTAGGGGCGTCGTATCAAGCGTGTATGGTGGACTGGGTTATGCTCGACGCAACACGCTTCTTACAAATCCTCATTAACCTACTTACCAATGCCGTCAAGTTCACGAAGCACGAGAACTCCCGCAAAATCGTGGTCACACTTGACGCGAGTCTAGATCGTCCAACGGGCGTCGACTTCGGTGTGCGCTTTGCACCAGATGTCCAGCGTCCAAGCTCAGTCACGACGGCAAAGGGAGGGGTCTATCTTGTGGTCACCATCAAGGATACCGGCCCGGGCATCATGGATGATGAGCTTCAAAACTTGTTTCAGAGGTTTCAACAAGCATCTCCAAAGACGTACGCCCAATACGGCGGCAGTGGTCTTGGTCTCTGGATATCGAAGGAGCTTTGCGGCAAGCTCGGCGGGCAGATCGGCGTGGCATCAACAAGTAGTGCCACCTCTCCCGGAGGCACAGCGACTGGCACTACGTTCTGCTTTTTCGTACAGGCAAGTCGCTGCTCACCTCCTGAGACAGAAGTCAGGCATCCAAATGGCCAGCCTGTCCAAATGCAAGTAATGAGCGCGGGTACGGTGACTATGCTAGACGAAGGCATCGCTGCCATCAACGCGCATCTCGAGGCGCCAGCTCCAGAGCCTATCATCTCAACGCTCGAAAAGCACGCCGTCGCGACTGTCCACGCCATTGATGCCGATCCTGCGACTATAGACGTCCTTGTGGTCGAAGACAATCTTGTCAACCAACGGGTCATGAAGAAGCAGCTGGTACGAGCGGGCTTCAGGGTTTCAGTGGCCAATCACGGCAAAGAGGCCCTCGATCTTCTCTATTCTTCGACGCTCGGAAATGCAAAATTTGACGTCGTGCTCATGGATATAGAAATGCCTGTCATGGGTGGTCTCGAATGTACCAGGATCATTCGTTTCCGAGAGCAAGAGTCTGAGCTCCGAACACATCTCCCGATCCTTGGGGTTACGGCGAATGCTAGAGCTGAACAGCTGGCCGCAGCGCTTGATGCGGGCATGGATCGTGTTGTTACGAAGCCTTTTCACATGAGCGAGTTGCTGCCTGCTATTGAGCTGGTGCAGAAAGGTCCGACATGAAAGATTTTGAGGTTTAACACTTGTGCAGACCGCACTTGGTAAAAGGACTGAAAATGGTCACGTAGGCAGATGCTGTTGTTGCTGGTCGTACAGTGCCAGCAGCCGAGGAACAAGATCAATGCCAGCCAGTGCGACAGCCGTACCCTCCAAGATTTGAGCGAAGCGAGAGCGACGGCTTCAAGAACCTTGCTCATGTAGCCTGGCTCGATGTTGGCTGGGCAGCAACAGTGTCAGCGTGCACGATAGCTGGCATACCTAACACATTTTTAGACGCTCAGCTCGACGATTGGACCTACCATATGTGCTACGATCATCGAAACGCGGCCAATCGCGTCGAGAGTACTGTCCGCTGATAGCGCTAAACGTGCATCGTACACTGCTGTAGGTTCGCTCGATCGCGCGTGACCGTGCATGAAAAGATCTCGAGGCAGGAGGCAGGCAACGCAGGATAGCGCTAAAAACGCCACGTATGGTATCCCCAGAAGCTCACGAAGCGCTATGGCGGCCACTCTGTTCTTTCCGTCCCTTATGTCTACGTGGCGTGAAGGCACGGGGTAGTGTTCGTTGGAGACGTTCATGAAAATAACATATCGAGCACCCCAAATGCCAGGAAAAAAACATTTCCAAGAATATCTCGCATCAATCACTCCACTGCGCCTCGCATTCGGATCTGTCGTCCTGGACAAATCTCTCTCTCGAACGCTTTATATCTCCAAGCACGGTCGTCGTCGTCATCATCATCACATCATCATAACTTAGTCCTCCCCTCCTCACTGGTGCCCCGTCTCATCGGCATCCCCTCCCTCCCCGCATTGACAATCCTCGCCGCCCCTCTCACAGCACTACTGATCGCAGCCTCTACACTCGACCCCGCAGCCCCAACATCACTGGACCCAGCAGCCGCACCCGGCGTAGTACTCCGGCTCTGTCGTTGCAGTTGTGCCGATGTCAGCCAATGGACCTGGCGGCTCAGACCGGCGACTTGAGCGCCTATGTAAGAGATTTCTTCGCGGGTGCGGATATTTTCGTTGAGGATTTGCATGGAGTGGCGGCCGTCGAGTTCTTGGAGGGTGGTGTTGATGCGGGACATTTCGTCGCGGAGGGATTCGTGCATGGAGAGCATGTGGTGGAGGGGTGAGGCGTACGGGCCGCCGTTTGTGGCTGGTGGCGGAAATGGGGAGGTCAGTTCGAAGTCAGGGTCTAGCATATCAGATGATATTGAATCTAGCGTTGTGGCTAGAGTTCGATTTACCGGTGGTCTTGAAGTTTCGATCGGCATTCTAGAGAGTGCTGTGGTCCCTTGCAGTGCGATTCCATCTGCGTCCAGCCCAAGCTCGGCAGGATCGATGACCGGAGGACTTTCACCGTCTGTGGGTAATGCTGTTTCCTGGTCTTCGACGTGTGGTGCTTGTATGGGTATTTCACCCATATGATCAGGTTCATTCGCGTTGGGATACAGGATAGCATGCATTCTTTCGAAGCCATTTTCGAGTATCTCGACTTTGCGGTTCATCTGTCTTTGGGCGGCTTCCTGATCGTCCAACCGCTGCTTCTGCGCAGCTATTGTCGGCGCAAGCTTAGCGAAGACGCAGCTCCTAGCATGGGACTCCAGTTCGCGCCTTTTGCTGCGCGTTGTGCAGCCGATGGAAGCGCCAGGACAAGGTATGCTGACGGCAGGACATAGGCTTGTATTGTGCTCAACCAGCTCCCTGAAATATATCTTGGTTCGACACTGGTCGCACGTTATCGGTCGATCAGGACATTTGCTCCGCCAGTGGGTCTCAAGGTGACACTTCTGCATCTCCTCGTGGCACGCCAGGCAACTCACGCCGCAATGCAAACACCCTTCGTTGAAATTTTTCCGTTTTACAGGCAGTTCGCAGTCCTCAGCGGCGCATTCGACCAAAGCGTATCCGCAGTAGATGGATATATGATCCTGTACTTCGCCACGCTTGACATGTGCTTTGCAACCTTCCTCGCTTTTCGGGCACTTGACAAGCAGATCGTCCAGGATATTGATCAGAATCTTGCTGGTTGCCGACCGCGGACCCAGCTTGGCAGGTGTACGACAGGTGGGACAATCGCCTCGCGGGCCAAGAGGATTGTAGTTGGTATTGGTAGTCCATGTTTGGCGTATACAGTCCCGACAGAAACAGTGATCACACTCGGTGAGGACCACCGGGTCCACAAATGGACATCTACAGATCGGGCACATCAGGTTGTCATCGTAAGGTGTAACATAGTCGACCAGCCTGAGGTCGACAGGCGGGTTGAGATTTTGCTGCCGTGCTTTGGCTTGTAAAAAGTTCCTTTCCTCCATGGTTCTGCGCTGCTCAAGTCGTTCCATGCCCCGCAGAGTCACTTGAGCAGACATGCTACTGCCAGAAGTAGTCCTTGAGACTTCGGCCGTGGTCGATTGGCTTGGCCGCGGGGAGCTGTTACGGTCGCTGTCGTCTTGATTGACAGATAAATGCATGGTCGCATCACTGCCAGTGGTCGAGTTGCCCCTCCGATGGAAGGAGAATGGCGATGTTGTTGCATGTGAGTTGCTATTCCTGTTGGAGCGGAAGAAGTTGGATGGCGAGCGCGACATTGTAGTTGGAATAATACTGGCTAGCTAGCAGCCCTTGCTAGCTCATATCGGTCGCTGCGGATGTCTGGCTGGTACTCGATTCGCTTCCGTGCAGCCAATGCCGGGGTTGAAACGTAGTCAAAGCAGATACCCGACGGGTATTTGCAGCCGTATACCAAGAATTGATCGGTGGGCATACGAGGAATTCTGTGGCATATGCATCAAAGGTCACAAGTTGAGACTTTATCCTCCCATCTTTGCAAGGACCCGATTGTTCTTGGGAGGCGTGATCCGTGATTTATCCCTTTGTTTTGAGACTCCAGCAGGTTGCTTCGTTCCAGCGCGAGCACTGCCGAGCAGTATAGGAAATGGCTTGTTCAGGTTTTATGCGAATAATGTGGAAGAGAACTGAGGAGCGAGGATGTTGTGCCTTTTGTTAATTGTTTATTCATATGAGAGTGGGAGTATTCATGAATCGAAAGATTGCCTGCTCGAGCATGGGAGCGTTGTTTCGGCTATTTTCATACCGCACGGACAGGCACGTGCTCACCCCTCGCGGAACGATCGATCGACAAGTTGACAACCCACCTAGCGCTCGCGCATCCTTCAACCTCAGGCAAGAGCCGCTTACATCAACCCGTCCAACTATATCACTGCGAGATCAGACACTGGCCGCTGCTACATTGCAAAGGTTACTAAGCAAGCAGCAGGGCACTTCTGAAGGATAAGGTCAACAAGATATCAGCCGCGACAGGCTTTCCGACAAGGTTGCACCGCAGCATCAAGGGCATCGCTGTCACATCAGGCACCAACGCTTCTGTGCACTGAGGCAATATCCTTGGGCCGTGAACACGAGTGCACAGGAAGCAAGAGCGTGTCTGACCACTCGCATTAATCGCATTCTGGTCATGTCGAACAGCTCAAGACAGCTCTTCCTGCTAGCAGATCACTTGAAGCTCTCTTTGCTGGAACGACAACGAGCGATTTCGTTGAATCTCGAATCAAGCAAGCAAGATGCATCGATAACGCGAGGCCTCTCGCAGTTGCAAGAAGGCATCGCACAATTCGAGGCGCAAGTGGACTTGGGCACAACCAATGATGCCAGCTCTGATCTCTCACGACTGCGAAAGCAGTATGGGGAATTATTCGCACAATTTCATGGCACAGCACCACCTTCGATAGCGACGACCAGGCCGAACGACCCAGCGCTAGCCGAAGATTTCGCCGCGGCACAGACACGACCTGGAACAGGAAGCAGAAGAAGCAAGAGTGTGCGCTTCAGAGACAACCCAAACGAAGAAGAGGATGACGATGTCAACCGTGCGGCACTTTTTCAGGATCAACAGCGATATCGAGATGAGCCAGAGACGCCAGATCAGAGCAGCATGGACAACCAGCAGATTCACACATACCACAAGCAGGTTTTGCGAGAACAGGATGAGCATCTAGAAACACTTGGTCAAAGTATAGGTCGACAACGAGTACTTGGTGAGCAAATGGGCATGGAGATCGACGACCAGAATGCACTGTTGGAAGATGTAGAAAGAGGTGTTGACAGACATAGCAATACGCTTCTTGGAGCGCAGAAGCGGATTGGGCACATATCGAGGAAGGCGAAAGACAATTGGAATTGGATCACGATTACGATATTGATCATAATACTGCTGCTTCTGATCATCGTGCTGAAATGATGATTAGCACGCCATGAAGCTACATTGTTATTCTTAGCGAGAGAGCGATCCTGCAAGCATCAAGCGCGAAACACAGATCGTGGCTTGTGGAGGTTCAGTCTTGGTCTTTTGAATGAAAGCATACGTGTAGAGCTTCGCATCTTCAGGTCGATGGTCTTTGGGCCACTGGCAAGCATCACATCAACCTATTGAACGGGGCCTCATACGCTGACGTTTTTCTGACTACGTGGCGAGGCTCTTGACGCATCTCTATGCGCTACAGTCCCAAGGATTCCTCACACATTCAAGATCCACTCCTTACTTGCACCCTTTCAATAGCCGGAAAGTGCTACTACATCGTTTCTATGCACTTACATCGATCTTCATTCTGTCTCACGATATATCTTTATAAGCTGTTGCTTGACACACAAATCATCAATGACGACTCGGCCTTCCTCCCGAGACGATACGACAACCACAGACACCCCTGGTTGCACAGGCGACTACATGAAATTCTCCCTTTCACGACCAACACTTCCGCACCATCCTATGATCATTGCCAAAATGTCTTGACCATCTGACCCGCTCCCTATCCTTCGAACATAACATAACGAAAGCGTCTTCCGTAATATACAAACCATCTTTCGCGAAATCGAAAACTACCGACGCTGGGTACACGCCCGTGATCCCTCTTGATGCGAAGGCAGTCTCGTACGTCTTAAGAGCTGGGTTCCATGTTTCATGGCAGACGTGAGCAGTGTTGGAAGATAAGTGTTTGATTGGAAGCGTTCGCCCGTCCCTGTCTAGTGATATTGCGGTTCTGGTTTCTGGGAGTGCTGTGTTGCTATACGATGATTCTTAGTAGTTCGGCGGTGAGCTGAAAGAAGTCACGGTGCTGTTGAAGGGGGGTGGGGGACTATTTGCGAGATTGAAACTGATCCGAATTGCGGGAGCGATGTGTAATCTATGGAATGCGGATATCTGTATGAGATGATGTGGACTTGAACGATTTCTTAGTAGCTCCGATCCTCAAGTCGTCGTGAGCTCAACGTTTGCAGGTGGACAGTGCAAGCTTCCAGCTCGGAAGTGCTAGTAGAATCAGATACGTCCCCGTCTCGTGGCTTATCGTGCTGACCAGAACGCGAAAATCCTCCCGACGTCACGGCGAGCGGAAGTCTTGGCTTCGGCAGGGGTGGCACAGACCACTACAGCTCAGCATAAGAATTTCTCGCGCCTCGATCCTCTCCCTCTTCCTTTCGTTAGCGATTTTGTGAGTCCCCAACCCAACCCCTACACTTGCCCTCCCCTCCGAATGCCCTACTGACTATGCTGCGATGCCACCAGACTTCATAGAATCATTTCTATAGTAAACATCCACAACTGTATTCTCTACAAGAGCTACAGACTCCAACCAGGTTGATGAGCGATAACCGCGATGCCCAAGAGTGATGCCCGATTTTGGCGGTCTCCGTGACTGCTGGTGATGATCTCGCCCTGCTTGAGCGTCTTGGCTTCGGCCGGTTCTTGTAGGTGGGTGTTGTCGGTCGTCTGACTGGCGTTGCGATCCTTTTTATTTTCATCAAGAGCTTGGTTGTACCAGGGCTTGGAGAAGAAGATTTTACACAATGATAAGGCGACACGCAACGCAGACCTGCCACGATCGCGAACTCGTCCCGTCACTCTTAGCGATCTCGTTTCCTCCCACTCGAACTTTCTTCAGAACACGAAATTCGAGTTTGCGCACGGTCTCGATGCAGATTCTGAGCGCAAAATTTCGACAGCGAAACTCACTGACCTCGAGCTAGCACGAAGGCGTTAAGAAACATGCGGGTCTGCAACACCAAATGTAGAAGAGAGATGGAGTGAAGAAAGCCGGACTTCTGTAGTGCCCGATGACATCGCACATGGCTTCATACGGCGCAGAAGTTTGACGGCACCATAGATCTATCTTGATCTGTACTCTATACATGCCGCCATATACAACATGTTTCATATTCGATTAGGCTGCGTTTCTCAACCCACAGCATTAATCGCTTGTGCCCGAGTCGCTCTCATCACGGCCTCCGGTGGCTGTCTCGTATGAGCGGCGGGCGATGACTGCCTTGCACAGTTCTACGATGTTGCTCTTCGCCAGTGCACCCACTTATCATCTCCTCGGGCCTCGACTTCTCATCTGATGCGCTTCGTTCATGCTGCGCTGTAAGTGCTGTCCCACATCAACCTGTAAATCTGTGAATGTATCTACCATATTCCGTCTTGGCTTTCAACCCGCCTTCCTACTCCTTCTTCCACCCTCTTTTCTCTGCCCATCCTTCTTCCCGACCTTCTCCTTGTACTCTTTCATCTGCCTAATCGCTTCTTCCTCATCCTTTTGCTCCTCGGCCTCTTTCTTCATCTTAGCTCTCTCCAGCGCACCCCTCTTCTCAGCCTCCTGCACCATCTGCTCACTATACTGCCATAACTGCTTCTGCACTTCCTCGTCCTCGACATCTTTTCGCAGAAACTTACGCTCTTTGCACTCTTTGATGAGGATACCACCCTCGCTTCGCGCAAACTTCTCCTCCATACTCGCGAACAGGAAGGATTGGGCGCCCATTTCTGGGGCTTTGAGGACGAGGAGCCAGAGCGGGTATGTCAGCAGGTAGATGAGGAGGCCGAATAATGACCCTCTGCTCAGCCATCTTCTCGTTCCTGGTGTGCGGCATAGGCTTGGGTCGACAAGCAGTACTTTGGCGTTCATGGGTGCTTTATCGGGGCGTTGGTAAGAACTCAAATGCTTCTGGAATGCCAGCGCGAAAGTTGTGAGTGCCAGTTTACTTGTGGCGAATGCGTTGCCCGGTAAGAATTTGGTCGGCTCGTGGGCAGCGGTTGTCTTCTTCTCTTTGTTTTGCGTGATGTGAAGCAAGTCTCCACCCATGTAGCTGCTGCATGTTCCGAATAGGACTCTTACATCTCGATCAGGAGGCTGAGCTCGCAAGGCTGGCGAGAGAATGGACAGAAGGTGAAAGTTTGCGAGGTAATTGATTTGCCAGTTCAGTTCAATACCTTCATGTGTGCTCTGGATTGTGCTGCCGCCGGGTGTGAGGGTGTTGGCGCATAGAATGACCATGTCCAACCTTCGTGGCGGGGCATTGTCTACCCATTTCGTTGCGAACGTCCGAACGCTATGTAGGGAGGAGAGGTCGACCTGTTCGGCTGTGATGAGTTCGTTGTTCGTATCGGCTCGGAGGTCTTCGATAAAGTCGACGATGAAAGGGTCGCTGAGGGAGTGCTGTGTGAGAAGCACGATTTGTGCACCTCTTGTCGCCAATGCTCGGACTGTCGCCTCGCCGATGCCGCTTGTGCCTCCTGTTACCAGAATGACTTTGCCGTGCATGTTACGTTCACTGAGGTTGCTAGCGCCTTGAAAGTAGGTCTTGACGAGCCACAGTAGCAGGAGCCATGGCAGCGTCTTGAGGATGGGCCACAGGTAAGGAACGGAATCCAAGCCATCGAACAGGGCTTGTGTCGCAATGTAGATTGCCATGTTGTGTTATGATGCCCACGAGGGGCGATGGTCTTGGAGAGAGACACAATAAATCCACGATGGAGGTTTCGACACTCCAGGCTCAACGTTCATCCGCCTGCCACAATACTCGTGCCTTTCCGACTCGTTCGCGTGCCAGGCATCAATCCATCTCCTTGCAAGCAACATTCACAAATAGTAAAGAATCGATGTCAATACATCGACACAGGTGCAAGATGCTGTACGAATATACGAGCCGCTCACGCCTCCCTGTCCCAAGCGAGCAGATCTTCAAGATCACAACGCCCCCGACGCGCTCGGCACGGAGACGGCGACGATGGTCTTAAATCCCATAACGAGGCATTCAGAGGATACGGCTTTTTGTGCTCTTTACGATCTCCGCGGCCAGCAACAATTCATTTAATGAGCTATTGACTGTCATAGAACAAAGCGAGCCGCGCTACCAAGCTTCCGTCACCCATTCCAACCCCGAAGCTTCGTCACGTGCATGAGAGGCTCCCAGACACTGTGCACTTGAACCTAGACTTGCTGGTAGATTTTGTTGGATGACTGAAGATTGCCAGCACGGCTCGCGCTGGAGCGCAGATGCGGTCCCGAGCTGTACAAGCACTCTGTGCACTCTCAAGATATATGCCGCCGCTAGCGTGTGGGCTAAAGAGCATAGTCCCAACAGACTTCGCACAACAGCCTGGGATGGCCGTACTAAAGTGGGAAATATGGATCGGCTCTGCATATCGCACCATCAAGCGCTTCGCATCTATGATCTAGAGCCAACGGAATTCTGCATCTGTTCTACTTCCAACCATGGTAATAAGTGGTTGGAAGCCATCAATTGGATCGGCATTCATGCACTGACTTGCTCTTGGGTCACAATCTTGGACATGGTGGCCGAGAGAACACCAACATTGCAGAAGCTGAATCCGATACTTCCCTCGAAGCGCGGCTGCGAGTAGAACATGTACCGCTCAGAGGCTCGAGATATTGCATGCAAAAGAATCCTGCAGCAACTCCCACATCTCAAGCATTTCAGCTTGGTCAATGATTCATTTTCATGTGAGTCCGCAAGTCTGCGAGGATATACCATCAGCGTTGCGCACGTTGCACCTGCACGAGGTCACTGCAACCGAAGGTCCGTCCAGTGACCGGTCACTCCTCGCAGAATTGGCATGCTCTGACCGGTTCGGCGCTAGACGTCCCTTATCCCAAGCTCTTGAAAAACTCGCTACTCAGCTAATATCTTTGAGACGCCTCATGGTATATCGGGAACTGGAGCAGTCTCCCACGGAGGGCATTCGACAAGCCACGACATTTCAGAGCGTCGTTGCGGGCTTTAACGCTGTCAGGCAGCGGAACACCGGGTTTCAGTATTTTGTTGTAGTTGTACGCTCGCTGCTACCACCGGACAGGTATACATTGTACAGCGACAGTGGCATTGATTCCTTCGCTAACGACCAACGTCACTTCGAAGGTCGTAAAAGGGAGACTCGAAACTTGAGAAACACTGGTCTCTTGCCGCGAAGTGGAGGCACTTGCAGAGGCTGCAAAAGCGGGTCGGATTCACTTCTCCAGTCTTCTCATCATATCACGCACAATCGCGGAGACAGGACCGGCTTGCTGTTGGGCATCCTCAGCGATCACAAACTCGGATTAATGATTCGGTGCAGGAAGTGCAGAGTCAGATCGGTGTTGAGGAAGTAGCACCAGCTCGAAACCATTCGATGGACATATGTTGTGAAATGTTGACGGTTCTGGATCTACCTGAGAGTTCCCGTTTCAGCCGGCGCGCTAAATACTTTTCTACCTCGTGTCTCGCACGATTACTTTCGACGAGGCGGCGATCTCCCTTCGCTGTGCTCGAGTATATATTCTCTGTGTCCGAGACAAGAAGTGCAACGTCAGGAGTGACCTTCACACCCTCTCCTTGCTTTGGAGCATCTCCCAAGTGGTCAGAACCACGCCAATCCAGGCTGCCAAGGAGATTCCGAGGCACAGCGATCTCCACGTGCCTAGCTCTGCTACACTCGCTAGAGCGTCCCGACAGTGTTCTATCATATTGTCTCCGACCCGTTTGTCCTGGACCCGTCTCACGCCAAGGACCCGGAAGTTTTCGATATCAGCAATTGGCTTGTTTACTTTTGCTACCACAGGCCTCGGATCTGACGTCGAGGCGGAGTGAATCTCGGAGCTTGGATACACACGCGCTGTACCTCCTCGTAGACCTACTCGATATGATGCCGAAAATGAGTCAGCTCCAGATGCTCCGACCGTGTGCTGCTCCACCAATTCTCCTAGGCACTTGATATTCTCTGCGTAAGCAGGCTCGATTAGACCGCAATCGTCTTCTGAGTTGATGAGCTTCACCGTACGCAGTGCTTTAATTCTAAGTATCTCTTTAAGACGTTGGAAGACTTTCGAAGACATAAGCTCGGAATCTGTGAGTACCTTTCTGCGAACCGGCATCATAAACTCAATCATCTTGTGAAGGATCTCCTCGTCCAGCTCTCCGTGTGTAGCATGGAAGTTGCGCATCTCGGCCTCGAATTCGAAAGCAAGGAGACTGTCCTGGTCAACGACCACAGTGAGATGGCGCAACCGTGGAAATATCGCCTGCAGTATGAAGTTATTCTCAACTGTGCGGTGCAGATTGGCGAGATTGGTCTCAAGACTTGTGGCGTAGACCCCCAATACCACCGCGGAGGATGTGAAGTAGGAATGGCAGCAGTATTCCGGAATGCAAATCGTGCCGCTCTCGACATATGATTTCGCCGCTTGAGTGAACCACTTCTTGCTGATGAGCCATTCGGCGACCTTTCGAGTCGTGATCTCGCCCGTACTGTCGTATATGTCCTTGGCGCGTTGCCTGAGGACTTGCTTGTCGAGAAGAAGACGAGGACCTGTCGCGTCAGGGTAGTGCCTGCTGTACGCGTACTCGAAAATGATGTCTTGGATCTCCTGTGGTAACTCGAGGATGTGCAGTGGCCGTCGAGTATCGTCCTCGGCAATACTACATTGATGTCGTTGCGGCTGACTTGGTGGAGCGAAGCAGTCCGTATGTGTTAGCATGGCGAGTTGTGATTACGATTGGAAGAGAAAGACTGCAGAAGTCAAAGTAGGGCAAATGCGTTGTGCGAGAGAAGGAAAGAGGTACTCGGACATCACATGGCTCGACATTCACTGCCAACTTCACTAACCCCTCTGCTAGCTAGTGACGTGCCTTGCAAAGAAGTAGAAAAATCCACGAAGGAATTTGACATCAAGTTTCTGCCGCCCAACCAACGTACCTCATCCATCTCGTGCACAACATGCCAATGTGCCGCGCCGGTCCTTACCGCTTCAAAAGCCACCTCAGTCTTGGAAATTTGAGGCTCCAAGCCGAGCAGGTAAGCGTCACCTCATAGTGCTTTCGAGTTCAGCTGCTGATACCTCAACAAAGAAGGCTGCAGCCATGCCGCAGTATCGAAACATGGGCAAGAGTGCTAAGAACTACTGGAAGCTTGTCGATCCCGGCATCTACTCCAAAAAAGAGCTGCACGATCGTCTCGCGACCAAGAAGTCCTCGTACAACCACAGCACAGCACGATATGAGAGGCTGGTGGACCTGGACGAGCGCATGCAGCGCGGCATGCTCTTCTACGACAAATGCACCGTCAAGGAATTACGCAAGTTTTGTAAAGACAGGAATATCGCCCCGGATGGCCTCGCGAAGATGAAGAAGGCCGAACTCATCAGCTACCTCGAGGGCAAAGACGAGTTCGTCACCTTCGACAAACTCTTCGAACTCCCAGCAGAGCTCCGCTGTCACATTTACACTCTCCACATACAGGACCTCGCGAGGGTCGACTTCCAAACTCAGCCGCCGCTCACCAAAACTGGCAAACTCGTCCGCAAGGAGTCCCTTCCTATCTTCTACGGACTCGGCAGCTTCCACGTCGAACTTTACACTCGCAGCTGGCGCGCCTGGAAGTGCCCCACATTGAGCAACGTCGCCCGTCTCTTCAAAAGCCCGACCCTTCAGCATATCCGCCATCTCGACATCTCTGGCGCCATTCACCACGTCAAATCGGATCAATGCACCCAATGGGAAATCAGTTTAGGCACCAAACATCACGAGGTGCAGGTCCACCGCATGTCCCATGGAAACTTCAGCAGTCCCTGGGCAGCAGTCAAAGATCCTGCTGAAGTGGATGCAGCGGAGGCTTGTGTCAAGAAGCGACTGCAGGCCCTTCTCGAGGTTATGAAGAAGCGTGGAAACAAGCTTGAGCTCCGGGTGGAGGATCAGCGAATGATCAACGGGGTGTTTAGAGACGTGTAAAGAACGGGAAGGTGAGAAGTATTGAACAGGCTCCAGAATATCTGCGATCAGCTGACTCCTGACTCCTCTTCCAGCCGAGCACACTACGAGCGCTGGACAACCCTGCAGGATGGGTTCTCGACCGAGCAGTGCATTGAACATTGAGATAGAAGAGGGGATCATGCTGTGACGAAGATGGCGTTGAGATGAGCAACCCGGGTGTGCAGAACGCGGGGATGTCAGGGAGTGAGCGTCCGGAAGAGCGCGTGTTCACCCAAGAAAAGGGGAAGATGATGTGCAAAGATCAGATGATGAACATCCAGACAATCAGTAGTGCGGATGCAGATGCCAGATCATGCGCGAAGAATATTTTGCATCCCTGTTGAAGTTGTAGGGTTGAAAATCTTGATACCCGGTGATGTGGTAGGTGCTGCGAGTTGTACCTTGCTAAGCGCGAAAATCTCAAGACGTGGTTGGCTCGCTTCATAAAACGCCGGCGACAAAGAGACTTGGCGTGCTAGGTCCAGGTCCAAGAATATCCAAGTCCGCTCCTCTACTTTGGAGGCGTGGTTGGTCTTGATACACACTATTTTCGACCGACTTCATGTCAATATTCGTGCTGAATCAACTTCTGCACCGCTGCAGGCAATGCGCCAGTGAATCTCAGCTTCTGAACGGCCACACACCGAACATCCTGGACGGCATGACCACGAATTCACCATCTGTCAGCGACTGTGAATACTGCGAATACAACCAAGTATTCTCATAGCAACATGTCGGTCCCCCGGTCGATCAGGAATCAAAGGATTGAGCGTCAAGTCAGCGTTGTCAAGCGAGACAACGATAGCCGATGCGAGACTCGTTCTCGAATGAATTGGCTTGAGCTGCTGATGACATGTCAGGGTCAAGGTCAAGGGTGCCACCCATACTGAACTTTACATCTCTGGTGAACATGTTGATTTTACAAAAAGGACCTGCCGGGCTTGTCCAGGCCTCAGAGTCCTTGAAATGACCAACTTGGGAAGTCCGAGAGCCAACCTTCGCTAAGCTGGCCACACTGCGCACTTCACCGCCCAGCTAAGTCAGCTCGGATCCTGGCGCTAAGCGACGGCAACCAACAAGATGGCCGTCGGAGGCGCCGGCTTTACAGCATGTTGGCATACATAGGTACACGTCAATAAGTCGCGCTGCTGTGCGCTGTTTTCTCGCCTTTCATTGCTGAATGACTTGACTATACAGCTGACTTTTCACGTGCCGCACCCTTCTGACAGCAGCAATCGGCCAAGATGCCTCGCACAGATTGTCCAGAGAATCCTTTCTCGTGTCCTACGTTGGATCAAAGAACTGTGTCAAAGACTCGAGATTACGCCCTAATTCCCGGTGAAGATCTACTTCACACTTTTTCGACACCACAAAGACAAAATCAGCACAAAGGACGGCAATCATTACAACCTCTTGCTGGCGCGGCCGAGTCTGTAGATGAGGTTTCCAGACACACCGCGAGTCCCAGGCATATTCCTACTCCACCGATAACACCAGAGCAGGCCTCTGATCGGCGCGATAGCAGATTATCCTTTACCGAGACCACTAAGATTCAATCAGGCGACAGAATGCCTCTGAGCCCTCCGCAGACGCCTGATGCAAGCTCGATCTATTCCAGAAGCGCCAAATCCAGGAGCGCTATCCCTTCGCCTCATATAGCAAAGAAAGTGCGCCCAGCCATTGAGAGCCTGTTCCCCAGATTTGCGCAAGCCATGCAAAGTATACCACGAAAGGAAAGAATCCCAAATGTCCGACATCTGCCCACCGGCCAAGACCGCGAGCGCGTCACAATAGATAGGCGCGGATTCACCAGCGTGGTCGTTCCGAAGTCGAATATGCCAAAGAGAAGCCCTTGTCGGCAACCGAAGTGCTTGTTGCCTCCAGGCGATCAGGCCGAGAGATTGGTACATCATATGGAGTCAGTCCATGTTGGAGTGCCCTGCTTGAGCAATTCACTTGATCACGTGTTGACTTGCAGTCACAAGGTCATGACGACCGAAATTGAAGCTTGCGCTTCCAATTGCCAAGGTTCACATGATTACGATCAGCCGAGGGATCTGGACAGACCGTTTGCCTGTATGGCCTGCATCGCTGATCACATTCAGGAAGTTCAGTACGGTCGCTTGGTGATGCACACTGCAATGTATGCTGAAGAGGCGGCGCGGCTCGGCAAGTCAGACGAATATGTGTTGGGCAGAATTGCCAAGCATTATACAAAGTGGATGAGCGACGATCTCAGAGAAATGACAACGCACGCCGAGAAAGGCAGGATCTGTCAACCTATGTGGATCGAGCCCGAGGTGGCGGAGCTCGCAGAGGTTGTACTAAGCATGAGACAACGTCCCGTCAGAACTTCATTAGATACGCTCAACCCTGGGCCAACGCAAAGACCGACCGCCGAGCCGGTCACAACTCGCAGCAGAGCAGCGTCCAGCGTGCAACAGACTTCGCCACGAGCATCTTTTAGCTCGCTTATGAACACAGATGGGAAGATGCCGTCGCTGCGACAGTCCGTAAACAAGCTGTTCGCGGGACGCGAAAAGAAGGATGAATTGACTGTCAAGCCACCTGAGCGCTCCAGGGATGATGTGTTCGCGCCTGAGTAGACCGCTTCGATGTCTTTTCGCTTACAGCAGGAGCCACAGAGATATCTCTTTCGTGGAAGTAGGATAATAAGATTAGAGTCCAGCAATGCGATCATTGATGCATGATCAGATCGATCGCCCACGATGGATGGTCAATGCCAGTCCGACGACTGGAGTCTTTGAGCCAGACAAAGTGTTGATGCGCTGAAAGTCTAGGATGAAGGTGAGTATTTCAGTCTGTATGTAAACATAATCTGATCTGTCACAGCCCTCTGATCACTGCGAGCTTCCCGGGAATTCAGCCAAATCAGCCTCTCTGCATGACCTTTCCATACCAGCGCACTGGTGTCACATTGCTGTAATTCTTGAGATCCTGCATCACTTCTGGGATGTTGGCTTCGAAAGCCTTCTCGAAGGCGTCGATGCTGTGCCAGTGCATAATGGCTTGTGTATGCCTGACTTATATTATCAGCACAGTCATCAGATCTACACTACAACTCTGGGTGCCACATACAACCCGCTCGGGTCGCCCTCAGGAAACTCAACTACAGTGCACGACTTCATGCCATACGGACCCCAGTGCTTGTTGACGATGTCCATGTGGGTTTTAAGGTAGTAGTCAGAATCGAACTTGACGTCTGCGGTGCGAGGGTAAGAGACGTAGATGTAGACTCCTTCAGACATATTTGCTGATCTTTTCGCAGTAGGCTTGGGGTGTCATGATAGTTTCAACAAGGCAATTTTTCACTGACGACGATCAAGGGACTTTGTCAATATATGCACCCCTCAAAGGTCTTACGATCGAGCTGAAGCCTGCAAATAAGTGATGCATCATTGCATACTGACAGACTCTCTGCACGGTCCCTTTGCCATTCTTGGATTCGATTGCGCTCTTCCATACGCAAGTCAGCTGATTGTGTTTGCGAGCTTCGAGGGCTGGATACCTGATAGTAGTGGAGCGACCCCTCATTGACTCGGCATGAAGAGCTCTCAAGGATCTGGCTACAGGCGGCTGACTTAGCCGGCATACTGAACACAGCATCCCACGGCACAGATCTATACTTTCTAGAAACGACATTCGGTGTATTGAGTGCCTCGCGGCGGGTATTGCGTGGTTCGGATACTCCTCGCATCACATCGCCGACCAATTGCAACAGCACAAGAAAAGTATAAGATCCTGCATTGTGATCCTGCACAAAGCATAGACGATATCAGCCATGGCAACAGAAACCTGGGATCCAGACCAGAAGTCATTTCCCACAATCACAGAACTTCCCAAGATCGATGGTGCACCGAAGTATGCCTCATGGTTCTGGGGCAAGGACGACAACATCGGCCGACTCAATCTTCTCACTCCTACACGAGTCAAGGCAGCTTCAGCAGAGATCAAAACCGGCGAGCTAGCCAGGACAGACCTACCTTTGCATATTCCTGAGTTCCCGGCGTTTCATCGACAACAATTCCAGCATGAGATCAAGCCGCTCCGGCCTAAGCTCGCTTACGATGATGTTTACTCGATGAACACGCAAAGTGGCACGCAGTGGGATGGTTTCAGACATGTGGCCCATCTCTCATCCGGTCTTTTCTACAATGGTGCCACGGGTAATGACATCGATGGCGAGAATCCCAACGAGAAGGATAGTATCCATTACTGGTCGCAGCACGGTTTCGCTGGTCGAGGTGGTACGTCTGCACGTGTACTGCAAACGCTGCCATTTCTTGCTGATGGGTTCACCAGTTTTACTCGACTATCGCGCCTGGGCCACGTCGCAGGGCATCAAGTACGAATCAGCCAGCAAGCACGAAATCTCCTACGAAGCTCTCGCGGCTACCGGTAAATCCCAGGGTATTGATATCCGGCCCGCTGCTCAAGGTGGAGATATCCAAATTGGCGACATCCTATTCATTCGAGCTGGCTTTACCGAGGACTACTATTCGCGTAGTATAGATCAGAACAAGGCGATCGGCGCCAGAGAATTCAAAATGGAAGGCGCTGACCACGAAATTCAAGCTTGGGCGGGCGTGAAGCAGGAGGATGCTGTGAGAGATTGGTTGCATGATTGCTACTTTGCTGCTGTGGCGGGCGACAGTCCGACTTTTGAAGCGTTTCCTCCTCCGAGCCAGGAGAGTGAGAGAGGTTTGCATGAGAGGATTTTGGCGTGTTGGGTAAGTTGCATTGTGTGCTTCGAGAGTATGGGAAGGAGTTACTGATAATCTGGTGGCAGGGCATGCCTCTGGGTGAGATGGTGGATCTTGAAAAGGTCGCGCAGCTGGCGAAGAAGAATAAGCGTTGGACTTTCTTCTTCACGAGTGCGCCTGCGAATGTGGTCCGAGGCGTGGCTAGTCATGTCAACGGGACAGCGATCTTTTGAGCTGGGTCACGAGCTTACGAGTGCAGCCGAAGGTGTGTTGGTCGCTGATATCGCTCGGCAAGAGTGTCTCATTGCCGCTTACCATAATCGTCTCGCAACGGTGTCGTCGACAGGCAGCAAACCATGATGCCACCCGCAGCTAGACATCGACTTCTAGTACCTAAGCGACGCAATGTTGACTTGGACTACACTCTTTCAATCAAGCCAAAGGAAGAGCTTCAGATAAACAAACAAACAGTGGTTTCAGTACTACAGCCCATAGCAGTTCCGCGATGCCTCTCTTACAGCATTCAAATTTGCACATCTCACTCTAAAGACACCCGCAGTAGTTTCTAGCAAGCTCGTGGGACCAGTTTGACCAGACCATGCCGGCTACTGACCGTGAGACGTTCCGCGATGCGAAGTGTGTTCATCAAAGAGAACCAACCTTACACATCCCTACATCGGACACGGTATCGGTACCACTAACGAGCAACAGGATTAAAGTAGTATCGAGAAGCATACAATAGAGCGTAAGTGCGAGAGATACGACAAAATCATTGCCCAGATGGTCTGCGAGGGTAACGAAGATACGACCATGGCCTCGTACGTCCGGAAACAGATCCAGCTCGACCTCCGCCATATGCTGGAGATCATCGCTTTTGGTAGCAGAGATCTGGGCGTTATATGCAGTCAGTACGAAATGGCCGCAAATACAACAGATCCCACTAATGCTTACCAGGTAAACACGTTTTGTCCTCTCTGGGGGCCTTTGCGGGCGAGGAACTGCCTCGTGCGCCAGAAGCTGCGATAGCGATCCTTTTAAATTTGATCCGTTTCTTGATTGACTTGCTTGCGTATCGGTAGAACTGCCTTATTCGGTGGGCCGGCATCAGTGAGCTCTATGGGTTCTTCATCGTCTGTGGTTAAGGCAAGCTCGTGAAAGTTGTTCCTAAGGTCCACGGCTATGCTGAGGGAGGGGATTGGGAGGCGCCATTGGACACGGTGGGGTCGAGTTGTATTCGTGATGTTGATGTTTTGGTGAGACTGTCTAGGAGGGCTTTGATGAAGAGGATACTCAAGTGAAAGCACTAGCATGGAGGTGACGTAGATCGTGTCATACTTTTGCGCGTGAGCGCGCAAGATAGTGAATGTAAGTCCAGAATGATGGAACTGAGCGCGAAATGGGTATGTTGTCCCGTGACGCGTCGCGCTTTCATAGATCTGTCGATGAATCCGACTGTGTAGAAATTCACAAAGTGCTTCTTTATGCTAGCGTGAGAAATGTCTGAACATCGCCTTTCTCACTGCACTTCGGTGGTACTAAGTCTCAACTTCATCAGTAGTGAGTGAAGCGCAGCCCACTTGCGCGCCTACCGCTTGTGGGGCCAAAGGCCGAAGGAGGCATCTGGAAGGTGCGGTCGATTCCATAGAGCAGGAGCAGCACCTCGAAAATGCCATCACGACGGACTGAACCCGAATCGCCATGGAGCAGGCGAAGATGATCGAGCACGTCTACTACGAGCTCTTTTTGCGCGCGTTCACTTAGTACACTCTACACCAGCTGAGCATGAGGTTCTGGAGGCTGCCGTTCGATGCTTTCGCGGCACGAGAGATTTGTGGATCAAAGTTGCCAGACAAGACTATGGTCAAGGTCGTTTTGCCAGGCGAAGGAGATGACCAGCGGGAAGCGTTTATCGCGTTTGTCGGAGATTGGAGATGCGCAGAAGCTTGAGGAATGTCTGATGCAGCCGTTGCGGCGTTATGCTTCACGTGGTTGAGGTCGGAGAATGTTGAGGTGGTAGAAGCACTGGTTGACGAAGGATAAGCGCGGCGTATTAATGAGAGCATCGTTCGGAGTCGCAGGCTCGAGAGCGTTATTGTGGAATTATTGCTGCAGCAGAGCTGCAGGCTATGTCTGGAATCGGACCAAATACCTCAATCGAATTTCTGTCCCTTCATTAGCAGATCGCTCGCAACGTATCGATTCTCTACGGTATGACTTACGTGCAACATCATAGCAGATGTACTCATTATACTGCAGATAAGCATTAGGATGCTGCTTCTGCTCAGCAGGCTCCTTCTCAGGGTCGGGGATCTTGATGCCCTCAAGACTCTTATCAATAACATCTCCAGCATCGACCCACCCTTGCGGCACCGTCCTCCCGATACCATACGTAGCGATCGCTCCAGCTTTCTCCGCTGCTTCCTTGGCACCAGAGTCACCTCCTAGAAGCTCATACATCGGATTTCCAAGTTCTGCCTCGCATAAAAGCAGGAGGCCAGTATTGCCAGAGGAAGAGCTGACGCAGTAGTTGGCAGATTTGGTACTGATGTCTGCGAGATAGACACCTTTTCCGAAGGCGTATCCGTTGACGGGAGCTTCTGGAGGTGCGATGCGAAGTCCTTGGCTTAGGATACCGCCGTAGTTCGTGGTTCGCGAACCGTGCCACAACAGACGACGGTTCTTGTCTTTGATCTTGGAGTATTTTGACTTCGAGAAGCGGTCGTCCTCCCCATCGCGGGTGATACGGAAGATGTCCTGGAGGCGGAAGCGAATGTTGTGGGTCTTGCCCGCAGTGTTGATCAGATATTTCTTGATGGCCTGATACTCCGAGCTTTTTTGCTCTAGCGCTTCGCACTCGGTCAATTTGAGCTGCTGGAAGCGTTGATCGATCTGCGAAACGGAGTCGGAGTCTGTGTGCTTGTCGCTTGAGGTCTTCATTATGGTGTTGGCAACCTCCATATCTGTAAGCGTATCAAGCATGGCCACTTCTTTTGTCAGTCGATCATTGTTGTCGATGATAGGAGGCCGATTGCGGCCAAAGACATGCGGAATGGTAGAGTAATACTTGTTGGTGAAGTCCTCTAATGCCTCCTGCTGCGAGGTTTGATACTTGTTTTGTGCCAAGGAAGGATGCCGTATCAGGGAGGAGAGCTCTTGCAGATGTTCGAAGCCTTTCTGAATGGTACTTTTGCCAAGCTTGCCTAGAGGCAGCTTTTCCTGGTTGTAACCGATGTTCTCCAGAACAGAATTGAAATGGTTCTCGTTAAAGATGAGCTCCATCAGACGTTGTGTCTTGATGGGCAATTTGCTGGCGATATCTTTGGTGTCCTCATCTTCTTCTTTCTTGATAGCGCCTGCTTGTGTGCCATCATCATCGTCATCGTCGTAGTTGATCTCAAGATATGCGTATTTGCCTTTCTTCGGCTCCTCGTTGCGGTTCTCCCACGCAAGACCTGATTTCGATTTGAACTTTGAATTGTACTCCTTCAAAGCATCCTCGAGATTTTCGAAGTCCATTGTTTTGACTTGGCTTCTCGTGTCGTCAGCAAAATATCACCCGTAACACACAATGCTCTTTAGTACCCAAATTCTCCGACACGACCCCAGCGGGTGTGCACATGATACCGCTCCGGACGTTCCAAAAGCTGCAAGCGGTAGAACTGTATAAAATTTGAGCTTTTGATGTAAGACCATAGTTCAGCGCGCTAACAGATACCTTGTTGTTGTTATTGCCAACGTTGCTCTGATTCATGGACGCATCGAACACAGTGCCTTCACCATCAGCATAGACTTTCAGAGGCCCATGATCACCAGAGAAACCCTCGTCAATGGGCACATTGGGTTCTTTCGAGACGTTCTTTTGATGGTTTTGTTTGGTCTGCTTCGAGGTGGCATTGCCACTTTGCGCGGCGGCTTTGCGCTTGCTTCCTTTGGGCGGCATGTTGGTTGGGGTGGATGGACAGAAGGCTATATGAGAAGTGAGGCAAGACTGAAGCGTTACGAAACAATGAATACATTTGCATGCTCGTGAAGCTGCTTATAACTTGCTGCTTGTAGAACCTAATGCACGCTCTCACCGGTCGTGTAGCCCAAGCTGTCCTGACCTCATCGCAGGATCTGTTGAGGCGGCATCGTGGACATCCGCCATCGCAATTGGAGCTGCACGCTCTGCTGGCTGAAGCCATGCGAATGGAACAGCCATGTGGTGGCAAAACAGAGTTCGTTGCGCATGGGTGTGAAGGAAAGTTGAAACAAGCCGCAGGCAGCAAGTGTTGGTGCCTGATGCTATCCCATGGCTCAGTCCCACTGCTGATTGACACCCATAGAGGTAAAACTTTTTCCGACACGCGGGACTGAGCACGGCTGAGATGCATTCTGCCTGGCAAGCTCGAGGTAAAGGTTCCCACATAGGATCCTGTTATATTACGCACGCCAATAGAGGAGCTTGATCAAATGCAAATTATTGTCAAATAATCGAACATTAATCTCCTGATTGTAACACATTGCGGTGGTGCTGTCATGTTGCATCAGTCAGGCCACACCAATAGCGCAAGAAGGCGGCATACTTAAACCGTCGTGTGCCTCTACAGCTCAATATGCTGCCCGATCAGATCAAGGTCGGGCCAAACATCGCGTCCGGCAATGATGCTATTATCAAGTCCATGAGAATAACCGCGAGTATATATTCAGCATAGGTTAGAAGGGGCTGATGCGATAGTGACAGCACAAAGCAGGACAAGCATCAAAGTCGAGAAATCATACCACCTACCATGAAATAGAACATGCGAACCGATTCTAATGTCTTTCGTGCAATCACAAAGCCACTCATCGCCATTGAGAGATATATATTATCTTGGGTGCAATCGCCTGTTCTCTCTGCGCAAGGTACGTGAGGGTTCATACGGATCGCGCAAAAAATCAAGGGGGTTGGTGAATGGGTGCGCGGGTTTGACAGGTGGCTGCACAGCCCCAAGACGTGTCGAGATGCGTGCGGTCTGAGGGACTGATTTCGGCGCACTCTGCTTGGGAAGTCCAGACTCTTCGTAATCGATTTTTGTCCCTGGATCTCTCTGAGAGTCGATGAAGGCCAGGAACGTAGGATTCTCCTGAGAGCCCATAGTAGGCTCTGGAATTCGCGACGCGCCTCTTGATGCTGTTGTAACAATGTCGTCCTGATCTTTGGATCGCACAAAAGCCAAGAAAGTCTCGTTGGCAGTAAATGGCTTGACTTTCTCGATCAAGTTATCGTTGTCATCAAAGAATACGCCTCTGTCTATCCAGTATTGACGTGACACGTTGATATTTTCAGCCGTCGTCGGACTAATGTCGGGAGAAGAGTGCATCGGATTGTGCTTGGGGCTAGGTTCAGGAGAGGGAGCTTCAAAGCCACTCCACCTACCTTCCCGATATTTCTCGTTCGGTGTGCCGTCTCTATAAACTCTTCGATAGAGTGTTGGATGGCGATAGTGAGACTCAGGGCGGTGTTTTTGTTTTACATTGACACGAGCACGGCGTTCTGACCTGGTCGCGGCCTCTTGGTCATTTGGGGTCTGTGAGTCATGATCAGTATCCGACACGTGAACGGCATCGAAAAGGGCGGAGATTGGTCTGCCACGATATTCGATATCGTAGAGTGTGTCCCTTGCATCGCCCTTGCGAGTGACTTGAACTTCGCATGGCTGATCGGGTGTCGTAATTTTATCGTGAGCATGATTGTGCTCATCAGCTGACGTGGAGCAGATCGTAGCATTAGCCGGGTGTTGATTTTCCCAGTCCAGAAGCTCCCAGACGAGTGCCATCCAGGAGTCGTAGATTTCTGGATTATTCCGCTTAAGGCTTTCTTGCTCCTTGTCAGTTGTGGCGTCGACTTCGTGTCTAAGTGCAGCTCGAGCCTCAGAGCTCATTCGCTCGACGAATGCCATGTCAAGATATGCTTTTGACGCTTCCATGAGAACGATGTTGCCGACCAGCAGCAATCGATGCACAAACTACTCCAGAGACCTGCGTCGGGATACGATTTTCTTCTTTCGTGAAGCAAGAGTATCAGGATCAGGCAAAACTGGAGCAGATCGCGGCGTGCACGAAGAGTTGCCTCCTGGAGCAACATCGTGGATGCTTATATGTGGTTGCCTGCTTTGTTGCCTGATACGATCGGGCCATTCATGCTTGTTGTGCATAAAGAACGGCTCTTCTTAAAACAATGAAGCTGGCCTCCATTGTTACAGACCTGGCGGCCGCTGCCGCGCAGCAATGACTAAGCTTCACCATGCCGCAATTAGGTGGTTGTGCTTGTCCACACACGGTGTTCGTGGGCGCGGAACCGAGCAATGCGCGCTCAATGGCCTTGATGTGCTGTGAGATGAATCTTGTGGCGGAAGACCTGGGCGTGTGGCCTCAGAGCATCGCCATTTCGTCGCTGAATCTTCCCGGAAGACGTAGTCGATGGACTGGATGTGTAAAACGAGATCGGCTTGACTTTCGATTCAAGATTTCGGCTTCCCGAGACTGCAAGCACGGCCCGGGCGGTGCTTGTATATGTATATACAGGCTTCTTGGCGGCTTTGGCACAGTCATGCCGACACGATGGAACAGGTCTGACGGACAAACTGCGAATCAGTGCTGAAAGAAGTCTGAAATCATGGCGTTGTCATTACGATGGTTCGACGCCGAAGCTCAGGAAATCAGACATATCAAATTTGTGGCCGAGTCATGTCTGTCGACGCCTTTAGCGCTGTCGGAATCGAGCGGATTGAACGTAGACCATTGACAACCAGCACGTTGTGTGCAGCGCCGGTGATGCAGGAACGCGTACGTTGATACGATGCTCGTCCGGATCACGGTCATGGTTGTTCAAGGAATATGCGCGGTCGTGACGTCGAGCTTCAATTTCCGGCAAATAGCCAACGCGCAATACTTCGGAAAGTGCAAGGGCCTCCAGATCAAGCATCACATGGCATCGTAGCTTCCGCAACTGGGGCATACGAAGATCCTCGTCGTGAGATGACCGCACTTTAGATACTGTGCGCAAAAAATAATGATGATGATGTCGATTGTTGTGACGTTGATTGTAATATTGGTTATGATGACAACGATGTCGATGAGGCGACGCGAGCAAGTAGAGACACATGTACATATTATTGTAGGTATGAAGCGGCTGAGCAAGCTATGCTGGCCACCAGACCACCAGAACCAGGCAAGACTAGCCAGCCGGTCCGATCGATGCGACGAACTATAGAGTTGCCTGGTGCGGGGAGCAGAATATTATGAAGTAATGGTTTGAGCAAAGTCAGCCTATGCCGCCCCGCTGCTCACTGTCTCTCGCTGGGTCGTCCTTGTTGCGAGAGTGCACGTTTGTACGCAGCAACTTATAGGAAGGTGACCACGTTTTTCTTCCATTGGCCGTGGATGGACAAATGCAATTCTGCGCGGCCAGGATCACGACATTGTACGACTCTGCGAATAGGAGGACCGAAACCAGCATCGGTGCTGATCAATCTGGGTAATGCGACACAGTTTCACCGCTGTTGAGATCCGACATGGACGTTATCAATTGATCTCGCTATCGCAGAATGACGTCGATCTTGCGATCTTGCCAGCCCATCCACATGCAGATCGTGCATCGATCGTGGTACCTCATCATGGTTGCTGCCCTGGGTGAAGATGAGGACGATGCTGCGAGGGTGAAGACTACTGTCAATTGAAGCGCCGGCTCTTGCTTGCCGACGGCGCCACATGCCAATGGCCAGGTGAGCGGGAACGTTTTGAAAGTGCCCCTGTGCCCTGTGGTGATTCTGGTGAATATGATGATGCGCTTGTGCAGATCCTTGTGTCTTGGCGTCGGAGCGTTGCTTACCCTGTCAATGCCGCACGCTCTGCCAAACACACCAGTCAGAGATTACTCTGCTCTCAACGTGGTCGAGCTGCGTCTGCTGCGAGCACCCGAGCATCTCCTGCCCACGTCAACACCAAGCCTCTGTGCGCTGCATCTGAAACTCGTGCATCCTTCACGCTCACCCTCACGCTCAGGCCCAAACCCATTCCGCGGCCCACGCGAGTGGAGTGTCGTTATTCGTGTTGCCAAAGCCTCATTCACCGACGCTGCAGCTCGATCCGTGCTCCGCGCGTGACAGTCGAGGACGATTGATCTCCAATTGGGCGTCGGCGTGGTAGCAGGTCCAATGATTAGCTTCTATGGCACCGGCTTTTGGCGCGACAGATCCAACGTCAGATAAGGCACTAAATAATGCAAGATCCAAGCAGATCTCGCAGCCTTCCCACGATGGCAGGGAAGGCCTTCCGCGCAGGTCGAACCACGACGCCGATTACGACCAGGCACGCCAGGACTCTTACCAGCAGGACCGTCAATACTCTCCTACACTGAACCAACGTCCACGAATCTCCAAGCTTTCGCACACGAGTCCAGGCAGACTGCGAAAGTCGTCTGAGCGGCAGCGCCATACATCTCATAGTACCACCGCCTCCACGACTGGGTCTGCTCTGCACGATGCTGTCCGAGCACAACTCGATGAGCGCGACTCTATCTTCGCTACACATTACACCCAGAGTCCCGTGACTGCGCCTCACATCCCACGAAGGGAAGGAGCACAGGGTGAAGGCAGGAGCAAGGAAGAGCACTACAACAGCAGGAAGGATCAACCTACGACAAACATTTCAACAATGGCAGCGTCGCCTATGAGGAGGTCCATGGAATTCGCTCCTGCTCTCCAGTACCACTATCCCCAGTGCCTACCAGATTCCGTACACAACACTCCACAACAAATGCATCGCCCACGACCGAGCAGAACCAGTCAGCACCAGCGCCGATCTCTGTACGACTTCAACGATATCAGTTGCATTATACAAACAATACCACCGAGTGAATCACCTCCGCATCCCGATACCCCACTGCAACCAGAACGACCATCAACACCGAGCTCTGGCATGCAAGCGGTCGATCGTGCGCCACGCGATCTCCACCAAAGTGCAGAACGGCAATCCTATCGATCTTGGAGGAAAGGACAAGCAAAGATGGAAGGCAAATCAATCGCTGAGTCACAGCGCTCTGGCAATCGCAGAGGAAGCAAAGAAGATATGGGAGTTGACAAAATCATCGATGCTCAGCTGCCGCAACCTGAGCAATCAACGCAGGAGAAGCGCAGCAGGAAAGCGAGTCATTACCTTGGCTTATTCCGTGAAAACGAAGCAGAGGAGAAGAAAGAGCAAGACAAGAGAAAGGCCGCCAAGCACAAGGAAGCAGATGGCAAGACTCACTCATGGCAAAGTATGCAGGCGAAAGCGAGACAGAAATCGACAAGGACAGATGGCGTTGCGGATGATGCCCGGGCCAGGAAAGATGAGGAAGGAGACGCTGTATTCGGAGGGCACATGTCACAGAAGTTGCCATTGGGTTTACTTGATGAAATCCGTAACCATCAACACTTGCAGCCAGGATCCGCGAAGCAGATCCCGTATTCCGAGCATGCCTCAACCGACGATGAGCGACTAGTCCGCAAGCGATTGCGTGAAGTGGTAAGGTCTGAAGATGAAGATGAAGACTCCGACCGCGAACATATCTCGTCGGCCACTTACTATCCTCATCAAGGTCTCACTGTCGCTGACTCTCCCACTGGCAGTCAGCTACCAGAAGCACAAGATGAGCAGGAGCTCAGTGAGGAACCGGCTGTGGAAGATACTGAATCGCACGACGTGCAGCTATCACTGCAATCTGAAGGCACTCGGGATTTCCTGCAAGGTGCCTCGCGCGGGCAATCGTCAGTCGACTTCAAAGCATTGCCCAAGCCTGCCATTACCGACGATGGTCGCGCTTCCGATTCTGAGTACGAGTCTGATGCTTATGGCTACGACTCTACAGTATCTGGCAAGGATGAAGACGAGGAAGATCTGACGCCCACAGCTACACCAAGACTTCAAGCTCAAGATAGCCTTCCGCCTCAGCGGAGACATTCAGTTGAAGCTCCTGATCCTGTCGGCGCAGTTGAGCTGAAGCCTTACAAGCATCAGGTTGGTGGCCATTCGGCAGTCTATCGCTTCTCACGGCGAGCTGTTTGCAAGCAATTGAATAGCAAAGAAAACATGTTCTACGAAACCGTAGAAAAGCATCACCCTGACTTGCTGGGGTTTATGCCTCGTTACATTGGCGTACTTAATGTCACGTATCGTAAGGATAAGCGGAACAAGCCTTCTGATGAATCAAAATCGTCCGGAGATGCTAATGGTTCTGCCGAAATGAGCAGGCAGAACAGCGATCGTCTCAAGGCTGAAGGACAGCAGAACGCTGGTGCAGAAAATGGGCGTATGATCAGCAAATCCATGAAGACAGGTGGTAGCGTACCTCAGGTTATATTTGAGAATAACAGGCATCTCATTCCGGATAGCTTATTTGGCCGATCGCCCCGACATGCAACGACCGCTTTGCATAGGGCCAAGTCAACTCCACCGAACACGGAAAGCGACGACGAGAGATCCAACGGCACCATTAATCGCCCATCGCTCAAGCCAGCAGCCAGCTGGGGTTTCACTTCAGTCAACGAGAAGCTGCGCGATCGTGTCTTGCAGGAGGTTTTTGCGCCCCCTCTTATTCACAAACACAACAAGAGAGACCGCCTGCACCACGCTCGCCGAAAGATTCCGAAGTATATGGAGAGTGAACTCAACCATTCGCACCGCCAGAATTCAGTTGACCTAGCATCGCTGCAGCACGTCGACACGCCGAGTCCTACTCATGGAGCGAAGTTGAGCAGGCTGGAGCATGTCAAGAGTGAGACTGACGAGAGCATTTCTTCTGACGTGGAGCAGCAGCTGCGCGAGAGCAAGACGCATTTTAGTAGAAGTGCTGAGAGCTCAAAGATACCGTCTGCCATGACCGTGCCATCAAAGCCATCCAAATCGACAAATCATCGCCGTCGTCACTCCGGCGGAGGATTGCAACGAAGACCAACTGGGATTAGAGGCTCTCGTGGCAACCTTGAATTCCACGAGAACGAAGATGAAGCATACACCGCTGATGTGGACGATGTCTTTTCAATGGAAGACGTCAAGAAGGAGCTTGCTGCCTCGAAGTTCAGCACTGCAAGAGATACTCCAGAGGCCTTCGCCTGTGAAGGAGGACAGCCTGCATCCGATGGTCACCCTACGAATAACCTAGAGCCCCGACTAGGACCTGCTATCGACTTTGGTGGACCAGAGCCACGAAATCCCGAGACGTCACTGGTACAGCATGATGAGCGTGTTGAGCGCTTCCTACTATTGGAAGACCTTACAGCTTCCATGCAAAAGCCATGCGTGCTTGACCTAAAGATGGGCACGCGGCAATATGGCGTGGAAGCGAACGAGAAAAAGCAAGCCTCACAACGAATGAAGTGTAAGACGACTACTTCGAGTAAGCTAGGTGTACGCGTCTGCGGCATGCAAGTCTACAATGTTCGCGAACAGAAGTACAATTTTGAGGACAAGTATACAGGAAGAGATCTTGCCGCCGGTGAAGACTTTCGCATGGCCTTGCAGCGCTTCTTCTTCGATGGTATAGGACATGCTCAGGCCTTGAAGCACATACCACAAGTTCTCGACAAGCTCAATAGCCTCGAGAAGATCATTTCCAGGCTGCCTGGCTATCGCTTGTATGCCAGTAGTCTGTTAATGATATATGATCGCGGCGATGCGGACGAGAATGGCAAGGTGGAGCAGAAGATGAACGAGGATGGGAAGCCGGCTCAGTACCCTGACATCAAGCTCAAGATTGTTGATTTCGCCAATTGTGTCACAGCCGAAGACATGGAGCGGGTGTTGACGAGCAAACCATGCCCACCAAGCCATCCGGAACAGGTCGATAATGGATACATGCGAGGGTTGAGGTCGCTACGCATGTACTTTCAGAAGATCTACAAAGATCTCCACTCGCAAAAGTATGTCGAGCGCGGCGAGGGTGAAGGAATGGCTGTTGACGAACGAGGTGTCAGCAATGCGACTACAGAGAGAGGTTGGAGCAATGATGCGCAAGATTCTGGCGAGGTGAGCTCATAGGCCACGGTTCTGGAACCAAAGCGCTGCATCGTTATTGTACGACCAGGAAATCTTGGCGGTGTAAGAGTTGGGACGTAGACAGGTGTCATCACCCCGCGTGGGGTTGGCTTATGGATGCTGCATACTTAGCATGGCGTTGGTGGTGTTGTTTCCAGATTGCGCTGATACCACTTCTGATTGATACATTGGGGGCTTAGTGTTTGGGATAGCTTATATTACATACTCGTCTCATACTGCTGCCTTCTTTCAAGAACTCTATGTGGCTGCTTTGCCAAGTATACGAGGTTTTACCACAGAATGCCATGTCCACGACCTGGCATGCTGGGTGTGATGCATGATAGAGAGGTCAACCCGACCTACAGGCAACTTGTCACACCACGCTTCGTATTTTCAGATACAACGACCATGGTCATATTTGAATTCGGTCTGCGGTGAAGTGCATCGTCGTCCACTTGGCATATTCCCAGCACTTTATCTGGCATTCGACCCAAACACTAGTGCTGCTAGCTGTGCCGCACGATGTACAATTTCAATGCCGTGCTCTTACTCAGATCGTGGCACCGAACGCCGCCAGCCTCATCGCCCAGAAGCTTTGGTTGAACGGGCGCCTCAAAACTACGAAGCTCGGTCTTGGCCGCAGTCTACAGTTTCACGAGTGACATCCGAGCGGTAGGATACCAAATCGAGATTGTTGATGGCATGGACAAAAATCCGGTCAAGTATGCGAATGGGCTCGTGAGAAATTCCCATTGGCTGCGAGGTCGACACGAGAATAGAGTTCGGGGTACGCACCTTCTGCACTTTCCTCCAGCAGTCTCCAGGTCTCTTCCTGCATGGCATCATGTCCAACGGCAACCCGGCCCTTGCGTGCTCTCCAGCGTACAATACATTTGCCAAGGATGGAGAAGGCCGGCTGATAGCCATGCTGCCACCGCGAAAGCCTAATGTGGTATGTGGACTCTGGGATCATCTCAGTGTCTCTACCAACGTACATCGATTGTAGCTGCTCTCCTAGTCGAGATGTGGAAACGCGATAGTATCCATCACCCTCCGCACGAACGACGATCGTGCATCGTGCACGACGTGCTACGCCAGTTTGTAGTCGGAGGTCGTACTCGCAGTGTAGAGGCAAGATGTAGACACCTACAGACGGAACATATGTAGCTTCTGACCTGATCTCCAAGCCTTTGTTCGTGACAAAGTAAGGTGCACGCTTGCCTTCGATCGAGCGTACATCCTGTGAATTACCGAAGAAACTGACATGCGGAGCGAGTATGCCGGCCATGTAGCCAGACGGAGGCGAGACGTACCGCCATGCAAAGATGGATTCATCGTCAGTCTGCCGTATGATTTCTTGCTGCAGTCGCAGGAAAGCCTTTTCGCCTTCACCATACAGCAGTGGCATGTTCACTCCTACCAAACCTAGCAAGCAGTACGCCATGTCTTCGACTCGAGTTGTCGTCCGGTTAGCAGCCCAGCTCAGTCTTTGCGCTATGCACTTGGTGTGTAGCGTAAATTGGTATTCGATACAATCTTTAGGTATTGACGTGATATCGCTTAGCAGGCTCAAGAGATCCTTGTCGCACTTCTGGCCTATGATATCCCAGCTGGAAGTGCAGAAGGTCACGATCCGGGGAGCCAGCAGTTCTTGCAACGTCCAGCCACGATGGAACCAAGCACTATGTCCCATCTGCACCCATATGTCTTCACGAGATGTACTATTGACGACATCGGCCATGTACACCAAGCACTCTGATGCTCCAGAGTACCAGTCCCACATGCTGTTGATGGCTTCGGAGAGCTCCGCACTGCTTCTCTTGTCGATACAGCAGGTGTCGATCCATATGTATCGGTGACCACGGTCTTGAGCGAGCCTGCACGAGTCGAAAATCTTCCGGAATCGCACGATGTCTTGAGATTGTGTGGCATGGGGATTTTCCAGCGAGCAGTAGTCGACATACGATACTTCGTCACCCATCCATCGGTGTGAGAGAATGGCGTAGGAAGGCAAAGCCGTGAAGTCTTCAAATTCGAGACTTTGGGTATTGAGAAGCCGCATAATGCCACGTAAAAGATGACTTTGGTTCAACATAGGTTGGAAGATCGTACGTGCAGCTGCCGTTCAGCTTGACGCCACACTTCGCCATTCGCTGCAATCGCAGCTATTTATGTGGGTCGTGCATGAGCGCAGCCACCAGCTACTGTACATCTCGAGCGAGTTGTCGGGAATTGCTCTGGAACTGTTGACGTAAGTGCCTCTGCCTTTGCTCCCTCGACCGAATGTACGGTGTACACTGTCGCGCGCCCAGCAGGATCAAGCCTTCGCCGCTTCGCTCGAAGTTGAGCTTCGTTGCGTTCGTCCAAGAGTACGCCAGTATGCGCAGTGACGCCCTTGTGCACTCGTTGAGCATGGTGGTGGTGCGTTCCACAGAATTGGTGCCCTTGTGGTATTCTAGGATTGAGGAAGCTGGACACAAGCCAAAGCAATCGCAATCACCGACTTGACAGCATGAGCACCGCGTCGTGATGGAGACCAATTAATGATTTCGGATTCAAGATACCGTGCAGAATTGAGGAGAGGCGGTGGAAGTTCCAAAACAGATGTCACGATTGATCTCCATCGATATCGAGGATGGCTGGGCCTCGCGCGGCTTGGGACCGCCAGGCAAAAATGCAAAACATACAACACAGGGTATTCCCACGTGGTCACCCACCGTAGTACTAATCCTGCGGTCTAGTGCTTATATATGGGAGAGCGGACGGGATCCCTAGCTTTCACTAGCCTGTGGTCGTATGTGCTAGAGCGCTGGAATTTTGGTTGTATAAAACTTTGTGTCAGGCACCGATGGACAGCACAAAAGATCAGGAGACATCTAGGCGAGTACTTTAGCGATACACAAAACGAAATGTCCTATTGTATGCTCACGAAACGATCTGAGGTACTTTATACGACAAAGCTTCACGACTGTGAGAAGCAGAAAAAGCTCGGAGGCGCGCACGGTAAGCCTACATTGGTAGTTTAACTGCTTTAAGGTATCAAACCCCGAAGGAGAAGAAGAGCGCCGTACGCTCGAGCTTGACCTCCGTTTACAAATCATCATTGATCTCTTTCGGCCTGTCCTGTCATCGATCGGGTCGCCAATCACTCGCTACCCGCGAGTGGCTCCAAGACAAACTTCTCTATCCAAGGCCGATACTCCAACTCCGCCCTTTCCATTAAGAGCTGCAAGCCTGCAATGATCTGGTAACATCCTAACAAACTAGTGGTCCGTCCAAACGTGATGCCATTTCGATAAAACGTCGCTGACTTATTGTCATTGTTGTCTCTGAACAGGAGAAAGCGCCATTCATGTCCCTCAACCAGAAGGAGGGGCAGGGTGGGGAGCTGTTGTGTTGGACGAGCGGGAAATTCCGACAGTCTAGGGTTCATGTTGGTCTCCATTCTGCTTGCCAAGTAGCGCAAAAGCGCTACCTGAGCGGCTGCCCACGTCTGAATCTGCAGCAGGCCTTCGACCGTCCCAGCATTCGGTATCTTGGTTCCCACGCTGACAGCGATAGGATTCCGGGTAATTGGCGCATAGTCAGACTGCGATAGAGCGATGTTGGTGGACTGCAGCGTTTCTTTGAGCTCATCCGAAATATCCAGGGCAAGCGCAAAGTCGACCTTCTTGCTACCACGTGCGGGCGCACCCTGGCTCCAAAAAAGTATCAAACTTCCACACCCACGATACACTTGAGCACGCCGAATATCTAGGTACGTTTGCTCTGCCGTCCGTCTCATCTCAGACTCGCCTAGATCGAGGTTCAAGGGGATGCGATCATGCAAGGTTGCCTTAGCGAAGTACCTTGCGCCAAAGCTTGATTACTTTATCCTTCTTACCTGCGGCCTACGAGATGCTCGGAAAACCACAACACTTTCATACCTTCTGATCGAGCGACTTGAGAGCAATGCGGTAAGCATGCTTGTCTCATCTTGAGCGTGTACACGCGTGAACGTTCGGTGGATGACTCACTAGACTCGTCGCCTCCCTGAACACGTCGCTAAGGCCAGGAAAACCTCTCTTCGAATCCACACTCCATGAGGTAAGAACAAAGTATTGAAGGATGGGATCTGCAATGAATGCAGCAAGCTATACGAGCGGCTCGTTAAGGAAAACGCCTGTGCAGTCCTTGTCACCAAAGTTGTCTACAGGACCTTCGTCCTGTTTTGTCATAAAAGTGGAGGTTGTGTAAAACAAGACGATGCCTGTGGAAGAACACCAAGCAGTGAACGTTTGACTCCGCCTTTGGCGGGCTATCTGCGACGTAGTAGTTCTAACACCGCATTATTTCCTGAAATCTCCGCTTGAGCTAAGGCAGTCTGCCCGCAACTGTCTAGCACGTTGATATCAGCTCCTTGATCTAGCAGCAATCTGACTACTTCTGGTCGACCGTATCTTGCAGCCTCGTGCAGTGGTGTACCAAGGCCAAGGCACTTGTGCATCTCGAAAGAGAAGGCATGGTCTTCGTACATAATCATGTTGATACCCCGTCTAAATCGATCGATGACAAGCTGCATCACCTCACAACAATCGTCCGAGGTTCGTCGGGCGGCGTGATGGAGCAGTTGTCCATGTCGAGGGTAGCTCGTATGGTTGAACAGCAATTTCAGAACTGGTATGGGCGCATGTTGAACGGCTATCGAGAAAGGCGTTGTATCCATCTGACACATTTTATCTGGGTCAGCTCCGTGAGAGAGTAGCCAACGAACGACGGATTCGTCCGCATCTTCCCTCAGCGCATCTCTGGCCGCAGAGTTAGTACCTTGCCTACGTCAAAGCTGCCGAACACGCTTACGAAAGAGGCCCGGGATAGCACCACTCAAGTTCTTCGTTGACGTCCCAGCCATACTCGAAGAGGAGCGACATGAGTTCCAGTGATTTTTGTTCAACAGCAGCGCAAATCGTGCTTGTGGCAATCGGAACACCGAGGCGTAGCAATTTATGTGCCAGATCCTTGTTTCCAGACTGCAAAGCGTGGCGTAGACAGATCTTCAAGTTTTGCGTAGGAGTTCCTTCTTGGACTAGCTCGTCAATAATTGCAGACGCCTTGGTTTCGTCGCCTCTACTACACTCCGTCTCAGCCGCAGCAATTTTAGCATTCGTTGAAGTGAAAGTGGCTTCGGTTTCCGAGTCCGAAAAAGATGATACGGAGCTGATCGGAATCAAGTGCGGAAAGTCGTCCATGATTGCGACCTGGCTTTCTTGGGAGGAGATAACTGCGGTCATGTATAGGGCTTCGGCTTGTGGGGGTGATGTTGGCCGCGTGGAACCCGGGATCCCAGCGCGGACCGGTGCGACCTATCTCGTAAGATCATCCCCT
>WSQC01000006.1:600000-962172 GCA_013248845.1 Passalora sequoiae | reverse complement strand
AGACTTAATTAACCCTAACTATATAAAAGCTATACGCTTAATACTAGTACTTATTACTAATCTACTACTAGCGTATATATAGTTTATAAGTAATAATAGTATCTCTAGCTAACTAGAGGGTAGCTTATTAGACTATAATTAAATAGATAATCTATATCTATATAAGTAATAATATAGAATATCTAGAGGTAATACTAGCCTATTTAGAGGCTAATAAATTAAGCTAATAACCTAATCCTCTAGTATAGATTTAAGCTTCTATATTAGCTATTTTTTATTATTAATATATCTAATAATCTAACCTTAGGTTATTAGTTACTAGTTATTAGAATTCTCTTAGTAGAACTCTATTAGAGAGGAATAATTAAAGTTATTCTAGGGAGTAGTATTAATATATTATAATTTAATAGCTACTAGTCTATATTTTCTTTATATATATAATTTAGTAATACTATATAGTAAATTTATAATATAGAGATAATCTAGTATATTAATTACTCTTACTCTTCTTATATATATTAATTAACTTTAAAGGTCTTCTAGACTACTTAGGTAGTAATAATCTAGCTAAGAAATTACTAGAGATAGTACTACTATAACTATAGCTACTTAAACTAGAACGCCCTAGAGAGTATTAGAACCTTAGATTTATTAGCCCCTATAGACTATACTATAGGTAATAGAAACGTAATATAGTAAAATATAGATCGATTATATAAGTCATTCATTCGTAAAATAGCTAAAAAAATCCTCTGTGTCTTATAAGATAGAGATCTAGGACGATGACTAAGCTACCCATTCGATCGCGCTTCGCTTTTGTCCTCCCACTTGCAGCTGCTCACAAACTGGAGCAGCACCTCCATCAGGCACATTGAGCGACGTCAATACGCCCAAAACAGACGTAGGAACGTCGGCGTACGCTCGTGCAGCGTAGATGCGGCACTCGTCGTTGTAGTCCATGTACACGTAGCCGTGAAACGTCACAGGCACCTATAAGAGGTCAGCGCATGTCGTTCTGAAACAAAATTGTTGTGTCAGAGATGGGTATACAGGTATGAATTCTCTGACGCCAATCTCGATCTCCACGCTGAGAAGGTTGGTTCCATTTGCGAAAGCTATTCACGGGTAGCGTTAGTTGCGGAAGACTAGAGCAAAGCTCAAGAGACTCACGAATGTTGTCCGTCACATTCAATTGGTGGAAGACTTGACGTGTCTCGACCGCAAAATCATACGTTCCCGCACCGGTAGTAGCGACTGGTATGGCGCAGCTGAGACCATTCGGGATGATGGTCGTCGTACAGTCGCCGGCGCTATCTGGCGAACCCCATGGCACCTGGAAGTTTGTAAACACAACCTGCAGCTAGTGTCGATTGGGAGCAATTACTCACGAGCTTGAACGCTTCTTCAGAGGCTCCGAGGCCTTGAGCGTTGTATGCTGCGACGAGGTCAGAGCCAAATCATGACAAGGGAAGTTATAAGCCTACCAATCGCAACCTGGTTCGACGTTCGGGTACGTGTGTCTGCAGGACAGACAGCGCCGGCAATGGCGAATGCCATGGAAGCGAGAGCGACCTGAGAGAGCATATTTGAGCGGAGTCTTTGAACAGAGTCCTGATATGTGTAGTGAGAGAACTGGGTAATGTCGAGTGCTTTGGAATATCGCGTTCACTGAAGCAGAAGGGCGACTCTAATATATGGCTTGGATGCCAATACTTTGTGACGATTGGCCAGCGGATATCCGAAGACCCCATAGCTGAGCATTCAAGGCTCCGATAGCTAAGCTCTGTCGATGCGCAAGCTAAAAGAATAGATCTTCAGGGTCCTCGTTCAGCACTTTCCCAAACTGGCAGCGCCAACGACGTGGCGCACCACCCCGCCTCCAGTTCCCCGGAAGAGTAGGCGATCGCATCAGTGAGAGTTCAAAGTGTATGTGCCAATTCCTGTAGGGATGCTCTAGACTGAAGCTGAATGTGCCCCGAGGTTTGCCGCTCGTACCATAATGTATGTTCTGATATTCTGTAGCTTTACCGACTGCTGGCTGCTTTCAGGTACATTAGTGATGCTGCGAATCAGACTATGCTACTGCAGTGTGCTGTGGATGGCAATTCACATGCCGGCTGCATTTTCCGACCTCCATGTGACCCTCCGTCCAGAGTTTCAATCAACGACGCCTCTTGGAAGCAGCGCAACATAATCCACGGGCGCCGGCTCAACACCACTGGGCGTCCCAATCAGCTTCAGCACAGCGCCTCTCTCTACCCACACATCCTGTAACGTGATCCTGGTAGCAGAATGCCCGTCAAGATAGATTGAAGGACTATGCCCCAGCCGCCCAGTATCAACAATATCAGCCTTCCACATCCCTACCATCTCGTCATTGAGAAAGACCTCGTAAGTACTGCTCCCGCCATAAAGGTCATAGTAATTGATAGCCAGATCGTAGGACCCATCCTGGACATTCCGTAGCATGATCGTCGCCGTACCCACCGTAGTATTTGTCTTCGTGACAACAGCAGTAGCATTCGACGCGGTCTCGAAGGGACTGAGAGCATAGAGCTCGTACCCATCAAGACGCATAGACTCCGCTTCGATACGGAAGGGATGGTTTCCTACTCGACCAGCCTCATCCTCAATCCCTGATGAAGAGTGATAGAAGTCAACAATAGCGTCTCTCCAGACCAAGGAATGGCCCGCTTGGAAGATCAGTCGATCAAGGACATGCTCGTACCGCTCGTCGTCCATGAGACCTTTGAGCTCCTGCCACAGCTTGACGAAACCATGGGCAGTTTCAGCTCCGGCGTAGTGGGCGTCGTAGAAGTGCTGTATGACTGTTTTACCGGATCGGAGCCTGGTCGTATAATTCACATGGTGGAACCACAACAGTAGATCGTCAGGAGTCGTATCAACATTCTCGTACAACGCGTGCACTTCTGGCGGATACTGTCCCGAGAAGCCCGTGCCGTTGCTGACAGTTCGGTCCATGCCGATACCATCAGCATCAGCCCGTGTCCACTGACCCCATCCGGTATTATCTTGGGTCTGCGGATTGGGACCGAAGTGCGTATACAGAATATCCGTGAGTGTTTGTTCCCCGAGGTTGCCGGTATAGTTCTCGTAAGCCGGCCAGGAGGCCATGGACATTCGCGTGATAATATCAAGGACCTTCAAATCAGCACCGAATGTGAGTCGGATCCAGTCTCGAAGTATTTCTTCTGGATCGAGAGTCCAATCCCAGGCCAGGCGGCCATATGCGTACAGGTTCGACATTGCGAGATGACTGCCCAGCCATGTCGTGTTTTGGCCGACATTGACAACTCCTGCAGAGCCGCCGATGGGCCGTCTGAAGTGCTGACCTGTGAAAATGTCACGAACGAGTGACGTGTCGTTGTCGACGCGAAGATCGAAGTCGGTGATTGTCTTCCACAGTGGTGGCACATAAACCACGTGGCATTGTTGTCCGAGATACTCCTGTGTCACTTGCAGCTCGATTGCAGTACTCGTTTCCCGAAGGTTGGCGAACAGTGGGGAGACAGGCTCGCGGACTTGGAAGTCGATTGGTCCATACTTGATCTGCACGACGACATTGTCATCAAACTCTCCATCCAGCGGGTTGAAGTAGTCGTCCGCAGCGTTGGCTCTATCGGCTTTCCAATCTGTCTCATTCAGCTGGTCATATACGAAAGCGCGAAACAAGAGAATACCACCATGAGGTGCAAGTGCCCTGGCAAAGAGATTTGCGCCTTCAGCTAGGGTGCGATTGTAGTGCAACGGCCCTGGTTGTCCTTCTGAGTTGGCCTTGACAAGGTAACCGGCCATATCTGGTATGCGCCGATAGATCTCATCTGTCTTGTCGTTCCAGAAACTGATTACTCGGCTATCGAGCGGATCGTAGGTCCCGAGATCCGTGATGTTCGCAGGTGAGGCGAAGTACAACGACATGCCAAGCTGTATTCCCCATGGTCGAAAGACATCTGCTATTCTGCCCAAACCGTCTATGTTCTCTGCACACAAGGTCGTGTAGTTCGCATTGACATTGTTGACCACGATAGCGTTGATTCTAATCGATGCTAGGAGACGAGCATAGTCGGCGACTCGGGTCAGGTTGGCCACAATTTTGCCCTGGTCGAAGAAGATGGAAGCGCCTGCAAAGCCACGCTCGACTGAGCCATCCATGTTATTCCATTCGTTTGTCCATCGAATGGGTGCCACTGGATTCGTAGCGTATTCTACATGAGAAAAGTTGCCCCGTGCAAGCATGGACAAATATTCGAACGTGCCATACAAGGCACCTCGCTCATTCTGGCCCAGCACTGTGACTGCGTTGTGCTTGACGCTAAGCCAGAAACCGTCTTCAACAAGATCCAGTGGTGGCAAGTCATCGTTCCAAGCTGCCTGATACTGACGCACTGTCCCGATGATCACCGAGAATGTCGTGGCGTGAAATGGTTTACATAATTGAGCATGAAGCCCAAAGATGCTGCCAAGACCGCGTTGAAGCTCTTTGGCCGCTGTATAGACTGGACTGGCATGTGAGTTGTTTAGGGGAACAAGTCTTGTAGGAAGCCGTGGAGGATTCACGGAAAGAGGTGCATAACGTAGCCAAGCTTGTAGGCCATCCTCAGCCCAAACGGAGCACAATAGCAACGACAAAGGCAGAAGACTGCGCATTGTGCCAACCTATGCCTCTCGACTCCATATCCGCGTCAAAAATGGCTATATGTACTTGTTGCCATTGTCGACTCTGTGCCATTCCTAATGAAAGTCAATTCAGGCTAATTGCTCCAGGGCGACCCTTAGTCGCAAGCAACAGAGGCGGGGAGTGCGGAGTGCTGTATGGAATACCCTGCAGTATCACGAGTCATCAGTATGAAGGACCAGCGGCGTAGATGAGATATCCCGTTGATGTCGCCCGAAGGAGAGAGTACGAGGCAGGAAATGAAGTAAAATGGTGTAGTCTTGTGCTACTCGCGTGATCTTGCCGTCATTCCGCTTTGCCTCGGCAAGTGTTTCCCAAACTGGTGCCTAGTCTACTTTGCACTTCCAAGTTCTTGAGCACAACTTCTTTAAATACATCAATATAATATGCATCGAGATGCCATCGAGAAAGGATGGAATACCTTATAAAGACGTCTCGGAAAGGTCAGCATATCGGCCGACATCACTTGACTTTATCAATCTTCCCAATCCCATCGAGCCCGATGGAAGCTTTCTGTCGAAGAATGATCAGAAACATCCGCTGAACGGCACACCAGGCCTGCAGAAAACGACGAATCACTCAGGTACAGAACTTTTCAAGCTCATCCTCGATGGCACCACGGAACGGCCTGCGAAGAGGCGGCTTCTGCATGAAGCATCAGACAATACCAACAATAATCTTCTACTCGATCTTCCCAAACTTCCGGTAAGGCAACAAGCCAAGCGATTGAGGATCCCGCCAACACTCTCTGGACTCCATCAACCTCCTCCAGATGCCGGTCTACTGCCCTCGATCAATGTTGAGCAACCTCAGGTCTTGCCTCCACGTCATTGTGTGCCCGAAAACAAGTCTGCTGGCATCAATCTGGGCAAGTCTACCGACTATGCCGAACTTCCGCCAAGACTACAGCATGCTCCATCTTCCAGCAGCCATCGGAAAGGGTCGTGCAATGGTGACACATCTGATCGGAAGGTCGCGCGTGCGAAGCGCAATAAGTGGACAGACGAAGAAACTGCTCATCTTCTCCAGGGTGTCTCGCGTTTTGGCATTGGTAATTGGACCAAGATCGTGAACTGCTCGGATTTCAACTTCCAGCATCGGACCGCGCTTGATCTGAAGGACAGGTTCCGAGTTTGCTGCCCAGACCAGTACAACGCCGAGAAGCGATCCAGTCTGCCTACAGGGACCACTATAGAACGCGCAAGCGCTACCAAAGCCAAGAGAGGCATCAAAGGCCCACAGCCAGAACGTATTTCGACGAGCAAACTCAAAGAGCTTGGCATCAATGCACCTTTCACCAAGACTGGTCGTCGATCTCGCCACGGATATTCGCCAGCCGAGGACGAAGCACTACTGAAAGGTTTCAGGAAACATGGTAAACAGTGGGCTCAGATTGTGCAAGACAGCAGCCTTGGATTATGCGCACGCAAGCCGACTGATCTACGCGACCGATTACGTACACGCTATCCTGAAGAGTATGCCAGCGCCGGTCTTGCACCGAAACTGGAGAGGAAGCAGTCTGCCATGCCAAGACGATTGCAGCAACACACTTCGGACATCGATCCCGGACTCGACAAGGAGCCTGTCGCAGAAGTGCTAGCTTCGGAGCTGAATAATGCTGCGACGTCGAGTGCCGTGCAGACGATCAGCAGCACCAATGAGACCAGCAGCCTTCCGGTCACATCTGGCAGAAAAATCCATCAACCATCGCTGTTCGCGCTAGATGATGTTTTCTTTGGCGCCGAGCTGGGTGCACACGACGACGAGAGCGAGCATATCGTGCTGGATCGTGGCATATTAGACTGGGTGCCGGATGTCGTTCGCAACACAGCGGCAGACCCCGCCAAAAGTAGAGGCATTGACCCTCTTATGACGCTCAACTTGCCGAAGCCAGTCTCCAGCATGCCAGCCCCGGCGCCAACATCCGCCCCAGCCAGCAATGCGACCTCTCTGCCATCGCTGTCGACATTACTGCCGGATACCGTCAATCCGAATCAGCTTGAGCTGCCTTCTCTGACGCAATGGTATGGGACCGGACAAGATGGGAGGACCACTGGTATTACGATACCGTCCTTGGACGACTTGCTGACGAATGTAGCCGATGCTACATGACAGCGGCACATCATGGTAGCATGTCATAATAACCACTTCACCACTCGGTCGCCAAGAACAACTGCTCTTCCCACTACTCCAATACCTGAGACTGCTGCCTCACTACTACGGCTCCCACATCACTTGCAGTTCCGCCTTCCTACTTCCGCCCAGCCATCCCAACATTTGCCTTTCCGCATCCTCCACGACTCCGAGACATCCCTCCCAGTCTTCTCAAAAGCTGAAGAAATCTCTTCAGCCGGTGTCGCTCGCATCTCCATCCTGGGTCACTTGATATTGAATAAGCTCCTCCAATGCAGTCAGTCTGGCGTCCTCTCGCGCATCGCGGACACAGACCGGGTATCCCGGCGTACAAAAGGTCGTTTGTGCTTTTAAGTGAGAAGAGGAGGAAGAAGAAGACCTGAGGCTGTGGTAGAGTCCCTCTGGTCGCTGCAAATGCTGACGCAGACATTTGACGACAATAGATGCAGCCGCGCTGCTGCGTGGATTTCACGACTGGACTCCTGATTATGTGTCCGATGGGCCTGCAGCCTGTGAGTGGAAGGTCTCGGCTGTCCGGGTGGATATGGAGCCTGGGGCATGGAGCTGCATTTCGTCTGATCGGTCGGCGCCGGCATCGAGTTCGATTTGCATGTCAATTGTGCTTGCGACTCGCAGGCTTTGCGCCATCGGCGGGCTGGTGGACTTCTGGTTGCGTATGCAGCTAAGTAGTGCTGGGTGCTGCGCAGCCACGAGGAGCCGAACTGAGCCATCAAGATTGAAGTGAATGGAAGCCATGCTCGCGGATTTCCGCAGACACTGAGCACGAGAAGAGCACTTGCAGATCAAAGTAGATGCATGATTTGGAGATAATGACTAAGCTCCGTTGTACTATCTCGCTGATATACTGCAGCTCGTGGTATTCTTACGAGCGATGCTGAAATACAGCTCTGCAACCTTTGTCAAAGTGCATATGAACGGCTTGACAGGGAGCGACGGGCAAGCGAGATCAGTCAGAGGAGCGGCCGATCAAACGATATGAGACAGACTATATTCGGTTGCGCAGACTCCCGTGTGAGCTGTCAAAGAGCCCCATGATCACATGCATCTTGGGGTAATCGGATGGATCTTGTACTAAGTAGAGAATGGTTGTGCAATCGAACTGAAGCGAAGCAAGTTGTCAAGAGAGACATAACCTACTTCTACTACTGTCAGCGACCCAAAGTGATTTCGATCTGAGAGCAAGGTGGGTCATGATTGCATAGTGTCTAAAGAATCATATCGAAACCAGGGCTTGTGTCTGTCAAATGCAAACAACCCATCAATGTCCCACACACAATTCTGACACATTCCACTTTTTGTTGTTCACTCGCAACATAAAACCAGGACCAGAATAGTTCTATCCTATCCGTAGCTCGGATCTCGTAGCTCGGAGCTCGAAGTTCGTACTTACTCATCGAGACAAGCGCACCCATCACATACCCTACTCTCTCCCGGTCAGGCCAGAGTGGAAAACAGACAGTATAGATGTACCTTCCTGCACCGCATTTAGTGCTTACGAGCTTACGATGCAATAATACTAGCCAATGAGCCGAAGCAGGTAGATCCTCATCTGGATCAAGCAAGGAAGCTAATCGGCATGGAAAGTGTATTGCTAATACCCGGTGGTATGTGGAAGGCACACAGGAAAGCGAAAGCGAAAGCGAACTCCGAGTGGTCTGCAGGTATGTAGGCAGCACTTTACTACAACCTTCCCTCCCTCGCTCTTATCACATTTGTGTCAAGAGTCTCGCGTTTCTTTTATTTGGGAGGGCTCTAACCTGCATTGATGGTAGAGTATGGTCAGTATGGGCGTCAGTCATATTCCAGGAAGATGAAGGAAATGTTATGGTGAGGACTGTCATACGAGACCATGCACAGCAAAGCGCGAGGAAGCGGCAAACCAAATAGTGTGGGTATCACTGACGATGCTGGCAAAAGTTAACAGAAGGATAACCTGGAAATTGGAAATGAGATCTCTCTCAAGACGAAAGCCTGAAAGGTCGTTAAACGATTTTCGTGATATCATCCAACTCGTAATGATGATCCGAGTCTAGCACGCATACAGTCATTTCTCAACCGGTCTAACAACTGTTCGCCGGACAAGCCACATTAGTGCCATACGGATCCGGTCCAGCAATTCCCGCAACCTGGAAAATGGCATTAACCACACCACCAATACCTTCACCAGCGATGAGACCAGCGGCAATAGCATATGCATAAATGTCAAACGACTTCGGATTCCTCTTCGCCCAGAAATAGCACGGCAGCGCACCAATAATCATGGCCAGACCGTAATACGTCTGTGGGAGGACGAACGCCAGACCAATACACATCATGTTCGGGTGGTATACACTGTACTTCTCCCACTTGCCGCGGTAGGCATAGTGTCGGATGATGATCATAATCGCGCCAAAGATCGAGAAGCAGATGGCGAAGATGCCGGAGCTGGTCGGGACGGGGAACTCCGGGTCTGTCATAGCGACGGCGACAGCGCGCCAGGCTGAGACGGACGGGGCGCTGAACGGACAGCTCTCAGCGTCGATGTCGATAATGCAAGGGTACGCCTTTGCGAAGAGCATGAACAGGGCAGGAGCGAGGAAGCACGCGACGATCGTGCCAAGACCCTGCGCGACCCATTGCTGTTTGGGTGAAGTTCTGAGGAGGAAGCCAACGCGGAAATCGCCGACCAGGTCGGAGGCTTGGTTGGCACCAATAGATGCGAGGGAACCGCCAAGGAGGTTGAGGCGCTGAGCGTGGTTAACTTGCCAGTGCTCTCCCTTGGTCGCACCGCCGAGGATGATTTGCGAGGCCTTCGATGCGGCTGTCAGTGGTGTGATATCGGTGACGCCAGCACATTGAACCGCAAGCAGCGAGAAGAAGAAGGCCAGGAAGATGGAGAGCAAGCTCATTCCGACTGGCATATCGAATTGTACAGCCATGACGACGCAAGTGCAGATGATGACGACAATGATGGCTGGCAACCACATCCACCACTTGACGAGCTCGCGGTCTTCGGCGAAGTCCTCAATCAGAACACCGGTTTCTTGGTGACCCTTGCGCTCCAGAGCCTCAGATCGCTTGCCCATCGTCTTCAAGGCAATGCTTAAGCCTTGGCAACACGCCCGGTAGATAGCTTTGGAGACGTAGAAGAAGACCTTGTACTGCAGACCCAGTTCGACGAAGGAGACGACGATCATGAGCAGGACCCCAGGCCAAAGCAGCCAGAAACGTGGGCTAGGCGTATCCTTGGTGGAGGCGTGTGTGTTGAGCGATGCGAACGAAATATATCTCTCCCAGTGCGGGTCATCTGGAACGAGCTGTGTGCCAAAGGCAGCGTTGTTGTGTACAAGAGCAGGACCGATGATACCCCAAGCCAGGATAGACCCTCCATAGAACGACAGGGCAGTGTTGAGCCCAACAAGCATACCGGCACCGATGAAGGCAGGTGTCCACTCGATCATCCATCCCCAGTTCTCGACGTCGATAGCAGCGTTGTTGTAGTTGCCCCAGATGAAGAACCAGGTAAAGATGTGCCAGTCCCAGAGGATACCGATAGCATACTGGGACACCACGCGGAGTACCAACGCAAGAGAGAATGCAATGCCCAACGCACGCATCTTCAACTTGGCGATCGCCTCACCAGTGGCGGCTAGATGCATGCTACGGATCGTCATGGCAGTAGCGGAAGGAGTCGGAAAAATCAACTTCAACTCACGGGCCACATAGATGATGAAGAACTTGCGTAGCGGCGTCGACATCAGGAAGCCGAAATACCCACCCACGAGGGTGAGCGTCATTAATCGTGCAAAGTCCTCCCGTGGAGTGTCGAGCAGGCCGAGCTGGTACAGCGCTGGAATACCGGAGACGAATACCGAAGACAAACCACCAGCTGCAGTAGCCGCCGTCTGCACGATGTTGTTCTCGCGAGGACCGAAGTCACCACCGAGTATCGGGAAGCTGGCTGGAAGTGCTCGTGCCAGAGGCTTGAGCAACGCGAAACCGACAATGGTACCGAAGAGATTGGCGCTGAACGTCCAACCAGTCTTGAGACCGAGGTAGACGTTCGAGGCATTGACCAGGGCGCCGCAGACGCAACCGATGAGCATTGCACGTATCGTGACAATGAAGTGCCGCTCTTCTGGCAGATCTTGGAATGGTGTGAAAGGATCTTGTTGCGGCTCTTCTTCCAGATGGTCCTTCAGGTCGGTCTCTTCCGTCTCGTCAATGTATGCTGTGCCCTTCGCAGCCTCTTTCTCGGTGTATTCTGGAACTGCATGGCCAGTCGGCGAGTCGGCGTCCGAGTCGAGGTGGTGTGTGTTAAAGACGTTCTGCTTCTCAGTGAGAGGAGGCACGTCGGGGTTGATGTTTCCCTGCGACATTCGTGAGTCCAATGCTGACACTGGTGGTACACTTGGCGCCGCGATGCTCACCATGGTTTCAATGGGCTGCTCCATGTACTCATTGACGTTGGCCATGGTGGTTACTGTGGGTGCCTCTCACCGAAAACACGAGCAGATGTGACAAGCGACAAAGCGCGAGACGACAACAAAGAGGTCGCGCTCGCATTGGATTTCGACGCCATATTAACATTTCGAGCTCACGCAAAACATGAAGGTCCACGTGAGCTTGGATACAGATACGGGGTCCTGGCGTGTGGGATCGTGAGGTTGCACTGCCCAATCACTAGCAATTATCAAGCCGAGTCGAAGGTGTGGATGTCTTGACTCCTGCCGCTTGTGGAATAGCTGGGTTGCATGCTTCTATAGATCGTCGAGCAGGCCAAGCCTCGTGTGAACGATAGAGGCATAGCATGCATGAATAAATGAGCCGCGGTACGGTCCAGACCAAGTCTGATATCAGCTACCGGCTTCAGGTGTTGACTACGCTTCGAGGTGGACCAGTGGTGCTCAGGAAAGGACGGTTCATGTGCCTGGTCCATCTGCAGCATGATGTCCGAAGCTGATAAGAGAAGATGTACAGGAAACGGGAGAATATTAGCAGAAGCGAATCGCAAAGCCCGCTGGCGTTATCGTGTGTGCTCCCTCGGTGGCGCGTCTTCGGCAATGTCGCGGAACAGCACGAGCGCCAAGGTGGAGCGCCGTATCCGGTCATCGTCCCAAGTCGAAGACTACCATGGTGAAAAAAAGTACATATCGGGTACAGGCAACATGGCGATCGGGTCGGCAGACGAGATGCCAGTCAATCATCGAAAGATCCAAGCATGCCGCATAAGACCTACGCCAATAGCAGTCGGATAGAATATCAGCATCATCGTCCTGCTGCATCCGGATGCAGCGTAACAAGATGTCGACAAGGGTCGAGTGGTGTATTGACCTCACGTGTGTCGCATGCTCTGCTTTCGCATATCGTACACTTTCCAACCCTCCGTACGCGCATCACGAACGGCTCGTCAGCATCTATCGCGTGCGTGCGTGCGTGCACACCCAGGCCGTCGCAAATGTCGACCACGTTTCTGCTAGGCCCGAAGAGGAAGGAGAAGTGTATATATACATGTATACAATACCAACCAACGGGATCTTGTTGCTCGATGCTGATGCTGAGAGAGAAGCGCGCTCGTGGCTGGTCACGAGGCTCAAGGTTGACAAGTGTCTTCACCCCGCAAAATCGTTGCATTACATGTACAGTAGGTGAGCCGGATGAAAGCATGTTTGCTCTCCAGACAAAGTCAAAACACCTTTATTACAATTTCCACCAGAAGTCGTATGGCACAAGATGCAGCTTGAAGTTGGATTTGGCAGTTAAAGGTCTCTCATGGGAGCGCTTACATGCGGCAGGACCCGAAGGGAGGAAGAGACGCTGTAGGATAAGCCGGCATCAAGTCCGCCGGAGAAATATTCTAGCGTCGCCGATCCAGCTTGGCGTGCTCCGATCGACTCTTAGACATGGACAACCTGATACAGGCTTCGTGTTTCGGTGACTCAATAGCTTGCTACATGCATAGTGCATCCTTCGGTGCAAGCGACTCACATATTCTCATGTGTTATCATGTGCACATTTGGCCATTTCCACCCGATTGCCTTCCGCTTCGAGCCTAGAGCGCTGCTCCACGAGGAGGATCATAGATATGCATAAGCTTGACACACCTGAACGTGGCAAGCATGCGCGACTGCATGCACATTTCCTCGACCAACCTTATGCCGTACATGGCACCCACAAGAGGTGTTGCCGTCCTCGGTCTTGCCCCTTGGACTGACTAGGCCGTGTCGGAATCTACTGAGCTCCACTGCATGACACTTGGCACGGGGTAGCATACCAAGACTCAGCCTGGCTTAGTGCTGCAGGGTACCCCCTACGTCGAGGTAGCATGCAGGTTCGTTAGATTTTGACCCTGCCAGACAAAGCCTGGTGGCAAAACCAACACACGTAGTAGTAATGGCGGCTTGGTATACTTGGACACGCTCGCACCACGCTTAGGATGCCACCTTGGTGTGTAGAGACTTTCTTTCGCGATACCCTGCTCGTGAGACTTGGGATTGGAGGGTTGGGGCTTGGCATAACTCGCGGAAGTCGGTTCGAAACGCATCCCGAGCAGTTCAGGTGAGAACGTGCAGACTTCACTTGATGTACACCGACATCTCAGCTCGATGTCAACTCGCGCTCCGCTGCGATAGCAAGGCACAAGGATTTGGTAGGTAATCAAAGGGTACTGACAGCTCTTACCATTCACCAAGCCAAGCAGTGAATGCGGCGAAGTTGACGGCAGCGTTTGCAGCATACACAACCGAGCATGCTGTAGATACAGTCATCGCATCGTGCTTGGTCAAATCCAAGCCATCAGCCCAAGGTTTCGTCTGCGGACATCCACACCTAAAGCTCTGCAACTCACACTAGCTCCATCCACAATCAACGCACATACAGGCGCGCTTCAAGCATAGCAGACTCATTCCTGACCTCATGCACTCAAATGTGTATATTCATCGAATTCCACGATTCCGATAAACCTTCGATTGACATGACCATCATTCGCTCCCATCGATATGTATAATCATCACAGGCAAAAAGATCACCTACCGACAGACATGTCAGCGCCAATTGGACGAAGAGTCGCAGTCTTGATGGCAAAGCTATAACCCTGATCGTAAGCATCACCGTCACATACGATACCACATCTTGGGATGCTATTACAGAGGTCGTTCCAGGGGCGAAGCAGCTCGTACATTGTTCAAGCGTGATTCTGCGTCACAAAATCCAGTGGAGCTTCATAGTCGCTGTGAAATCCAGCGGCGGCATAGCCAATCTGAGCCATACACACATAGTTCAAAATCTCGATGGACAGCCCTCCATCATCCTCACCTGGCCCTTCTTCAACCTAACCATGGGAGGAGAAGGGCCTCCCGCATCTGCGAGGTGTATCTAACCATTTTTGGTGGATCTCGCCCCAAAGCTCACAGGAAGTGCTGTCGGGACCACGATCTCCCAAGCGATCGAAGATTGCGACCCACACCGCGTTAGCGACAGCATTCCAATCTTCACCAAAATAACCATGATCTTAATCTGGCTATTCGCTGGAATTGTACACGACGGCAATGACCCAATGCTGTATATCAAGTAATTTCGAGCCCCAGTCATGTGATTGTGAGTCGTCTTCGGTGGGCTTTGTGGTAATTTCGAGGTAGTGTCGATCTCGCATCTTGTAACTACGCAATAACTCCACCATCGTATCCGCGTTCATGGCGACCAGATGATCTAGAACGTACTGCTCGTCATAATCCCTCAAGTTGCTAAAGGTCAGCGACAATCTCGATACGGGATTTTGCGGGCTGTACGACCAGTCCAGGCAAGATGTACTAGCATTCACCCAAAAGGGCACATGCCTCAAGGACGGGAAACGCCGGATATGCTCTTGCCAGTCCCGGATTGGAAACTCATCGACTTCACTCATATCCTCGTCTTCGTCTTCGAACTCGTCCATATCGTCGTCCTGGTCTCCCTCGACCTTAGGGTCGTCGGCGTTGGTGTACATGACATCTCGACAGACCGGCCAGCTGGCGCTCGAACAGAACGAGACCTTGGCACATTTGGGGTAGAAGATGTGGTTGCATGTGGTCTCGTATGGCTCGTTGACATTCTCGTTGCAGATTGGGCAATCTTTGACTGGCACGACCTTAGGATCCGGTTCCAGCAATTGGCGGGTCATTGTCTGAGAATGGTAGGGCTTGCGTAAATGCCGCCGCCGGCAAGGCAGGATCATACACTTGTGCAAGGAACGTGTCCTTTTCTGGAAGCGTCATACCGGCTCGATCGTGGTGACCGTTTTGCGCTCTCTTTCAGTTGAGAAGAAGCAAGTAGCAAGAAGATTAAAAGCACAGATGCGAAGCATTTACGCTCTTAGCCACGACAGGTGCCATGCTTACTGAAGCTACTACAGCCTCACCTGAAACAGGGTGCGCAGTAGCGGAATTCACCTCTCAAGTCAGCGAGACGGGGCATGGTCTTATCTGCAGATCTGCAGCAGATGAATCATATTGATGGGTCAGAACTGATTAGCGAGCGCTCATTGGAGTCGAAGCGGTTTCAGTACTGCAAGCTCATCGGTCATATGCAACAAGCCACATGAACTGATTTCAGCGGCCCTCGTCACCGGAGACAAATGAAGTTGAAAGCGCAAGACAAAGCTTGCCAACGGCTGCCGGATAAGCACGAAGGTCTCTCAGATGCACTTGAAGCAGGAACTATTACATGTGCATTTGGAGACGAGCCCAGATGTTCGCAAGCCAAGGCCCTGCCTGCTGTAGCAGTGGGCTGTTGGTGATGGCCATATCAGCCAGAGATAGATATAGCTAGACGTGGGCGCGCAGAGTTACGGACTCAAGGATGCTATATCGGGTTGTCTTCCTTGTAGACATTGGGTTGGTGGATGTCCACCATGTCACGTTACTTGCGCAGGCTGAACATGTCCACAAAGTAACTGCAATGGCCTATGCCAACGTAAAGGAGCATACTTGACATCCGTAGCACCAGAAACACTTCACTTTCATACTGCAGCGGTCATGCTGGAAGGCACACATCGGCACTTTCACGTCTGCGAGAATGTACTATCAATATGCCCCTGTAGTGACCAACCTGGTCAGCACAGCCATCTTGCAACTAGGTTGCGGCAACCGGGACGAGGCCATCGGGAATGAAGATGTCCTCTCGTTGACCAGAGCAACCAGTAGCTTGACGCTCTACGAATCGACAGCCGCTGCCAGCGCTATCGCATCATTCGGCAGCCCCATTAAGTCTGCCGCGCCACTATCCGTATGATATAGATCCGTGTATTCACTCTTTCTCGAACTTGACACTGTCTCTTGACTCGGAGAAATCGGGGCACAGGCGAGCGATCGGACCTTTTGGCAAGATCATCATCGTTATCAGCTGGGCGCTACTCATGTACAAGAGGACGACGATAGCATAATAGCTGTGTTGTAGGAGTAGAAGGGTTGCAGAGAGACGTATGTGAATCGCATCCAGCAACGATCGTGGCATGGAAGTCATGCAAGGTGTTGGTAGTTCGCGGGTGCGGAACTTGGTTCCTGGCAGTAGTGATTTGCAGTACATCGGTGCAAGTATGCAGTCGTCGAAGTGTGCCAAAGCGTGCTAAACAGCGTTCCAGGCTGAAGTATGATGGGAGCATGAACATGGCCGATGATTAAGCATGTTGCAGCCTCGGCACGGGGCTGTCCCGGCGTACCCACTATCAACAACGGCCTTGTCCGATGCCCCAAGCCAGACCGCACTTTTCGCTTTACCACACATCATGCCTGCGGTCGTTGCTCCGACGCTCGCATTCTCAAGGTCTAGAAGTAGCAAGGCCCACGGTGCATGCAAGCGTCGCGCGGATTGGCACATAATAATACGAGACTGTGCCATCTTCGTCGATGATCTCGTATTTGTCGATCTATCTAGTGCTTTGTTCCCTAAGTTCCCTGCTCGTGCTAACAACGCTCTACAGAGTGCCGACCTTAGTTCCATGTGGGCGTGAAGGAACGTAGTGGAAAGTCTGGCTCGTCGCGACATGGCGTTGTACACATCTCGAGGTCACTTGCGGGGCAGCAATTGCCAGCACACTTACATCTTTGAGATCATCAATTTAGCCTAGGAACCTGGGAGCGATCATCCTCTATTCTTGTCTTGGAGCTGTTTCATGGTCCGGCAATCCATGTGCCATCAAGCTGGTGGCCATGCTTGACAAGGCCACCTACAACCCGGGTGAGACCTCGCGGCGCTCACTTTTCTATTCTCTCACAATGCATCCACAAAACACTGGCAGCGATGGTTCATCAACGCCTCTTCTACGCCTCGAAATCAACATCTAGAGCCGGTGCACCACCCAACGATTCGGAGCAGGTCAAGAGCGGAGATGGCGGAAGCGACGAGAGCCAGCCGAGTCTGGAACCTGATCATGTCTCTTGGCGAGAGAGACTGAAGCACTTCACATGGGCATGGCGAGTGTCTTGAGCTCGCATTCAGAGAGAGAACGTCTGGCTGATTCCATCTCAGGTTTACATGTCCAATGTCTACCGGTGGTATTGCCCTACTTCTCGCCTCAACACCACACCGCTTCGAGGGCCTGACTACCATTGGACAAATCATCTTCCTCTTTGATCTCGTCCTCTTCCTGGGCCTGTGTGCAGCCATTTCAACACGCTTCGTCACATATCCAGGCACATTGACCAAGTCACTCAAGCACCCGGCGGAGTCACTGTTCTTTGCCACTTTCTTCTTGGCTCTGGTTGGTGCATTGAGCTGCATTCAGGAGTATGGTGGCCTGAACACAGGGGAGTGGTTGACAACTGTAGAGAGGATGCTGTTCTGGATAGATGTTGCTATCACGTTCATAGTTGCCGTCGGGCAGTACACTGTCTTGTTCACTGGAAAGCCAGATCGGTTGAATATACAGACTATGACGCCTGGCTGGATTCTGCCGGTGTTTCCAGGTGGGTCATCGCTAATAATTTTCTGTTACACGGCGCTGACTCAGAGACAGCCATGCTCGTTGGTACACTGGCCAGCGTAATAGCACCATCGCAACCGATAGGCCACCGAGAACCAATCATTGTTGCAGGAGCCACTTTCCAGGGACTGGGCTGGATGATCAGCTTCATGGTCTACGCCATATATATACATCGCCTCATGCAGTTCGGTCTACCTGCGCCCGATCTCAGGCCCGGCATGTTCATCGCCGTTGGACCGCCATCCTTCACTGGACTGGCACTAATCGGTTTGAGCCAAGCATTACCAGCCGAGTCCACATACTTTCAGAGCAGACCTGGCATGGTGTCAATGCTCCAGACCCTAGCTGACTTTGCAGCAGTCTTCTTATGGTGTCTAAGCTTTTGGTTCTTTTGTATCAGCACACTCAGCGTGCTGGCAGGAGCAAAAGCAATGACCTTCCATCTCAATTGGTGGGCGTTTGTCTTCCCGAACGTCGGTTTCACCATCGCAACTATCAAGATCGGTCAACAGCTCGCCAGTGACGGCATTCTTTGGCTTGCGAGTGCGATGACGATCCTGCTCGTAGCGATGTGGATCTTTGTTCTCCTCATGCACGCGAAAGCGGTCTTGCAGAGGAGAATCATGATGCCCGGTGTAGATGAGGACAGAGAAGACTACAAGGACAACGACAGGAAGCATGACATCCCGACAGCACAAGCCCATGAAAAGACGATGAATTGTGACTTTCGCGCTACGGCATGAACGTAGCACAAGCCTGGAATCAAGGGACTTCATGCAGCAATGAGTAACATATGAGTCGTCCAACGGTCGACCCTCAAGGCAGCGTCGCGCGGACAGAAGGGTTGGCGCTAATGCACGCTAATGCTGAGTCAGAGCGTATCGCTTCATTCCCTCCGAGAACAATACCTTCACTTCAATATTGACACGACTCGTGGACAGCATGCCTCCGGCATATCATCTAGATCAATACCATCATGTCGTCCAGCCTAAGCGCTGCCATGTCTATCATGAATCTTGGGCAGCCTGCTTCTACCACGGGTCGCACCGAGCATGGCTTGATGAAATTGCCTGGCGAGTTGCGCAACACTATTTTCGAGATGGTGCTGCTTCATGAAGCAACTCGCGGCATTATCATGCCACTTTCGGACGATCCTGAAGTTGTCAACGCATTCGATGCCAACCTCTGGGATGACATCGACTTCAAGAAAGTGCTAAGCGAATCATTTGCCCAGGAGACGGCTTTGCGCTGGCGCATCGAAGATGGTGCTCTCGTCCATCCGGATACCATCCATGGATATACAGTAGAGGAAAATTTCAATCGGATGAAGGCGGCTAACTCAGACCACTTCTGCACCTTGCGATGTCTGGCGCAGCCAGCATTGGCGTTTGTATGCAGAGATGTTCGTAAAGAGGTGTGTTTGTCATGCGCCTTCAGGCCACTGAGATCACTCTACTGACATTCTCACACAGACTCTAGGAGTATTCTATTCGATCAACCAGTTTCACATCGACCTCGGGAACTTTTCGATCGCACGCAGTAAGTATGTGCGTGGAGAAAGGGTCATCATCGGCAGCGGACGCGACAATAAGAACTTCACCCCAGTCGACTGGTTTCGTGCCATTGGCGACACAAATCTACGATCTATCAAGAGATTGACCTTGGTCGCGCACCCATACTGTCAGGTAAGTCACTTTCAGCGAATAGTGCTACGCACCGGGCTCCACGCATATGCGCAGCACACGAAGCAGCCGCGTATACTTCACGCACGCTGCTGACGCTCATACACTAGATGCCACTCGAGACAGGCGCACGCATCGATTACTTCAGCAACAGAACTCCCAGGCTCAAACTTGAAGCGGCACAGGATAGCGGTCAAAGCGAGTCGCTGCATACTCTCGATTCTGACGCCATTAACATCACTAAGATCAATCCGAAGACACTTTCCGACCCTGGCAGCGACCCAGATCTGAAAGCCCTTAATGAGAGTGGTTTGCATGTTGTCGGGCTCGAGCGGCTCCTGTCCAAACTTGAACCGGCTAATGGCGAGCACTATCTTCGAGACGAGACATCGCTTGAGGAGAACCATTATGGTCATCTGCCACCCCCAGGACTTCCTGCGCGCCGAGGTCAGGCGAATCCGTACTGGATGGATGGTTGGATGAACGATTGAATGAGCGTACAGTGCGAAGGATATGCAGGAATGTTGTGCAGACGAGAAAGAGGTAGCCCACTTTGTGCTTGTGCAACGTACATGTGACACCACTGATAGTACCACTGGCTGAAGCCACGTGAGGCACTCGTGATACAGCAAAATAGTGCAAAGACCATTAGCTGGTCGCTCATCTGTAGGTTGTTTTACGAATAGCAGAGCTGTTGACGAGCTTCGCAGTCTATTTGCTCCATCCCGTATCTTTCTAGCACACTGCCGACTGGGGTGCAAGCACTGTGTTCTAATCACACAACTTTGACAAACACCACTTCGTGTCTCACATCTTTCACAAACATCATGTCGACCACAATACTTTCACGCGCAGAATTATCATGCCTTGGAAGCAGGCTTCCTCTCATAACGACAAACCTACTCCACTTATCGCGGCACGGAGATACTCATCGACCACTGCGGCCGCTGCCATTCAACTGGCTGCAGTCGGCTCTCGGTCTGATACACGGCAGCATGCATTCATCTCAGGTCATATCAAACGCGCTTCAGAAGGCAAGCTTTGTCAACGGTGTCCCAGATATCCACCCGCGAAGGGATCTCAAAGGATCGAACGACTCTCGGAGCCATAGGCGGTATCGATGTCCAGCAAATTTGTCCATAAATATGCCAGCGGCTGGGCAGCTCGTAGGTACAGCTGCGGGACCCGCGATGGCAATACTTCGTTATGTTGAACTGCACCGACAACAGGAGCTCAATTCGAAGAGCAAACGCTGCTGGAGGAAGCGAAAATGTTTTTTATGCAGTTTCCGACAGAGCGGCGGCTGGTTGAGGGAGCAGTGGATAAGATGCTGGTGTTGAGGTATACTTTTGATGGAGCAGCATCGGACCGAGAGGTGGTGGCGATGGGAAGATGAGCTAGAGAGAGAGGTGAAGCTAGAAAGTGAGGCCGACGATGAGCTTATTCATGTGGAGCAGAAGGGGACGCAGACACCTCCAGACACTGGAACGGACGACCAGCATTCTAAGCCGCCGTCGAATTTGCCGGCCTCTATTTCCGGCATCAAGCAGGTCCAGCATGATCTACCGGAAACCGAGTCACCCATCGAGCAGAGGGACGGTTCCAAGAACACTGCTCCATCCCGATCAAGGCCTGAACAGAAGTCATCACCTCAAGATCGTTTAGACCATCTAGCTCGAGTAAGCGAACAGATCGAGGATGGTGCGAAGAAGCGAAGGCGCGTTACGGAATACATGACTATGTTGGAACGGGAGTTCCAAGCTAAGGAGCTTAAGCAAGAGCATCAGCCACCAGTATACGATGTTGAGACCCTCTTTTTCAACTTCAAAAGAGCGGAGGTGAAGACTCGCATGGAGGAGCTCGATCGATCACGCAACGTAGCTCATGGAGGCCATTATTGTGCCAAGCCACAAAGCGTAACCATGGCATTTGCATTCTCTATATAGCTCAGATACCCGAGCGATCGGTTCGCCTTTTCAGTCATGCTTATTTCTGACATACATGCCATTAAGAGATGCTGATAAGCTTTTCAGCCTTGTGCTAAAGCTCTTTTAGGTCAGCGAAAAGCTTTCTGCGCATTCTGCAGAGTTTAGTCCCAGTAATCTTTACTTTCGCGAGCAATTGACTACGGCAGTCTTGCACGCTCGCACGATGCTGATTTCGAGGCCATCGCAAGTATTGTTAGCCAAACGACATGCTCCACCAAGTCTGGTGTCGCATCATCGCAGATGTGTCTCCTCAAGCTCGTGTCTCAGTATAGGGCAGCATAAATCAAGATGCTCTACACCATATGTAGACCACTCAACGTCCACTTGCAGCAGAACACTACGATACGAGAGTGCAGTCAGAAACCCGAGCCTGGCAAGCGAAGACTTCGACAGGGTGCTTGCACATTCTCGTCGCCTGAATGCACTCGATTGTCTGAGAGAACGCTCAATGGACCTTGCTGCCCAACGCGGTCGCACAGCAGAGCTCCTGGAGGAGTTGACAGATCGACGGGCCTCCTTGACACGTCTGCGGAAGGCTGTGGCACTGCGCGAAATCGAAGTCCAAATCGTGGAGAAATGCCTGATGGAGGAGGATCAAGAGCTGGATACCTTGCAGAATCAGTCCAAAAGCGAGATCGTCGGGCTCCCGAAAGTCTCAGCACCGAGCGAAGCCCGTGGCACGAAGCCATACATACAGACCAGACCGTCGTCGGAGGATGTTGATGTCTTACGCCTGTATCTTTTATGGGCTCTCGCCTTGCTGCTTGGTGCATACTACTTGAGCAGGCGGCATGAGCAAGACCTGCATCGGGACCAGTTTCCCTCTCGACTAGCCCTTATGCTCCACGCCGCTGAGGAAGCACAGCTTATGGAAGAAGGGGAGACAGTTGCAGAGAAAGGGAATTATTTTGTAGAGGTGATGCATGAGATTTTGCAGCCCTCAAGCGCAGCACAGCCTCTGCTCGCCTCTGGAGAAGCTTCAGAGACTACCAGCCAAACGGACAAGTCTCAGGCGACGGTCGAGGACTGTATGACAGCACTCGTCCTTGCTGGGTTCATGTACCTGTACGCCAGACAATGATCTTCAGCCCGTAGGCCAACGCTGGAGGCGACATTCCCCTATCTTGCTTGCATGATCCGTGAGCATCCTACGTAGTGCACGGACAAATACGGCACGCACGCCGGGCCGGAGCTCGTGTTTGCGAGCATACTCGTACCAGGATTTCGGATGCACTCACAATGGTGGTAGTCGTATATACTCTGCTTAACGGCACCTGCCGGGGTCACTCCAGCGAATGTCGAAGTAAGATCTGGAAACAAGGAAAGCATATCTACTTCATGACCTGATCGGCATCGAGCAGCGAGTGGCTGTACTTCCTCGCTGCCGCCGCCACTATGCCCGCATATGGTCGTCCAGATCATTCGCCCTTCGTAGAACGCGCAATCCTCAATCGGCTCGGAATGTCACAGATACCTCAGTACCTACGCACGATGGACGGCGGTACCTGCTCTGAGAACCAGGTGGCGATGCCTGCTGTACTCTCACGTCCGTTTGAGTGACCTTCCTGAATACTGTGGCTCCTGATGGCATGTTGTGTGTCCTGGCAACATGACTCAGCACACATGCTTGAAGAGAGCCTCAGACAGACATCGAGGCTGTGAACCTGTAAAGGGTTGTTCTTATTACACGATTCGGGACTAGTGAACAAGAATGAATCAACCCCGCGCCGGCTATCATGGTCATGCGAGACGAAGACGATGCATACTCGTCATAGCTGGCTTCCATTGAATATGATCGCACAAGTTTATCTCGAGTTGTCCGCACAGCAGGCTGATTCCAGCACGGAGAGCGGAGGGAAGGAGAGACGACTCCAGCAAGCTTCTCACCGCCAAGCATTCGTTTTGACGGGCTTCAGCCTGAACTTTCTGCCTGATCCCCAACTCCGCGGAGCGCATTCGCAACACTCTTCGAACGATCTTGACACACATCTTTGCATTCACATTCTCACATTTACCGCTTCCTAAAGCTTTGACACGAGTCTTTGCCCTATTTCGAGCTTTATACAAGCTGCATCGGTCACTCAGCAATAGCATCCGGTGTCCAGTGCTCGATTGCCACTATGTCTCCCGTTGCCATATCCCAGGACAAGAAAACTTACAGCATAGCCTGCATACCCGCCGATGGCATTGGACCTGAAGTGATCTCAGCAGGCGTTGAAGTTCTTCAGACCCTCAGCCAAACCGCAGGCACCTTCGACCTAACCTTTGAAGACTATGACTGGTCCTCCCAAACATACAAGAAGACTGGCAAATACATTCCAGAAAATGGTCTCGAATCGCTGAAGAAGCATGACGCCATTCTTTTTGGAGCCGTAGGAGCACCAGATGTGCCAGATCACATCTCTCTCTGGGGTCTGAGATTAGCGATATGTCAGCCGTTCCAGCAGTATGCCAATGTGCGGCCGACGAAGATCTTCCCAGGTACAGAGTCACCATTGCGCAAAGCGAAGACAGGAGATTTGGACTGGGTCATCATTCGCGAAAACAGCGAAGGCGAGTATGCTGGCCAAGGCGGACGAAGCCACCGTGGTCAGCCATGGGAAGTGTCGACAGAAGTCTCAATTTTCACGCGTCATGCTGTGGAACGTCTCATCAAATTTGCATATCAAGTGGCTCAAAGTAGACCAAGGAAACATATCACTGTCGTGACGAAGTCCAATGCACAGAGGAATGGGATGGTGATGTGGGACGAGATCGCCGCAGAAGTGGCCAAAGACTTCCCGGATGTTACGACAGAGAAGATGCTTGTTGATGCGATGACCTGTCGAATGGTCCTGCAGCCTCAATCTCTCGACACAATCGTAGCTACGAACCTCCACGCGGACATCCTCTCAGATCTTGCTGCGGCTTTGGCTGGCTCGATCGGTATCGCGCCAACGAGCAATCTGGATCCGACGAGGCAGAATCCGAGCATGTTCGAGCCGATCCATGGCAGCGCTTTTGATATCAGTGGCAAAGGTGTAGCAAATCCTATCGCCACCTTCTGGACGGCCGTGGAGATGTTAAAGTGGCTTGGCGAGGAAGAGGCCGCGGATGTCTTGCTGCGATGTGTAGAGAACGTTTGTGGGAGAGGAATTTTGACAAGGGATCTTGGTGGAAATGCTGGGACGAAGGAGGTCGCCGAGGCTGTAAAAGATGAAATCCGGGCGGCATACTCCAAGGCGAGCAACCAGGGGCATTGAGTTGTAGAATCAGCCAGAATGTGCATCGCCCGTTCGGGTGTCCAGGTGGAGGTCAGCTCTGAGTCACATGTGATGACATAAGTGAGCTAAACATTGCTCCCGTTGATCTGCACACTCCTCGGATCCTGGTCTCTCTTCCGGGTACATGAAATTGCATTGTATCGACCTGCTCGACAAGAACGGTCGAGGAGTCCCGTAGTGCAGGTGACATCCTCGTGGGAGCCATGCGCCAGGCTGAGTAGGCGTATCCGTCCGGTTGCGTCGTCCATCGCGAGGTATTCATGGTATCTTTCATGGTGTCTGCCATCAATTTCGCAGGTATCGTCCATTGTGGCAAGACCCTTGCAGTCTGATCACCTCCGCGCTTTGCCCAGTTTCGATGCCCGAGGTTCCAATGACGAATGCACATTCTCATGGTGGTAACTGAAGGAAGTGTGCAAGTCAGATCCAAGCTTCCAACACCGAGTCCGCCCTCCATTGCGCAGCAAGCTCGGCTAGGACTAGGATCAGCTGCATAGCCCGCATTGTGTGAGCTATTGCCAACACAGACTCAGTTGCCTCATCAGAAATCCTGCTACCACGTGAAGCCTCACAGACACAAAGCCCAATCAGAATGGGCACAATAGTCGGTAGCGATGCCACAAGAAATGCCCAAGGTCAGCTGAATTGCAAGATAACAACATTCCGCTCGAACGCTAGAAGAGTACGTACAAACAATGCCGCGCGCTCAGCGCCATATGCCTTGCAATACCACCACAGTTCCAAGTTCCCACACAGCAATTCCACCACTCAAGCGCGTCGATCGTATAGTCCAAGCATCCTCCTAGACGTGACACACGTGCGTGAATAGTCCGATCTCTGTGCACCACTCTACCATGCATTCCTATCCCAGTTCGGATCCTGCACAAACCCACCGAGAACTCTACTCCCGGTCTGTAAGAGCGGATGCCCAACTACAATCTTCAAGAATCGTTCCAATCCACGTCGTCGATCTTCGATCACGGCATCGTCGAAGCGGTTCAGGTAGACTTTACCCGGGAGCGGCGGAATGCTCACGCGCGCGCTTTCCCTCTCGAGGAGATCGCGAAAGACTTCGAAGTCGCTGTATCGTCGTCGTACCTCGCTTCGACGGAGTTTGAAGGCTGGTATGTTGGTGCTGAGTTTGATGAGGTACGTCGTGTATCGCGAAGAAGGGGAAGAGCTCGGTTGGTGTGTTTGTGGATCTGTTACCTGGCGAGGCATTAGCGTCGTTTGACGACTGCGGTCTGCTCGACAGCTTGAGCTTCCAACCATAGCGCTAAGATGTGCCCCTGTATCGACTCACCTCAATCTCCAAGAAATTCTCCGGCACGCCATATATCTCTTCGAAGCTCTGTGTATGCGGCTCGCGCCCGGTACTGGAAAAGCCCGGGGGTAGATTGAGTTGTGCCTGCCTCCCACTCACACCATTCTGAGCCTGTTGTTGGTCTTCTGGTCGCGGGTCTATCCGCTGCATTCTGACGAGTTTCCGAATGTTCTGTTATTACCAAAGGTAACAAAGGACCTGAGCTTAGTTGCGCTTGGCGCTGTGGTCTGCGGTGAAGGACAATAGCTGGACGACGGCGCGATGGTAACTTGCGTGCGTATGTCTTCGACTGTGGTAGCAAGTGGCCTGACAGCAATGGTCGCAGTGGCAGGATGTGGTTGTGGTTGTTTGTGTGAGAAGAAGGTTCGAGTTCATATTGCGACTGCGGCGTCAAGCTCCCTCACAGCCCCTCCTGCTCGCGTGGTCTGGACTGGGGTATGCAGATCACACAAAGAATTCATGCAGCCGGGCGGTAATATTCATTTAACCGAGACATGTGACAGCTATGAATGAACTGAAGAGCGCATATGAAGTGGTCTGCAAATGCAAGCTGATGGACGCAATCATCCCGCGGTTGGAGTATCTATAGTCGTCCAAGCAATTTCCAGCAGCGTCTTGCCCCTCGTTGTAGGCACATGCGCAACGCCAACACATCAAATATTTGGCCCCATCTGCGCCCTTTCATGTTATCATCTGGTCTGATCCATAGCTAAACTTGCGACTGGACTGGAGTACCTGGCCTTTGTCCTGCCATACCATAATGCTTTCCTCGTTCCACATCAGCATCACTGTCTACAGCATGCAGGCGTGCAGCAAACTTCATCCGAAGGGACTGACCTCCACGCAAAGATAAAGGCGAGAGAGCCGCCCTTCCGGCGCAGAAGCCTCTTCTTTCCATTCACCGACGCCAGCGGAACTGAAGCCTCATCGCAATCCCACATACACCTCCAGCACAGACACATTCCGTATTCTGCTTTCCTCCACGATCTCTGCCGTGACATTGTCTTGCTCTTTGCTAGTGCCGTCTTGTATATCATTGCTAGGAGCATCGACATCCATATGATCAGGGCCAGACGCCGTATCATCTTGCTGCTGTCCTTCAACGCCCTCGCTAGTCGTTTTCGAGTATTCAACATCATCGATACTCATAGTCGTGCCTGTCTGTAACCTGACAGCATACTCCTCGCTCCTCTCTTGAAACCAGCACCCAATTTCCATAACTTTGACAATCGCCTTCCCCGTGCCTTTGACCACTACTTCTTCTGGCCGGCTATCGTCATCCGCTGCTTTCAGAGTCTTTCGCCTCTTTTGTCGCTCGACCTCGTTGGCAATCTGACCAATCTCGTCGTCATTCCTTCGACGTTTCCGCTTGTTCTCATTCTGCACGATCCTGGTCGCAGACTGTACTTGTCGTTTATCTGACAATTTGAGAAGTTTCTCTACACGCTTGACAGCCGACAGGAAAGGCGTTTTGGTACCGACGTAGATCACCTTTTGCGATTGTGCGCCGGCATATGGCGATGGTATAGCGGGACGAAGAAGTGGTCGCTTCAAGATTTTGGCATCCTCTGGGAGACGAGCAAGCTTGGCGCCTGGTGGCTTGCGCTGCTTTCGAGGACGCTTTTGGGTGCCTGTCGGTAACGACGGACTCATGGCCATCATGAGGATGGCACGGGCTTGTTGTTATCGCGTCATCGGTTATTGGTGTTCACGTCAAGATCTGCGTTCCAGAATTCCAAGCTCACGATCTCGAGATCGACAGTGCAGCGGAGATGCCTCCGGCGCATCATTCTACAACCATGCATGCCAAACTCATCCTGACTTCTTACAAAGATGATCCTTCGGCACCTCCAATTGCCGGGATCGACATCTTACTCTTACGCCGACACTATCCAGCAGCGTCTGGTCCGCGATCTTCTCGCCCACAAAGCTTCGTCCAAAACCACCCCTCCACCAGCCCCGACGATAATCACCGCACAATTCAAACCAACGTACACATGTGGCAGGCGTGAAGTCGGTCAACTCAACAATGCCCAAATCGAGTATCTGACATCGGACACGAAACATGGCAAGGCAGAGTTCCATGAAGCTCTGCGAGGCGGACAGACAACTTTCCACGGTCCAGGCCAGCTCATAGCCTACCCCATCATAGACCTGAAACGACATGGCCTCAGTGCTAGATGCTACGTCCACTTCCTCGAACAGACCATCATAAACCTCCTCCAACGGAGGTATGGTATCTGTGCAACGCGTACGGACAATCCAGGGGTTTGGACCGACGAACAGCACAAGATCTGTGCATTGGGTGTTCACCTGAGACGAAATGTCACGAGTCATGGTATCGGATTGAATGTCAGTACTGAATTGGCGTGGTTTGATCGTATTGTAGCATGTGGGCTTGAGGGCAAGACAACAACGAGCTTGCTACAGCATGGGGTCGATACCAAGGTCGAGAATGTGGGCCAGGAATTGGCAGTGCAGTTCGCCGAGGGACTGGAGGGTGTTAATGCTATCGAGACTATTCGTGAGGAAGAGATTGAAATTGGTTGATAGTGTTGGGTACAACTGAGACACGATGTGGCTACGCGACCGCCTGCTGTGGAAGAGGATATACACACAACTCTCCGATGTCCAGAGGTCTGCGCCAGATCTGGCACATGGGCAAAGGAACGTGCAACGGATCTCTTTCTGGAGATCTCACAAGTGATAGCGCTGACTTTCGGGTGTCAGCGGAGTGGTACACCGACCCTGCCAAGATGGCCATGGCGGAGCATGAACCAGCAGCGTCCACTGGTAAAGCGATTATCAAGATTGCCAGAAACAGTGCAAGGACGAATCGTTTCTAGGCCGATCCACACGAGCTCGACAATCTCGACTTGACACTTGCAGACATGTGCTAGAGCTCGAAGCACATGTTCAGACATTATCAATGGCGCAATCTGCACCCACTTCCACGACGCTTTCACTGTAGATATCAGAATCTGGGCCTCTTGCTTCCACTGCGAGTCCGACATGCCAGCGTTTGCATTCCACGACAGGATCCATCAGGATTTCTTAGTCCTCAATAGGAAACTTATGACTTCTTCGGGAAGCACAGACAACGCCCCGCACCGCACAGTCAGTGCTGAGAAACGTTGGAAGCTCGCGAAGCTCAAAATCAGCCTACCTAATGCTCTGACGCCGCTCCGACGCCGGCATACACATATACACGAGGTTCAAAGTATTGACCCAGATGATGCATCACCACGAGCCGTGTTCGAAGGTGTTTCACTGTTTTCGGAGCAGGTCAAACCACCCAAGCGATTCTGTCGCGACCCTGCAGGAGACATATGGCCTTCCCTACTGAACCCGGACCCAAATCCAAACGGCTCACGCATGTCGACGCCAGTTGCAAGTGATTTGTCTCTCACCTGTCACACGCCGAAGTCTGGTAGCATGACACCTGTAAGCAACGCCACTGAAAAGGCCGTCTTCACGCTGAGGCCTGGTGTTCTGCCAGACATTGCTGCGCAACACAGTGATGGCGATCAAGCTTGCACTTTCCGCGACGATGGCACGAGAGTAAAAACGTGGGCAGAATACTGTGTTTCCCCAATAGAATTGAAGAGCTATGATGCTGCAGCCGCTGCAGCCGCCGCCGCGGAACTGCTGGAGTACCGGATGCCGACTATACTCACACCGGGACCTATTCAGGCGGTAGACAGGTTCCCGCTCACGCCGCGAGAGCGCAGCGATCCATTCTCGACGGGCATGGAAACACCGCCTGAGGAGGGGCCGACACCTCCTAGGTGCAAGGATCATGACATCCCCCACGGACATTGCTTCCACGCCAAGAAGTTCGCGAACGAGCATTCCACGTCGCGTGAACCCATGTTGACGAAAGTCATTGATCGGCGGACTCCGTCTCTGTCAATTATGACGAGGCGTCACAGTTCTGCTGAGAGTCATTTTCCCCGGAAATTGGAGTACAACAACTGGAAAGAATTTGCATGGCAAGAGAAGGTATGCGTCATCAGCGAAACAATCACCTTGATCTCACTGACACGTGGCACAAAGCGGCGACAGCGCGGAAGTCTCTCTTCCAAGCTGTCACTCTGGGACTGGGCACAAGCTGCTGATCACGCACATAAAGCGCTGCCGCCTAGCTGCGGTCCTATGTGGGAAGCTGATACGCACGATCGGTGTCTTTTGCAACGAGACTACTTCACCTTGAACATATCACGTGAACCAGACGCTACTGCAAAGACTAGCCGCGACGAAGTGGACCCGCTGCGTGCGCAAATGGAGGAACAACTACAGCACTATGAGGTGGAGATGGCTTCTATGAGCTGTAGCGATCGACCGCTACCAAAGCTGAACACGAATGCACCGCATATTCGGATAGCCGGTAGCACTCAAGCATACAGCGATGAGGACCCGCGGGAAGAGCAGACCGCCTCCGCTGCCAGCAATTCCGAACCAGCCTGCGACGACATTCCAAGCAACGATCTGAAGCACGACAAGGATGCGAATATGCCTCGGGATTCAAAGATCGACCACGCCACAATTATGCACTACGATAAATCGCCGCCGCTATCGAGAGGACAATCGATCGGCTTGCCGGACTGTTCGCAGAGTCCCATGGTGAGGGCGGCCGGGTGTGAGAAAGTCAGTTGTCGCTGTCGTGCAAATCAGAGCGAGAGTGCTACGCAGGAGTCTTGATGGGCGGAAGTCATAAGCAGCTTGAAGCAAATTTCATGTTGCACAACTTGGGTTATAGAGGGAGGCATAGCATTCACTTGCGATAGAGGCATTAGACAGCCAGTGAAGCGTATTCGCAAGGCGCTTCTTGCCGCTTCCCGCCTCATTGAAGATGGATGGCGCATTTTCGGAAGAGGCGCAACTCGCTCTTTATCAACCATGACAGAAGGTCTACAGAGTGATGTTGCTTGCGCGCTTAATACACTCATCACATACTCGCAGTATACAGTCTCGAAGGTGGACTTTTACGCGGACGCTCAGACGAAACACCATGGGATGACTATGAGGTGATGCTCTTTCCTTAGCATTCAACGCAATTTTGGAAACGACACGCTCCTCGCTCTCCCTCTTTCCTTATTTCACCAGCCAGTGTAGGGAAGAACGCCCAGCTTGCATGCTGCCTGCACCGACATACCAAAACACCAAACAGAATGAAACAGTATGAAATGTGGCAAACCAGATCACAAAACGCGCCGCGGTCGAGAGTGCACCCATGTATGGAAGGCCTACGGTCTGAAAGCCAAATAATGCGTCTCGCTTCAGTCAAAGCCGCTCCGGATATCGAGAAGAATCGGCTCAAGGAGCGGTTCATCGCCGTCAAGGCCGCAGAGCCGGAATCAGATCCAGAGTGCAGGAGATGTCGGACCTGGATGGCCAGCCCGAGCTCTGGAGAAATGTGACTGATGACGTGATTCGCTTGACTAGCATGAAACCAGCATCACAACTATACAACTTTCACGACCAGTCTCACTCCAGCATGAATCTTACGCCCGGATCGATCCGATAGCGCATTTGCTGGTTCGCCGTTGCATGAAGCCAAAGCACCTGCGATTAGTGCTTCCTCGATCTCCTGGACACGGCTGCGATGGCCCTCGGTGGATGAGGGCATGCGCTGAGGCTGATGTTATCGGTGTCTCGCATCTCATGTCTGCATCTAAGGGTTTTCGAGGTTTCCTGCTGCTCCCAGGACCGCTCGGAGTATTTGACGTCTTGTGGGACATTGATCTGTGGCATCTCGTTTGCCACAGTAGTGTCAGTATTGGGTGTGGTGAGGTATTTGATGGAGACAGATGGCTGAGGATGGTGCTGGAGATGGGACTACATACGAGACCCGCCCAATGCTTTGGCTTTGTTGGCTGGCATTCTCGAGGTTGTGCTCTTGGCTCTACTTTCTGTACCGCTTGGTTTGCAATGGCTTGTGTCCAGCTGGGCGACTGATGACGCTTGGAATGATCCTGCCGTCAAGCTTGTATTACAACACGCACCACGCGGTGCGACAGCGTCATTGTTGCTATAGACCAGAGAATTTGAGCTCTGATTCTCTGCTTCACCAGTGAAGGTCTACCAGCACGTCGTGGGGACTTACCCTACGCTGCGCTGGCGAGTGAGTGTAGTCTTTGCATCGAGAATCAGCGACGACAGCACCGTGTGTCCAGACACCTTGAACGTTGTCGTCGGATCTGGCAGTTTGCAAGAGGAAGTTCGATCGCTGTTGACTGCGTCTTGTATAGACCAGAAATGTTGTTGACAAGGATCTGGCGCTAGTAACACGAAGGGCACGAGGCAGACGTGCGGCTCGGCACGTACATCCGGGCACTGCCGCCGCTCTACCTGCCTGAATTTGGCACTACTACGGAACCATGTACTTCACTAGTCACGAGCCACCGGAAGAGGTACTGTGAGCGCTCAACAACTTGTAAGGCTGTGATCGTAGCGATGGGTTGATCTCGATATTTTGTCAAGGTATGGATGCTGTAGCTAGCCGCAGCTTCGCCCTTTTCTCCTCGTCTTCATCCAGAAAATGTGATGTTGAGGAGTGGTACACAGGCTGTTGAATAATGGACCACGAGGAAGAAGATGCAGGACATTGCTTTCTCAGACATCTCCGCATCCGAGAAACAGCCGTGGCCGTCACAAGTATCAAGTCGGCATCACCTCCTACTCATGGCTATGTCGCATTCCATCTCATTGACCATCGGGTCAATAATGCACCGCTATGTCACAGCGTGCCCACGATACCGCTTTTCGAATTGCATCCCAAGCGTCAGATTGTGCTCGACCATCACTGGTGAATCTGGAAGCATATATACTAATGCCACACTCCTTCAACGACACCCTCAGGACAGTAGATGGGATATCTACAAAGTCGAGTCGGTTCCAGCATTCCAATGAGGTCGATATATTTTGACGTACAAGGCAGATCTGCAGGCAAAAGCTTCGTCTACAAACGGGTACCGAAGAACTTCTACAACCTATCTCAACACCTGGCCAATGATATTCCCATATCAAGTCGACTCCGCATCCACGTGGACTGCAATGATGCCGAGTCCGTACTCATCTATCCGTTCTTCCGGAACACCTTCCTAGCTTTGCTTCGAGATGATCCATCCTTCCCGCCAATGGAGCGGGTCAAGATCATGCGAGGAATTGGCGAAGCTATCCAGGAGCTTCATACAAAGGAGTGGATCCACAATGGTGTGTGACGCGCGCTGACTCACGAATTTGGGAGCTGACTGCCCCCAAAAGATATCAAGCCGGACAACATCTTAATCGATTGGACGACCGACGACAAAGGCGACAAGGTAGTTACAAGTGTGGCACTGGGCGATTTTGACATCGCCTGCAAGCTCAAAGAACGCGAGACTCGTCACACCCCTCATGCTATAGGCAATGCTATGTGGCGCAGTCCCGAAGGACAAGCTGGCATGACATCAAGGGCATCGGACATCTATTCGTTGGGTCTGGTGGTGAGTCTTTCGTCCGTACGTACGCAGCTAACCAGGCGGCTGACGCGTGACTACGTAGTATGCCTATGCTCTAGGGGCTGGAGAACTTCTCATCTTGAACGACTACCAGGGGCTCTTGGAGGCAGGCATTCCACCGGAGCAAGAAATTGTGACCAAGCACTTTTGTTATTTTGGTCCAGTACCGGAAAGCTTCTGGCAGCACATTAAGGACGAAGACTGGAGGACTACACTACGATCAGCGGCGGAGCTGGCTGAACTGACAGCGGAAGAACAACCAGAGCTTCGGCTGAGCGCCTGGGCTAATCAATTGGGCCAGATGGCTCTTGATCTTCTTTCTGGGATGACGAATCTCGATCCTCAAGCCCGGTTGACGATTGATCAGGTGTTGGCTCTTCCCTTTTGGGATGAACTTCTTGAGCATCAGAAGGAAGCAGCACAGAATACACGATGCAGTACATGACGCATGAGCGGACAGGCTGTCCGGCAACCACGCGTTTGCATGTCAACAACCGCATGGATTTCAACATGACTACTCAACGACGGAGCGTGTTCGAAAGTGCCGATGCCAGTGGTGTCATAGGGCTCGTACGCGGCGGAAACATAAGAGTCAAAGGTGTTTCTAATAACGTAAAGCAACAAGGGTAACTCCAACAACACCAGTAATGAAGGTTGAAGGGACCCTTGTTAAAAGAACGCCAGTTTAAGCACTACGTCCAGGCGCAAAAGACCTGGCAAAGGACCGTGTTTCTGGCTTCTCCGTTATGACTACAACAAAGCCGTCGTGTCGCGTGGTACGCGTAGTGGTATTAACTTCAGGCCATCGTCAAACCGCATAACAGGGCACGCTTCTTTGCATAGCACAGTACGACAGAAACGTAGACTGTACAACAAAAAGTACCCTCACACCTTCTTCGCCCCACTCCTCAAAGTCGCAAAATTGCTCAACATAGCAGGAACAACATGATTCGCAAGCGGCGCTTTGAACCCAACAGGCAACAAAAAGATATACCTCAACAACAACTTCGTCGGATCCGTCGCTACATGTATCCCATTACCCCGACTCGCATCACTCCCCGCATACTCAATCCCCAGCAACACACTCCGATTCACAAACTGCCCATGTTGCGCCACAAACGCCGCCTGCTGACACAAAACCTGACTACAATACCCGACCGCCGTCGCCGGATTCTCCGCAAGATAGATCCCCTTCCCATACGCAGCACCATGACTCTGCAAGCCCGTATTACTGAGGACTTTCAGGCCCTGGCACAGGATCGGCCAGAGCCTGTCCATAGATGTTCCGTGGAAGAGGACCTGTCGCGGGAGGAGACCATCGTGTTGGGCGAATGCGGTGGCGATCTCGGGAGGGCTGTCGGCGAGGACGAATTGGAGGACGTTGGGCATGTTGGGGATGCGGAGCCAGCCTTGGTTCGCGGAGATGAGGAAGCCGCGGTAGCCGTTGCAGAGCCAGGAGAAGAGGAGTTCGGCGCGGATGGAGTATTTGGTGCGGATTGTGTACAGGTCTTCGAGGGATTTGATGGTGGAGGCGATTGAGGGGGTTTTGTTTAGGAGGTCTAGGAATAGTGTATCTTGTAAGAGCCGGGCAGGTCTAGTTGGTAGAAGGTGGAATGATGATTTGGTGATCATTCTTGTTGCAGATGCTTCTACCGCTGATAGCAGGAGTTCAACGATTGCATCGTCGAGACGAAGGTCGGAAAGGCGCACCTCCAGACTGGATTGCAGCCATGTCGTGTGACAGCCAGCTGAGCCGCACAGTGTCGGTCGATACAAATCGGCCCTCAAGTTCTGGTTACATACTATGCACTTGCGTCCGAAAGATCTGATGGCTCCTTCAATGGCTCTGTATACTTCTCGTAAGGATGATCGCCCTTGAATCCACACCCAGCCTAGACGCATGAGGTTATAGCTGATTCGGGTGTCTCTTCCTTCGCAAGGAAGCTTATGCGGTATCGCCCGGTCGAGCTTCATGGGGCTGTGCTTGAGCGCTTGCCACTTTGTCTGCGAGTCGACAACGTGCACGCAGAATGACTCCCAGTGCATGTTATCCCCTCTTGTGGCTCTGACAATAATACTTTCGCCACTACTAAGTCCCATCGCTTTACGTTGTATAGCTTTGACGCGGGTCAGAGGAAACGAAAGTTCCACGGTAGAATCATCGACCAAATCAACAAGGTTCACTATATCGCCGGGCAGTCCAATAAGATCGTCATCCAGTGTGTTAGCTGTGTCTTCGATCTTCAAGTCCGATAGCAGAGCGCTCACACCTGCCTTGTCGGTACGCTTGAGCTTGACCTTCATCATCTCTAAGTGCCTGGCCTTCTTCATAAGATCGGCAACACGAGCAAGGTAGTAGTCCTTCGCAGTCTCAGCTTTGGAGACAGTCGGCAAATGAATTGCGAGAGCGATCTTGCTCAAGGCCGACAATGTCTCCTGGTCGAATGCACTGATTGCGCGCCACACATCGAGCTGTACTGCTGCAACATATAGGGACTTTCCATCCGCTAGCTCGCATAACTGGCGACATTGTTCGAACGTAGCGTCAGAGACCTTGGAGAGCATATCGATGCCCAGTGATGTTGACTCAACGTACTTCTTGTTATCCGTCAAAGACAACATCACAAGCTGCATCGAGCGCTTGCGATCTTTCCTTGTCTCGTCTCGTATGAATTTCAGCATTTTAATGATGGCGTCAAACGTGGCAGAGTCTACAGCAGTGTATATGCAATGCATGCATCCTGCACTGGGTAATGCTCTTATGCCTTCGATGACTTGCTGGAATTCGAGAAGCCTTTCGAGCCAGCCTTTCGTGATTTGAAGCGCATCAACAGAGTCGCCAAAGACCTCCCAGAGATTGTTGATCCAGTTCCGATACTTCTTGAGGGAACAATCGGTGAAAGTCTTCTGATGCAGCATATACTCGATATGCAAGCAATGTTGACGGACCAGGGTCTGGCACGATGCTCGAAGTTCAGGCAGACATCTTATCATCGTTGCGGCGATGCGCAGTAGACGTTGGCATAACCTTGTAGCTGTGACTTCACAAGGTCGAGCTATGCACGACTCCAATTTGTCTGCCTGATGACCACTAATATATGGCAGCCCCTTAATACAATCTACGCGAGCACTGATAGCGATGTACTGGTCAGAACATACTGCCAAAGCTGCGGTGCGATGACAAGAAGACAGTCCTTCTGTCCATAGAGCATGAAGTTGACATACGAGCTTCGTTGTCGTATCGCCGTCCAATTCTCCAGCTTGCACAAATTTAATGATGTAGGATCGCATAAAATCCACGCTGATGCCGATCTCATTGTCCTTCTTAAGTTCTTGATCAAGGGCGTGAAGAGGAATCAGACCGGCTTTTCGGCGCAACCACCTCTGCAGCGACATCGACGGGACTGGAGTTGGCTGCAGCCATGAATACGTCGCGACTAGAATGCAGAAGCTTATACAACTCTCAGCACTTGGAATCCACTCGTCGCCGCCGTGCAGTGCTTCCAAGAAGCGTGTATTGAGGTCTTGCAAAGTCTGTGCTAGAAGATCCCTCAAGTTCGGCAGCAGATAAGCACGAATGGCTTGCTGGCATGGGTCGTTCAAGATATTCAGACCTTTGCTGATCGTTATGGTGATATCGTACTGTTCGGGGCTACCTTCCAGCACAGCTGCCAAGAAAGCTGGTGCTCGTGTGAAAAAGGCATCCCTAGCATGTTCGTACAGGCTGAGGGCATGGTCATCGAGGCCGAGCTTCGCATCCAGACACAGATATCGCAGAAATGATCTAGCGATGCTGCCATTACGGCAAGCATGATCAACAGTTCGAAACAGGCGGTTTGAGAAGCCAGTCTGCTCTGACGGATTCTTCGTTGAGAGACCAGGCCCAGGCACTATCCCCTTTGACTCAAGCCACTGTGTAAATTTGCCGCTTGTGATCTGATATGATCTCGCCGAAGCGTACACGTCCCCAAATATGTCTCCAAAGCTCTCGAAGTCCGGGCCAAGAAGTGTCCACAGTGGTGCCGTATCGCCTGTCATGCCCGACTTTTCCCAGAGTTTTAGACGATCAATGCTCGGCTCCCATCGAGCCCAGCTTCGCCAAGTAGGCACCTCTTCGTTCAATAGCTCTTCTAATGGCACGGAGATGCCGTCGGGTCTATCCAGAAGTCTCGACAAGACGTTAGCGATGGGGTGTGCCGCGACCCAGGCTCTTTGTTTTCGATGAGCCTCGAGCTCCAGATTGAGCTTCCGACAGAGGCAGCTCGTCACACGCACAGCTTGTGCAAATAAAGCATCGACAGCAGGCAATGTTGGAGAGCACCATTTCGCAAATAAAACTTCCACACAGGGTGCTTGCAGTGTATCCTTTGGCAACTCGTGGTTCATTTGGAACAATAAAGCAGCCCATTGTCCATCGTTTACAAACGCGACATCGCTGCTGCACTGTGTAGCAGCGACGAATGCCTGCAGGTGATCATCCACTGGATTTTGTGGCAGAGACCTGATTATACCCAGCAGGGCTCGGTGGGATAGTCGGTGTGAGCACGCAGCAATAGCCACCGGTTGATTGAGATGGCCGTGTACGAGTGCATAAAGGTGGCCATCTAGTTCCGATGCTGGTACTTTCTGCTTCACCAAGTAAGAATCCGTTATTGCTCTCAATTGAGCCCACGGAAACGACGGCAGACCATCTGAAGGTATTGACGCAGGAAGAATTCCATTTGCTGCGTCCTCAACCTGCTCATGCCATCGTGCCGCACCAGACTTCCTGTCTATGGAGAATAGCTTCGAAATTCTACTGCTCCGGTCAGCTGACGGTGTTGGCGATTCTTGCTCTGTCACCATTAGTGACATGAAACCTTTGGTACCGCTCTTCAATGTTGCGTAGTTGTCAACGAAGGCTTGGTATTGCGATGCCTCCATCGGTTACTCTGCACTGGAAGAATGATGGTGAGCTAGATGCGACAGTATGTAGGGAGTTGAAGGGCTCGAGTCGTCGATGATGGGCCGAAACGGCCAGCGTGGGGTACACGAGGCTATGCCGCAGTACTCTGGCTCGGCAATCGAGCTGTGTGCAAATGCACAGCCAGCCTTGAAGCTTTGTTTGAGCAAGCACTGGGGCTGCGGCCTCGGTCCATGTAAAGGAACACCACCTACACTGATGATGCGGTTTGGAGTCTTGTTCAGCCTCACAACTGTCATGTGTACAGCGATGTCTGCCTTACACACCTCAGCTTGTAGCCCGCCAATCACAACGTATGTACTCCACAGCAATCATGCAGATGGCGAAGTCAAATGCTGGCATTGTGCCGCTCTTTTGAGTACTCTTTACAGCTCGTTGCAAGCCTGTAGTGTTCAGCTCGTAATCATTCTCGTCACAAACCAGAGGCCTCATGCGTTACACACTTCGCAAGAACGCACCTGGTCACCTTGAAAACATGGCCAAGTACGGTCCTAGGTCACAAGCGGTCAGTAAGCCGACGGGCCCATCCTCAGCAGAAGATTTCAATATGATCGGCGACCTTCTGGAAACGGTCGAGCAAAATCCGACCTCTGTCGATGCCCGATGGGTACTTGCTGAGCAATATGATGCTTTTGGGTGGACGGATGCCGCTGCTGAGATCATCCGAGAAATCCTTCTTCTGGACCCGACCGAAAATGTCGCACAAGATTGGTTGGCTGCCCATGACTACAAGACCTACGTTGTGACGCCATCTGCTGGCGAAGCGGAGGGTCTTCTTGCAGTGAATCAGAAGAGCAATGATGAGCAGCATGTTGGAACTCTCGTTGAACTTGGTAACGGATACAAAACTCTGTTGGGTGAGGCACAAGTGCTATTCGACGAGCTCCAAGCCTTTCAGGAGATGTGTGGAGCATCGCTAGACATTGCGGTTCCAATTACTGATATCAGAGCCATTATGGAGGGTCGATTGACGTCTGTGGTCAAGGTCAAACCACCTGCCGCTGCACGCAATGTCGCTGAGAGAATCAAGGCCGCAGCAAGCCCTCTTGATACAGCCTGCAACGATCTTGAAGCCAGCGCCAGATGGAATCGAAGCGGCGCGGCGAAGGCGTCTGCAGATCAGGTCCGAGACGCTGTGCGCAAGAGAGCCGATGCAATCAAAGCTGCTCTGCCGCATCATCTCGCCAGCACCATGGACGATGCCTGGATGCACATCGAGCACGAGGTACTAGGGAAGACGTACCTGAACGATAGCGGCCGAACAATGCTCGGCGACCCGATAGCAGCAATCCCGCGGCTCAGCTTTTGGCGCAGCGAGGACGGCTATGCATGGGACATGTCCGAATTAACAGAAGCGATCAAAGCCAATGGCGGTGTCATGCGCAATCCACTGTCGAAGCAGTTGTTCTCAGCCGACGATGTGCGAGCCATCGTGACGCATCCAATGGGCGAACACCTCGCTGCCCTTCGCCTGAGGCAAAAAGAGCTCACCAAAGGCGTGCGCAAGGACACAATCAGCAAGCTCGAGCAGATAGCGGCAGTGCTCCTGGAGGATCAGAGCGCAGATGCAGCAAGTAGTCGTAAGGCAGTCGAGAACTTTCTGCTATATACGGCCACTTTGCCGGAGGCCGAGCAGAACGCCCTGAAGGATCTCCGGGTGCCCGCAAAAGACAGTCACACTGGACAGCCATTTGACGTGACCGTGGGCGATGCAGTAGCAGATGCAAAGGCGAACCGGCAGTGCTTCCACAAGACCGGAGATATGCTTGCACAAGCTGCAAAGTGGCTTGCGAACCAGAAGGCAAACGATGTGCAGATGCCTGGCTCATGGAGCTAGTTGCTAATGCACATGGTGATGGGGCGCCACGATGAGATGATGATGCATGTGATGCTGTCAAGATGCCTGGGCTGTGGTGTCAACGGCAGTGCAGGTTGCGAACCACAGGGCGAAACTTGACGGGATGTCGACGCCACTAGCTGGCAGTGGTGCTCATCACGTGCTTGCGGCCGGTCCGCAGTACCGCCGGTGTGTCAAACGGCATGATCTTCGAAGCCCGATGCGATTCTACTTTCTTTTCCCAATACACAATGCCACTCCGACTGCCAACCTTGAAGAGAGAGCTAAAAGTATTTGATCATACCATTGGGACATGTTAAAAACAGCTTGCTGCTTCGGCCACGTAATTAATCTCTATCTGATCATACCGAATGCCATCTCATGTAAGAACTCATACCGTGGTCGTACAGTAATATGGGATTTCAGAATCCATGGCAGGTCTCAGGTTGCTTCCTGCCAAAGTGGTGCAATCGCCGCGACCTCCGGCGGGTAAGGCATAAGAGACCATACACTGGCCGTACTGCTTACATAGACGTACACGTTGCTACCGTTGCAATCATCAGAACAACTCGACAGACATTCTACGCGGAATTCATCCACATACCACCGAAGAACAATCAATATGAAGCTCAATCTCATGGCATCAATGATCGGTCTCGCCGTAGTAGTCCTTGACCTGCCACAGCTAGTAATAGGAGACAAGCCCAAGCCATTATTATGCGACCCAGATCACCTGACACAACTAGCATGTCAAGGCAACACTGTGGTTAGTATCTATAATGTTCTGAAACTTGACAGGCTGTTGCTAATACGGGAGCAGATCAAATGCACAACACGGAAATTTCGAGCGCTCACCTATTACGAATGGCAGAACCAGAAGAGTTGTACGAATTCTAATCAAGAGTGCAAGGATGGCCAATGCGTGTGATCCTTCGCTTTCGAGCTTCCACGACATAGCCTACTCCATGCAGTATGCTCGAACCCAGTATACATGTTCAGAGAGCGCCATTCCAAACATACTCTACTGACTCATTCGATCACGAGAAGCATGTACATAGCGGGGATCCAGTATGTATGTCCAGATTTACGCGCATAGTGGCACACCATCTCCAACATATCATGCTCCATCCATTCAATCACGAGGAAAAAGTACACGGCGGAAACGAAGCATGAATGTACCGAGCTATGCGCGCGCTCGCGCTTGCGCTTCCATTGGTCATATGTACTTCCATCCGTATGGAGCTATGCTCACGTTCGCAATCACCTTTTGTTACAAGTATACTCAGTGCCCAGCCTGGAATGTTCTGGCATCGCCGGGCCGAGTCTTGATTTTGGCATTGTACGCAGCAGTCCGCCACATGGTTGAAGCGCTTGGTGCAATGTTCGCAATTCTTCATGTCAGCGGCGTGCGGCGAGCGTGGCGGCGGGAGCGTGCTGTGCGGGATCGTGCTACTACGTGGAAGCGTGCTGTCGAGATGTTTGGATCGAAGCTGAGTAGTGGGAGCTTGAAGGTATCATGGAGGTGAAAGGGATGAGTTGGTTGTTGGCTTGTGCTCTGGATTTCCTTGACTTCACCACGTCGCGTCGTCCGAAGATGCAAGCTGAATAGACCGGTCGATGGGCGTATCATTCATACTACATCGACATATGCCGCCATGCAGGCACAACGAATGTCCTAAGTATGCACACCATAACCCACTCTTAGACGTATCGTTGCAGCCCACAACACGTTCCGTCCATGCCACTCTCACACTGGCATTACGAGCGCGCTGACCATGCCAACTCTTCGACGCATTATTCCAGGCTCGCAACACAATCCGTTCGGTCCAGTCTCACTCTGGCGTTACAAATGCGCTGCAATCCACATAGGTCTCGGGCTCTCCCCTAGATATGGTACTCATCTCGACAGACTTTGCCGAACATTTTATTTCCAAGATCTGCTCGCGACCGCTCTCGCTCCCCACGAATAGCCATACCTTTCTCGATAAATACCGTCATCAAAATTCTCTCCACAATCATCTCCCCGAGCATTCCCATCTCCAATATGCCCTCCCCAATCGTCTTCCCCGGGCACGCCCAGATCCATTGGAACATCCCATGACCAAGCAAACCTCCTCCTATATCCCCACTGAAGAACCAGCCTCGCTCAGGCGTCCTGCCGTCAACATCTCCACCATATCAAACAGCATTCGCAGCACCCACGAACGTGGAAAAGCAAGAAGTGAAAAATAGTAAAGTACCATGAACTTCCACCAATGGGGGCAAATCACCACGAAGCAAGACCTTGACCAATCAGTCAGCCCGACTAAGGCAGGCCATCCCCATTGTCTCCACAACAAGGTCCGGTGCTACGCCTCAGTTACGTATAGAGCAGCGATTCCACGACGCGACTAACGATATCATGTCAGTATATGCTGTACGAAGAAGAATCATAAGACATACGTACATGCATACCATTCTCGTCATCAGGCGAGTACAGCGAAGTCTCGCAGTCGCACTTGATACGAACGTTCTTCTCGTCCTGATACGCAAGGATTAAGTGATCACCGATCCGTGAACACTCACGCCGCCGACGCCAATGCAGACGCCGAGGGCTGGTCTCGATAAGCTATATTGTGCTTGTCAAGCCTGCGATGTCCCACGACCACGGGCTGGATTCCGATTGTCAATATATCAATCAGCTGTCGGCTCGGCGGCCATCCAGGCCTGTTTTGGGGCATGTCGTGTGACGCCCGCACTGCTTCAGTATACAAACAGCACGCGCATACAGGTAACACGCTAATATCGCCGCATCCGCTGGCGAAACACCTGACACATTTGGCGAACGTCGCACTTACCGTAGAGAAGTGCATCCGTCAATGACACGCCTGGAAAATGCTTCAGCTTGTCGCGGTTCTTCCGTGTCTATCTCAGCGTGTGCATCTCATTCGCAGCGTGTGCATCCCAATGTAATGTCTTCCATCTCATGCAGCATTTCCGTCTAGTTCTCAGCGTTCCCGCCTTAATCAGCCTGCCCATCGCATTCTCGCATGTCCGTATCACTGTAGCAATTCCATCTCGTTCCCACTTGTCCATCTCAATGCAGCTTTTCTATCTCGGGGCAGCGTCTCCATCTCATTCAGCGTGTCCATGTGTTCTCGGCGTTTGCATCATTTCAGCGTGTACATTAATTCAGCATACAACAATCGAGCGCGTGCATCAATTCGGCGATCATCGTGTACATGCCGTCGCATGATGTGTCGCTGCATTATTATCATGCGCATTGTGACGATTCTAGAGAGTAAGAGGTCCGGGAACTAGCCGCGAGACTGCCGTGAGCGAGGCGTCACGTGCCGGAGCCGACACGCCAAAGCACAGGGCGCTCGATAAGCGGCATACACTGTAGACAATAATCTTTGCTGTTTCATTTGACATGACGACTTTCTGTCTCCATCGTTCTAGGTCCTCATATGTCTGCTATGATTTCATCTGTTTCGATTGCACTGTCTCCCCATGATGATGTGCTGCGCCGCCCCTCAGCATGCTGTTCTCTCAAAATACCTCGTGTGCGCTCAAGATCGGATCAGTCTGTCGATTTCCTTCATCGAAGAGTAGGCGTAGCAGTCGGCGGTGGCAAATTGTCAAGTGCGCTGTAGCTGGCAATAATGCTCGCACTCCAGGACGCGAATCCCGCCGAATCCGTCGGCGGTAACGGCACGAACGAGTTCGTATGCGTCGCATTCGCAGTACCATTGCTCGCAAGATCAGGAGTGACCTTCTCCAAGCCCGTTGGGATGTCGACGCCGCTGATCAGGCGCTCAAAATGTGCCAGAGCAGCCTGCGGCTGGTAGTACGGAACTTCGTGGCCAGATTCGTACACGCGCGTGAAGGAGAAATTGCCATACTCACGAGTCTCGCCGTACTCGACGCCACCATAGACGAATGGCTCATATCCAGCGGCGTTGAACTCTGCTTTGTGGGTATAATTGATTGCCAGACTCACGGCCTGCCCGCCGAACCAATTACAGATGTAATCGGCATCACCGTAGGCCAAGGCGACTCTGACGCCGCTGGCGATAATGTCCTGGAGGTCCAGAAGGAAGTTGGGATAGATGAAGTCGCCCGTCTCCTGGAACTGCCAGTAAATGTCATTGTTTGCATCCGTGTAGTTAACACTAACACCGATGGCTTTCTGAACACTGGCCAAATTGAGCATATCGATGAAGTATGTCGGTGGTGTGACATCTTCATAAGGATGGCGGATGTCGTACACTCCCCGGTCGCCATAATTGTAGTAGGGTGACTCGACATTGTCTCTGCACATATCGGCTGCCTCCGTACATATAGCAGCTATGGCTGGGCTCTTGGTAGCAATGCTGGTGATTCTGCCGTTTACGGAGCCGCCTCTTAGCTCAGTGGCTGCCTCTTCACAGCTTGTGATGAAGGACTGGCAACCGCCAATCATCTCGTTCGCAAACTTTGCATAGTTGTAGACCGTCTCGTTGTATAACGAGATGTTGTATGTATTGTGGCGTGCGAACTCTGGGTAGTAACCTGCCTGGATGCGCTCTGAGATGATGGCATTGATCAAGGTCAGAGTTTTGAACTCCAGGGCATAACCGGGCATACTGCCATTCCGAATCTTCTCGTTCTGGTCGTAGAAATAGTTGAAGAAAGCAGGTCCATAATGACCTCCGTACGACTCTGTTGCGAGGTTGAAAACCTTCGGCTTGCCCGCCTTGGTGCCCTCCAGCTTATCGATTCCGGACAAAAAGCCCTGGAGAACGTGGAAAGCAGATATTGCGGCAAGATCTGTCGTGTCGATCTCGCCCACATTCACGGGATCAAGGATGGGCCATGTGCCCGTCACCGGGGCTTGGGATGAATTAAGGTATTGCCCAGTAATGTTGCCGTAGCTGCCTTCCGCCTCTTTCTGATACGAAAATCCAACGCCAACTGGCTGACTCAAGAACAGCATATTGCTGACGTTGCTGAAAGAGTATGGGTTCAGAACAGTGGTCAGGTTTTCGGTGACACGGCACGGGCCTAGTTCCTGGAACAGTCCAATAAGGGAATCTGATCCAGGTCCACCTAAGAGGAGAATGTTAGCATGTGCACGGATATATGCGCGTGAACGATGTCTTTGCCGCCTCATACCAGGGCTGTTCTTGATCATGAGGTACAAAGACTCGGCAAAGCAAGGAAGTAGGTATGCGCAGGAGAGCATGCATAACGAGCCAATTTCTCCAGGCACCTTGTGCTCTCTTCTGCTGCAAGCGCGGGATGCGCATACGCATCAAGCCGCGTTGTGGAAACGGCAAGGGCCCAACGACTACGCGCATTGATGGCATCGTTGTTCTTACCATTGAGCCACAAAGTGAAATCATCATTGGCAGGATCCCGTCTCGACTCGAAGAACCAGAAGAAGACATGAACATTCGGCGCGATATCAATGTATCCCGAGTATGATCCCACACCCGGTGTCGTTTCGCAAATGCCTTCTTTTCCAGGTTCTTTGTACCGAATGGTCGCGCCCGTCGGTGTCTTGATGGTAGTGTAGTCTGTCACGTTGGCAGGGAAGTAGACTGGAGTCTGGCGCTTGACCTTGGAGGATGGCAGGTCTGCGTGAAACTGTGGGCCTAACGAAGCCAGTGCAGTGCCGGCGAGCACAGCGCCAGATAGCAATGTTTTGAGCAGCATTATGAGTGTAAGAAGGCGATTTCAATGCATGCAGCCGGCAGAAGTTGAGGAAGAGGGCAGGACACGCGGAAAGGTTTGGCTATTTCAAGCAGAATGGGTGAATGGCAGCGGCGGTCGAGCACGCCGCCTGGGTGGGCTCCCACATGGCAGGATCAAATGGGACTACAAACATGAACACAGCAATATTCGAGTGGCCGTGACGCGATGCTGCTCCTGCACCGCATATTGGTGCTAGTGCCTGCTGCTCTCAGGCATAGTCCGCTCTGATAGCAGCGTCGCGAGCATTGTTCCTGCAGGAAGTTGCACTTGCTCTCTTGTCAGGTGGCATTGGTTGGTCGTGGTGTCGATAAGACTCGATATCAGCTTCCTTTCTAGGAGAAGCGTCCACGATTTCTCCAAGGTTTAAGCTTTCATCATGCAAAGTACCCGACTCAGTAGACCGGGATGGTGGAGGTGGATCGAGGTGGAGTACTGTACTAGTACAGCTCGTTGTGTCCTGTGCCCCGATTGATTAGCCGCATCACACTGCGACGCCGATGGAGGGTGCTGTGACGCTGCAATGCCAATTGCTTTTTGTCCTCGGATACATTTGCAGTACACTACTACCAATGCACGAGATATTTGGAAGCACACGGGATGGTGGTGGTGCGTAGGAACAGCGGAGGAGGAGGAGGTTGAGCTAGGTATACTGCCATGCAGATTTCTTGGCACCGGATCCTGGAAGTTCACACGTGTTGACGCCATTATTGCGTTGCGGCTGACGGGATGTACCGTCTTGGAAGGCATCCCCGCGGCCCCCAATCGGTCCAAAGTCGCGTGACTCTCGCGCTGTCGTTGGGCTCTCGTCGTTTGATGAGCCCATCGCCGGCCTCGAGTTTGGAGACACTGCCGTGAAGAGGCGTACAAGGCGAAGACATGAATTGTGGTCACAGCACAGCCGAGTCTTGAGGTCGTACGCTATCACAATGCGTATCACTCCACAGTTTCAAGTCAGTATGATCTTCCACCTTCCAGTCGTATGTCTGACTCGCCTGCCCCAGATTACCAGCGGCACGGCAAGCAGCATGATCAGCACGTAGATGCCAGCTTGTGCCCCGAATGCTTTGACATATCCCACATTCTGCACCCAGGGTACCACGCCATACAGAAACCCGAAAGCTACCACATTCTTCAGACCGACCACAAGCGTCAACGCATCAGCATTGACAGGCAAGTACGAGTCCGACACATACGTCATTGTCATCGTCGGCACGGCACAAAGTCCAACCGAGACCATTCCGTTACCAAAGAATAGAGCAGTCCAGTGCAAAGTCTCGGTGACACCGTATCCGAAAGCTAGGCATCCAGCAGGCACGATCAGTGCAGGTACGACGAGCAGGTGTAACCTCGTCTCTGGCTGGAAAACACCTCCATTCTTCTTAGATCTCCAGTCACTATAGCGGTCGACGACATAACCGCCTATAAAGGCACCGAAGAGGTTGCCGATGATGGCAGGGATGTTGATGAGACCGTTGACGGCAGGCGACCAATTGTATGGTGGAGCTTGAAGGATAAAACTGTTCAGAATGTTGATGGCGACCACCCAGGCCAGTGAAACCGCGAAACCGAGAAAAGCCAAGATGACAGCTGGATAGGCAATCATGGGAAGAGGTCTGAAGGCCAGTTTGAGAAGGTTTGTATCTTTGGTGAGACCCGGCCACAGGGACAGTTCTTGGGCAAAAGTCTTCTTTGGGAGAGTCGGAGGCGAGGTGCGATAAGCTGGATGTACAACTTTTACGGTTGGTGAAGCAGCGCCTTTCTCGGGGTCCTGTTTGTCGCTGTCTTCGCGGGATGGGGCTGCATCGGTCTTTGAAGATGACGTGGGTGGATAGTCGGTCCTCGAGGCTGGGTCTTCTTCTAGGCTGGTCACAGAACTGCCAGAAGACACGTCGGCTTCTTCCCCCACTGAGCGATCATATCGTGTCTCGGGGACGAAGAAGAGGACCAGCAGAAAGTTGACTGCGACGAGACCAAAAGCATGCCATTTCTGCACACGCCAGCTCGTTCCGGTAATGACGAAGCCACAGATGAGTGGCCCGACTGTGTTACCTCCTGCGATGGCGTTCATGTACCAGCCCATCAGGTTTGCTCTTTCGTGCAGAAAGAACACGTCGTTGACGATAGATGCAGCAAGTGCTTCACTGGCAGACCCCGCGAATGCAGCCACAATGTTGGACCATAGCAGGCTCTCGAAAGATGTGGCGAGCGCGCCCCAAAGATAGGCTGCGCACAGCAACAGAGTCGCAAAGACGAAGACAGGCCGTTTTCCTATGTAGTTGGCCAGTGGTACCCATAGGAAATTGAAGACACCTAGTACCAGAATTGGCCAAAGTAGCAAATCACTCGTTTCCGTCATTGTCTTGTTGAACTCCAAGCTGAGTGGGTAAAATGCTGGCGCAAGCCCTCCAATCGCATAGTTCGTGAGAAAAGCGAAGGCGCATACACTGAAGAAGCAGATGTATTTCTTCCATTTTGGCCATCGAAGTGGATCGTTCGGGTCATATGGATTAGGTTTTGGATGTAGGATCAGATGCGCGTCTTCGGATTGTGCGTGTAGCAGGACAGTGCCTTCCGTACTATCCAGCTGTTGGAGCGACTGGAATCTCATGCTTGCTATATGTTCGTCGGCGCGCTCGTGATCTGCGCGCGACCTGCGGATGGCAGAGACTATAAGCTGTTGACCACCCAGGCCTCAAACCAGGGCTCCCCGTTCACAGTCTGTGCGTTGGCAGAATCATCTGGCATGACAATGTCAAAGCAACAAGAGAATGTGCGGTTCAGCAGGAGCAGGGGTTTACAAAAGAAGGGGTCCTAGCTTATCTGCTGCGATTGAATTGAGTAGCATAGCAAGCTAGGGCTGTACTTACTACTGTATAATATAGAGCCCAGTGATGGTCCGGTGGGCCAATGGTACGACACCGGAACGGACATATGGTGCAAAGACCCAAAATGGAAATGAAGTCTACCCGGTGGCTGTTGTCAATAAGACATGTGGAGCTGCACGAAAACGTTCGCGGTACTGCACTGCTGAGTCTTGATGCTCCATCTCATGATCTTTCATGATCGAGGCGTCCCACGCATGAGATCCATCGCAGGACGTTGTCGAAGCATCCCAGTGTGCACGTTACCAGCACGTTACTCTATAGCGATTCCACGTGCTCAGATGCTATTAATGGCAATCGCTGCAAGCGGAGTTTCCCATAACCAGCGGGCTATTACGAGTCAGAACTCTCTGGAGCAGGGCGGAACGTCGATGGTGGCGGTGGATGCCGGCGGGTTGCATTGATAGGCCAGGCGCGTACCTAAAAGGCATCAGCGTGTGAAACAATTGGTGTGATGATTCGATGGAAGGTCAACCGTCGGAGCAAGAGGAGATCCGGTGGAAGAGAAAAGAAAGCAGTTGCGATGTTCAGGCATCAACAAATTCGTGCCTGACAACCTACGTCTGGTCGACTTCAAATTCGAGAAGTGCTTCTCCTCTTCCTCAACACCATCAACACTACAAACCCATCGCAACGATTGCGAGTTTTGAGAGCACCGCACGACATTGGACCCTCGCAGGCATGAAACGCTCCCGCCGATGAGATGAAGTCCGGGGCGTAGAGGTACAGAAGGCCATCGGATGTCGAATCAAAAAACTCCTGGCGAATGCTTGGAAGAACTCCTGGCGAATGATGGAAGGGCAATGGCTTATTCAGTTTAGCTCTCCTTCGATAATGACAGCTCGAGGGCTCAAAAATGCTGCAGTTGAGCATGCCCTGACTTTGCCACTCCTGCATCCAAATCTTGCTTCGCTCCTTGCACAGCACCTATTTCATGACTTTACAGCACTGTGTCTGTCACGATCGTCTGGTCGAATTTGCTCAAAAATGACTCCCAATCGCAACGACTGCCTTGGAATATCCACTGTTGTAATCACATTCCCGCACTTCTGGCTTGTTTACATACTTTTTCGTCTTCTTCACGCCAGCATGAGCCCCTTGCGTACCCCATGGCACAGCTATTTTGCGTCACTTGCGCGCAGGTCGAGCAATCGACTTTTACCGCGCACCTGGTAGTACCTGGCTTCTGTTGACAGAACGAGGAGACTACATTCCGACCCTCACGTCCAACATCCACCTGAGGAAGCGTATACGTAGAAAGGGAATGTTGCAAGCCGTGTAATAAGCACGGCGTCCGTGGTAAGTCACTTTTGCTTTGGTTTGCTCCTTCGTACATATCACTTTATATCGCTATTTCAGGATTATGGCAACGAGAAGACTGGACCCTATCGACTGGAACACTGCGCTCCCACCGGATATACAGGCGCAAGTTGCACGCAACGCTCAAGCTGAGTGCGTGCTTGGACCCAGCAATTCGCAGCGCGCACTACGACCAAGGCCGCTGAACATTGCCTCCAAGTCGCCGCATGCGCCGCTAGATGGGATGGCAAAGCTTGCAACAAGTCCGAAGGAGAACTCGGAACTTGCCTTCGAAAGCCTACAGGACCCAGGTCTCATCAATGCAGCGCCTCAAGACCAATGGCGCAATCGGCAGTGCCCAGTGATGCGGGCTCGTCGCATGGGCTCACCTAGTCTGGCTTCCCAGTGCGATGCGAGACAGTCAGAGATCTCGCTGGGCATACTGGACTACTATATCCATGACCGGTCACCACTTCCTAGTCCAGAGCTGCCACTACCTACTCCAAAGCTCGATCCAGCAATCGAACAATTTGACTTCGGACTACCTCCCACACCAACGTCTACGCCAGCAATTGTTCAGGCCCAAACGGCCCACAAAGGGACTAAAGAAAGCCCAGAGCCGGCAGACCGCCCTCTGATTCCGATCTCACCACCAGTACGTTCGCTCAAGCACAATGCTTTGAACCACGGCTACAGCCTCTTCCCAGCCATCAAGGATGTAACACCACCACCCCGCAAGCCAGCAATCACGCTCGTCGAGCCCATCACGCTCCGCGACATTACACCACCAAGCACCACAGGCACAATCTCCTCCCCTCCAGACAAATCATACCGACCCCGCAAAGAAAGCATTTCCAGCTCAGTCCGCAGTCGCAACGACAGCCTCATCTCAGCCCGTCGCTGCTCCTCAAAGCAAGCAACAAGCACTCCCCTTCGCATCATCTCTTCAGACTCGTCAACATCGCCCGCTCTCAACTCCTCTTACCGTCGCACTCGCATGACCTCCACGGCCACATCCTCGACATTCAGCGGCGGCAGCAGCAGCGCACAAAAGACTCCGCCACCTCCCGACTACCACAGCAACAGTTTCAGTCGCTGGTCCGACGACACCATCACATCCCCATCCCAGGTCACCACGCCCGGACCTAGGACCTCTTTCGGATCGCTGTTACGGCGGGATAGTGCGCAATACCCAGCTTGTTTTTTCGAAGATGACGATGAAGAATCACCGCTGAGGCGAAAGTTCGCGTGGAAGAAGAGTTCTTCTGGTTCTTCGACGATGGAGCAACGGAGACGGGGCAGGTATGACGAGCCGGCGGGTTTTGGGTCGAGGGTTGTGAGGCTCATGTTTTGTGGGTGTGCTGGGCGACGGTAATCGCTATTGCCGATTGGCATAGCATAGCATGGGAAGGAATGGCGCTCGGCGCTCTTGCTTACTTGGTTGGTGAGGATGAGGATGATGATGGTTATGATGTGAGAGATGACGACCCTGGATACCCTGAAAGTGTCTTGTAGCATGGCATGATAGCATGGTATGAAATGCGCATACATGTCTTCTTCCCGCTACCAAGTTCCTCGGCTGCTACGATATTGCTACGATCATTGACGGCTTTCGCGACTCATCCATCTGAGCACGATGCCTCTTCAAGAACATAGACAGTAAAGTAAGTATTCCGTACCTGGCTCCCCATACACGCCATCACAGTTCTGAACTAGGAAGCAATAACTATTCCCACGGGTCCCAGCGAGAATAGTTATTCTGCTTCTACTTCTACTTCTACTTCTACTCCAACCCCCTAAAACCCGACCGCCGCCAAAGACAAGCCCAAGCCCCAGCTTACCGGTACAACGAACATACCTGTACGCTCCTACGATGCAAACATATCAATTCCGTACCATGAAATCCATACATACTCTTTTTTGGGCACAAGTCAGTCGTTCCTGCGAGCAGTAATGTCAGCGACATATACATACATACATACATCCATCCACACAGTTTGTTCGTCGCATTCCAACACAACACCAACAACAAGCACTAAGGCATCGCCACGATAATGGACCAATGGTGGAGCGGTTCTGGTACCACTGCAAACGGGTAATCGATCGCAAACTCCCCATCGCGACAGTTCAACATGTTGTCAGTGAGTTTCGGGTACGAAATGACCATATCCTGGCGAGAATGGTGATGATTCCGCTTTCGTCAAAACCTTCTAACACACTCACACACTCACACACATCCACATCATCATCATCATCATCATCATCATCATCATCATCATCATCATCATCATCATCATCATCATCATCATCATCATCATCATCATCATCATCATCATCATCATCATCATCATCATCATCATCATCATCATCATCATCATCATCATCATCATCATCATCATCATCATCATCATCATCATCATCATCATCATCATCATCATCATCAACTAGGCCCCGGGTAGTATCCTTGAGTCACACATGATATTGTGATGTCTCATCGTTCCATTAACATTACACGCGCTCCATCGTGCACGGCATACATCTACATATCGTGCGTCCCGTCTGATGCGTATCTCCCAGCCAGGCCTGTTGTCATTTCCCTGCTCGCTCGCGCTGCCGCGTTGTATCTCCGCTAAAAACAAGACGCCAAAAGTTTGTGGGTCCAATTCATCATATCTTACACATCCGTCGCTCATGCTCCGTTATCGTACACTAATGCGTTGCAGTCACCCAAAAGCGCGGGGCAAAGCTTCTGGGGTTTGCGGTTATTTTGCCGCCTCCATGGCTCGTACGCGTGCCAAGACCGAAGAGTTCTTGCGCTCGTGCTGAGGTCGTTCTTCGATGGAGAGCGACGGCCTTGATGCCACTTCTTGCTGAACCTGCAAAGAGCTGCGCGATGTCAATTCCTTTTCGGCAGATGGCTCCTGCGACGAGTTTCGGGACGAGTTCGTCGTGTTCTTGGACGATCTTCTAGAATCAGCTTCGGCTTCAGTGGCTGGTACCTCGTCAGACTTGTTCTGCTCTGGCAGTGCGTTCGTCTCGACACCTCCGGCTGATGCTTCCAGCTCGCTCTCGAGCTGCTGACTCGCATCTTCAAAAGGGGTTGTGGGCTCGGTGTCGGAAGCACCTTCGTCAGCCAAGTGTGGTGAGCCAGCTGCCCCATCAACATCCAGACCACGACTTGCAGGCGGCGTGAGGAATCCTGACTTGGCCGCTGACTCTGCTGACTGCAGTTCTGGCGTAGCAGTCGCATTCGGCGGCACGCTCACGACCGCATCGCTAATACCGCTGTTCAGTCGAGCGGATGGTCCCTCGAGCACGTCTGCGGAGCCGTCATGAGTCCCTGATTCTTCGGTCACTGTCTTGTGTCCTTCCGGTATACTCTCCAGGCTGTGTCTGAGGCTCTTTATGCCAAGTGCTGAGGGTGGCGTGGGCGGCACGTTTCTCAATTGCAACGAAGGAACCACGCCTCCACCCAGCCGTGCCCAAAACATGCGCTCACGCAGTCGTACACTCTCTTCCCACGCGCTCTTCTGATCTTCTTCGCCATCACTCCGCCAGTGTCCATCACGTACCATCCTCAAAAAGCCGACGAAGTCGCATGTCGCCCTCAGTCTAGTTACGCAGTAATCGCATAATGGCTTCGATACAGCGTCGTCCTCTGATGTCCTAAAGCGATATTTCCGGAGGTAAGCGTCATGTCTCCTGCTCTCTCCGCAGAGTGTGCATGCGAAGTAGTGCTTGTTCTGTGGATATGGTTCAACAGCTAGCGTTCCTTGTAGCAAGGCGCCGAGCACTGTTCGCCTGCTCAAGAACGACAAGCCTGGCGCAAGATCAAGTCTAAGGCATGGCTCAATGTCTTCGGTGAGCACACGCTTGTAGAATTTGCTGTCCTTGAGCGGAGGAAGGTTGGGGGCCATGTTCGATGATACAGGACTCGAGTTGGTCGAGAAGGAGAAAGCGCCGGGCAGATTCGGGGAAGATGTGGAGGCGGCTTGGCTCGTGATCGTGCTTTGGCCAGATGCAGATTGTGTGTTGGTGCTGCTGTTCTGCCTCGAGTGTGCTCCCAGCCTACGCGCTAGTAGAAGTAGGTCTTGGAAGTCTGTGAAGGCGGATATGTCGCTCCTCAACACGGGAGAGATGAGCTGTGAGAAGTGCAATGGGTGTTCCGGAGGTAGATCGGGTATGCTTGTCGCGTTTGGTGAGATCTGCAGTGCATCGAAGGTGGAGCCTTGAGTGGTGATCGGTGTCGAGGGCATACTGGGCGCCCGAGACGCGGTCGTTTCCTGTTGCTTCTCCATGGTCGCCTTGAGCTGCTGGAGCTGTTCCTGTTGTGATGCGAGGAGCATCTCGGTATCGTGGAGCTGGTTCTTGAGCTGCGCATTTCGCTTCTCTACAGCTTCGGTATCCTTCCTCGCAGCAGCCACCATGTTGTTCGCTTCCTCAAAAAGCGCGGTCGTCAGATCTTCGAGCTGGGCTTCGACCTTCTTCTTCTCCCGCTCCGCCTCTTGCCGCGCAGCTCTCTCGGTGCTCAGCTCTGAGCGCAACTTCAGGATGATTTTGTCCATGTCGCTCTTCTTGACCAGCACTCCGCTCGTAATCAGATCGTCGACTTTCCGCTTCTCGGCCTCCAGTTCGGTACATCGCCTCCTCTGTTGGTCGAGTTCATGGCGGGATTGTTGAAGCGAGTCGTCGAGGTTCGTCTGGTAGTTGATGGCGTTGACAAGTTTAGTGCTGAGCATGGCGACTTCGTTGCTGAGGTCTGGCTGATAATCGCTGTCTTTACTTTCGCTCTCGGTCGAGTTCGTTCGTTGTATGGGACTGGGCGTTCTCGTGTCCATAACATCGTGGTTGGCGTGCTGATTGGGGCTCACCACGGCCGCCGCCATTTTGTTTTGGATGTTGGGTGAGCTGGTGGCTTTGATCAGCCGGTTGAAGGCGAAGCGCGACTTGGCGGGTGTGGTTGGTGTGGGCGTCTGGGATCGCGCGATGGTTGGCCGTGAGTGGGCGGCGGCGGCAGTTAAGGAGGTGCTGCCATGATTTGAGGCCCACCCGGGCACGAACAGAAAGCTGATGAAGGAGTTATATGAGTAAAAGTGTTTCTGCACGAGGATGCAGTAATGGTGAGGATATAACGTACTCGGCCAGGATTGTGAGTGTTTGTGATTGCGGTTTGGCGGGCAGAGGGCGAGGCGTGGCCTATCGTTTGGCGTAGCAGCAGTGCTATACCTTGAGGGTCGCAAGGTGGAGATGTGATGGCTGGCGGCAATTCTACTACTAGAATAGAACTACAGACGAGGCCGGGCTAGGTGCAACGGCGATGTGCACCTATCAGACCATACGCTATCTGCACGAGAGAGAGATATTGCAGAAGACGGGTCGTCGAAGGAGGCGTGCTGTACGACGGCTGTACAACATCGGAGAGAGTTAAGGTATTTGTAAAAAACACAAGAAGCCGGTGATATGGGTGGAATGGAGATGTCGAGGACAACTACCACCACTACTACTCCTAGTAGCTATACTCCCGTCTGGTAGAAGGACCGTAGAAAGACTAGGTAGTAGTAAATTGATTAATGCGCCCTTCAAGGTTCAACTGGAAACCGGCTGGCATCATGGCTTGCATGGATGCATGCGCCCAGGAGAAACAGACGCCCATCCGCCCATGCAAAACTGCCGCGCCTCATCCGTCATCGTCCTTGACACTGTCATGTGTCTGGCACCAACAACATTTGAACTGAATCTCCTCAGGTTCCCATCTCCGCGTCCCCGTCCACGTCCACGTCCACATCCACGTGTTTTGCCATACCGGAGTGAAGCTGTTCCGTATGTATGGTATGGGCAGCATGCGACACATGCTCAAAGCTGGAGCACTCTCTGCAGCACCCACACCACTAGACATGTTCACGGATAACGACCTGTTACCGGCTGACACTGTCTCGGCCGTGTGATCCCAGTCCCTGGATCAGCACCGCTGCAGAAAAACATGCTACTGCCGTGTCCTCCTTTCATCCAGTACCAACAGACATCCAGGATCCGCCTCATGCTGCCCAAAGAATTTCTTCCGCAATGGGACTCATGATATTCTACCTATCTAGGTAGGCATGCAGTATGCGCCTCGATCCTGCGCCAACATATATTACGAAAATCCCGGCCGGCCATGCGTGAGCCAGGATGTTCTCAAGATCAATACATCATCATCCTTGGCGAGCTATCTCGTGTACCTGTGCTCAGGCCGTCCAGCGCCGTGCACTCCAATTCCGCCCAAATTCGAGCACCACAACAGGACTGCGCACAGATGAAAAGGACCAAGCTGTAACATGCACAATCACAGACGACTACGACCACGCGGCAACTTGCGATCGTGCCTTGCTGGGCATATCGTTGAAGAATAGCTGCCATTCCACGCACATTTCCATCAGAACTGAGCAGAACATCTGCACGATCCGAGATGGTCAATCTTCCGTATGACTGGCCATGACCTGGCTTGATAAGGACCTATCATGTTATCGAGGCGTAATCCCCGAATGATCAGCGATTGTTGACGCGACGAGCCGTTCAGAATCATGCTGTCTGCATCCTCGTCCTCGTGTGCAAATTCACCAAGTCTGACAAAATTATCAAGACATAGTCTCCAATCATCAGCACGACGCTCCACACCATCTGCGCCGACCTAACAACGACCCGGCTTCGATGAACTCGCACTACCAACGAGCTTGTCTCACACAATGGATTCGCAACATCGCTCCAGGGAACTGAGGCTCGTGGTCCTGTCCATGGGAAAAATTCGCGCGTCTGACCAAGGCGCTTCTAGCTGTGACATCGACAGTGCTCCTGACATGACGGAGTGAATACGACTGCAAAATGTAAAATACGCTGAACAGTGGTTGAAATGTCGCATAAATTTGTGAAAGAGATATTCATAAGACCTGGTAGGTCCGGCGCGGAGCATGACCATGAGTGTAAGCATCGCTCGATTCCACATGGCTATTCCAAGGCAAGTTGTTCTCCCGGTATCATGCTTTGTCTTTCGGTCCACTTTCAATCTCATGTCATACCACAGTTGAAATATGTCTGTTCATCACTGAAGGCTCCTGAATCCCAGCCAGCTACATAAGAGGTGCATGAGGCACTGCTTCAGGGAGCGATGCGAGGAAATGCAGTGAGTCTCGAGGCGAAGGAAGACTCCATTGATCAACTTAAATCTTGAGGCAAGAGTGGTGGAGGCCGTGCATAGTGGGAATGAGTATCAGTTTTGACGGATATTGGTTACGTGCCAGCGAGAAGGTGGGGCCAGGCTGCCGCTCGAGGCAGTGAATGGTTTGGTGGAGCATTACTAGCATCGACCTGATCGGCATACTGGCGTGATGCCTGCGTCAGCGGAGGAGTCGAGGCAGGCTGCGATTACGGCATCTGAAACGTAGATATGTTGCTTCTTGCTTCGAGCCTGTGTTAGTTGGTGCTCGCCATGGCAGTATCGATACAGGCAGCAGAAATGTGATGGCCTGGAAGGATATTTGTTACGTGCGTACGTCCCAGCTTCGGTAGTTGGGTCATAATGGGTGAAGCATGACATGGACGTTCTCTTAATCAACAAGAGTATGGTAATTGCACGAAAAATGAGCTGGTTGTCCCTGTCTTGGCATTCTGTCACCTGACTCTCAAAAATCTACGACACGTGACGTGTGCACTGTTCCCAGCCGGCTCGTGCTGTACGCCGAGGAAGAGCCACTTCTATCTTTGTGCTGGACTTCGCGCCGCCTTTCACATCTCCATCCAGCTACACATCACGGATATCCTATACATCTCGTGGCATCCAGAGTCGACGAGCTATTGCTCCATAGCATATACTGGGATCTTTTGTTCGACATGTCATATCGATCACGCGACGGCCAATATGGTATACCAGGCGAAACTGCAGCGAAAAGCACTCCGTAAATGAAGCACCTTCGCTAACGTGAAGGTGTTCTAAAGACAGCAGACCTCATGGCCAGAACGGCGGTCAGGAAGATGAGGGCTTCCAAATCCGTGGACGAGCCAGTTTGAATAAGGACAAGAAGACTTCTTCACCAACTCGTCGCTCACCGATTCGTTCACCTCCGCGGCCAACACGCACTCCACCGGATAGATCACCACCACCCGGCAGATCTTCCCCAAGGCGCGTGACTCGTTCACCGCCACCACGACGAAACATGGAAAGGTCAAGGTCAAGGTCCCCTCCGAGACGGCCTTACCGCGATCTGGACAAGCCGCACTTCAGTTCTCATTCAAGTCATCGACCCGCGCACTCGGAATACCGGTCAGGACGGGAACGAGATTTTGATCGCTACCACAGCAGCAGCGTGAGCTAGATCAACCTACACAGCCATTTCAATACCACTCGCTAACTTGGAGCAGGATGACCGGTATGGCTCGCGTTACGATGGCAGATCGAGTGACCATTATGCACAGGACTATACCGATCCTTACGACTATGACCAGCCTGAGGAACCTCCCGACAGCAATGGTGACGCTGATGTATCACCAGATGGCGCACCACTTCAGATATTGCTCGTCCGCGGGTTGAAGAGTAATGTGGACGAATCATTGCTCAGCAAAGGCCTGGAGAAGCTGTATCTCGATGACAGCCAGCCGCCGGCTCCTCAACAGCCGCCGATGATGAATCAAGTAGGTGCAACGAGCCGGAAAGGCCCAATTGGAGCTGCGCCGCAAAGTCTCAAGCGTGTCTTCATCATTCGTGATCGCGTGACAGAGAAGAGTCTCGGCTATGGGTTTGCAGAGTATCACTCCCGGACCGATGCGCAAGCCGCACTTGCGAAAGCGAATGAGCTCGGTGACAAGTGTACCGTGTCTTCAAAGCAGATTAACGTCTGCTTTCCACATCTTGGTGTCTTTCCACCAGTCGTGATTGGACAGACAGATGACAACACAAGATTCTTGTTTCAGATGGATGACGGCAACTTCAGGAAGTATCACGACACTCGATATTATGCTTCTGGATCAGTTGTCAACTCGGAGCCACCGGCACGGCCTAGAAGTCCATCGCCGGTAAAGGACGTGGGAAAGAACGGTAAAAAAAGAGCCAATAATGCCCAAACTGGAGACACTCTGGAGAGCCAGGACAGCAAAAAGGTGAAGACTGGACCGGCATTCACCATTGCTGCACAGTGGCAGAAGAAACAGGCCGAGCTTCGAGGAGAAGACGATGCGCAAGATAGTGACGGCACGAACACCGCCAACGAGTCAGCCGCCGGACCTACAATGATCCCACAAAGCTTCGTCTACCACGGCGACCGGAACGGCAAGATACGAAAGTGTTGTCTCCTCTGTGGCACTGAGCTCCCAGCCGGTGTGTCTCCGGCGACTCACGTCAGAGGTAGCGCAAAGCACGCCGAGAACCTCAAGAATGAGGCAAAGTACAAGCAAGGCTTCGAAAATCTGAAGAAATGGGGCGTCAGTGAAGACGCCACTGTTCAGATCGAAGACGATTCTGCAGAGCAGCAGCAGCATCAGTACATCGATCGTGCGAAAGAGCGTCGTAAGCAGGAAGCTATGAGTGGCACAGGCGAGAAATTCAAAGTCTCCCTCAAACCTACCAAGGCAAACAAACCAGCGGAAGAGAACGCGCCTGTTGCGCCTACGTATGGAAAGGGCATGAACATGTTACAGAAAGCTGGTTGGAGAGAAGGACAGGGTCTTGGCGGTGGCGGCAGTGGGATTGCTGCGCCTATTGAGCAGAGCTTGTATGCGGCTGGTGTTGGGCTGGGACACGATCACAGTAAGAAAGGGGATGCTGTTGAGGAGGCAAACAAGAGCACGAAATTTGGGAGTTTCTTGGAAAAGACGAGGGAGGTTGCTAGGGAGAGGTTTGAGAGGATGGAGTGATTCGAGTCCCAAGGGTAAAAGATAGTACTTGATAAGGTTTCGGAATGTGGACCATTACGAGGTGTGCGCCCCAGGTATTCGCGAGGCGTTCTCTGTGTGCTTGTTGCTGCCCGTCCCAGCATCGAAGGTCACCATCCATTACGACAACCGTCCTCTTATTACGCAGTGGATCCGGCACGAAGCTCAGCCTCGGCCTCCCATCCCGACCATTTAACCCAGCTCCCTCATCCTCTCCTTCTTCTTCAGCGAAGCTCGTACGCACTCTAACTCCTACATCGTCCCATAACACAACACCAAACCACTCGAAGAAAACCTCAAAGACTCACAACCCGTCTCTGAATTGAACTGAATCGACAGAGATTCCCCCACCTTCAGTGTCCAGTAAGTAAATAAGCTTGTATACATCCGGTGGTGGCAGTGCATTAGTGTATCATCACTCCGCTACGCTACGCTACTAACATGAATGCCCAGAACCGACCATATTACCTACCAAAAAATCCATCCCTGTGCCAGCCGGCTATTGGCCCCGCGGAATTTTCTTTTTGCCACGCGCGTCTGCCATGTCCGGCGTGACAGAATGTGTATGTAGCGAGCGTTGTGGGGGAGAGTTGATAGCGTGCATGTGAGGGATAGGGAGGGATGGGATCTTGGGTTGCGATCACTCACTTATGAATGGAGGGACGGATGGATTGATCGAGCGATACTGTAACGCAACGTGCAAAGGTCGGTGTTCTGCCTGCGACTCGTTGGGTGCGATGAGTGCAAAGAAAGGACATTGAGGTTCAAGCCTGACTATCAGAGTTTCAGGACGGACGGCAAATCTATCTGTTGCCATGTCATGCAATGGCTAGCGGTTCGGCATTTGGTAGGAAAAGCACACATGGGCTCGAAGTAAATATCTCTTAGTATCGCTTCTCCACAGTAGGCCACTAATCACTGCACGGTTTTTTTCAGCTGTTATAAGGCCTCCTACAAGTAGGACATTGTTCCGTACAAGTCCCTGCCGAGCTCGGTGCCGGATCTCCTCCTCTTCCGCCTGCACCTGCACCACTACTCGAACCATCAGCAGCAGGATTCGCAGGCTTACCCATATCCCCCAAAATACTATCAAGCTCTTTATCCGACTCCGTTTTCGGTTGCGGTTGCGGCTGCGCGGCAAGCTGAGGCTGATCTCTCGTAGCGAGCCTCTTCTCCATCTCGTCCATCTTTTTCTTCATATCCTCCATCTCGTCCATCTTCTTCTTCATATTGTCGAGGTCTTTCCGAAGCTGTTCATTAGGATCGTTTACGGGCTGATTGGCATCCATGTTTGAGCCATCTCGTCCAGTGCCCGGCTGAGTGCCGTTCGGAGGCGCACGAAAAGCATTGCCTGGCCGAGAAGGTTGTGTATCACTGGGGGCTGATTGTCCAGGCTGTTTTGTGCTTGGATATGGTTGTGTGCCGGTACTGCCGTCAGGCTGTCGTCCACCTTGGCCAGGCTCCGTGGTCGACGGCGGTGCTGTGCTATTGTTGGGGACGGATCCAGGTTGGGTGGTGGCAGGGCCTCTCGCGTCGCCGGATGTAGTCCGAGGCGCGGTAGAGACTTGGTCTCTGGTCGCAGCATTGCGCTCTGGATCTCGTGCTGCTTTTTCGCCCGCGTCTTGAACACCTTCTGCCTTATCGCCATTCTTCCTCTTCTGCTCTTCCTCTTTCAGCTGATCCAGCGCATCCTCGAGTTCTCTAATCTTCCTGTCAGTCTCTGTCATGTTCGGGTCATCGTCATTTGCAGCCGGATCTCTTGCTTGACCCGCGCCGCCTGCATTTCCAGCAGATGTCTGACCATTCCCAGCACCAGGGCATGTATTCGAAGGGTTCTTGGTCGAGGGGTCTGGAGCAGTACCACCAGAGCCGCCCCTACCTTGCTGTGCTGTGCTGTTGTCTCCGGCACCTCGTAGCTGTGTAGATGGTTCGGTCGTTGACGGATCGGTGGTTGTGCCATCTCTCGCATCGCCGGCTTTCGGCCTGCCGCCTTCTGCAGCAGATGAATCATCATCATCTCCAGATTCGAGAGGGCCTGGTGGTCGAGTGGTCGCGAAGTTGCCGTCGCCAGGATTACCCTGTTCTGCGTTATCTCCTACTTCGCCATCTGGACTCGGCCTGTCCGTACTCTGATTATTCTTTTTCGACTCTTCCGCTTCTTTCAACTTCTTCTTTAGCTCTGCCATCTCGTCCTTCGCATTCTTGAGGTCTTTCTCGAGCTGGTCCTTCTTATCTTCGGCATCCTCCAGCTTCTTCTCAAGGTCGGCGCCTTTCCTCTTCGCAGCGTCCATCTGATCTTCCATCTGTTTCTTCTCAGCTTCATCTTTCTTCGTCTTTCGCTCTTGTTCACTCTGCTCTCGTCTGAGCTTATCGAGCTCCCTGCCTTTCTCCTCAGCATCCTTCCGCGCGGCTTCCAACTTTTGGTTAAGGTCCTCTTTGTCCTCTTCAAGATGTTCAATCTTCTCGGCATCCTTTTGCTTGCCGTCAGCTTGATCACGTTCCTGCTTCTTCGCAGCTTCGTTAGCAGCATCGCGACCCGCCTCAGCGTCCTTCTGAGCGCTACGAGCAGCTTCCTCGTCGGCTTTGGCATCTGCAAGCTCTTCACGGGCATTCTCAAGGTCTTTGTCCTTCGCCTTTGCTTCTTTCCGAGCATCGTCGAGCTCATTCTTCAACGCTTCATTGTCCTTCTTGGCTCTCGCAAGCTGTTCAGCATCGGCATCGGCGTCTGCCTTTGATGTTTTCTTGAGCCGCTCCATTTCGTCGCGCATAGCCTCGAGTTCCTGCTCTCGCTGATCACGTGCGGCCTTCTCGGACTCTAAGTCATCCTCGAGCTCGCCCTTCTCCACTTTCAGAGCGTCTCTATCTGCCTTTGCAGTGTCAAGCTTCTTCTTCAGTTGATCTTTTTCAGTCTTGCAGGCTTGCTCTTGCTCCGCAGTGCGATTCGCACTCGCCTCTGCTTCGGTTTGTGCTCTGCTCAAGTCTGCACGCAACTGCTTGTTCTTGGCTTTGGCTTCATCAAGTGAGCTCTGCGTCGCGGCTTTGTCTCTAGTCAATGATGAATTCTCAGTCTTTAATTGTTCTGCTTCCCTCTTCGCATCGTTCAGCTGACCGTCTCGATCTGCGACACTCTTTTCGAGATCTGCACTTTGCTTCTTGAGAGCATCCCTTTCTGAACTCAGCTCCCCAGTCCGATCCTCGAGATCCTTTTGGAGCTGACGTTCGCGCTTGAGCGATGCTCTATTCTCATCGTCTTTCTGCGCTACATCGCGCTTGAGCTGGTCTTTCTCCGCTCTGCATTCTTTCTGGTCGTTTTCGCGTGCTTGATTTGCTGCTCTGAATTGTTCTTTAAGTCGGCCCAGCTCTTTCTCAAACTCTTCTGCCTTCTCTCGTTGGTCTGCGTCGCGCTATCCGAACTTCGTCAACACTGTCTCACAAAGTTACTGCAGCAGTGCCGGCTAACCTTTTGAAGAGAATCATCGTAGCTTTTTCGAGCCGCCTCTGCATCTTGACGATCTTTGTCCCTCTCTGCTTTCAGCTTGTCCCTTTCTGCTTTCAGTTGGTTCCTCTCGACGGAGAGCTCCTCGGCTCTTTTTTGGCTGATTCCGGTCTGCCACGTTCATTTCAGCAATCGCATTGGTCAGTCACGCATATCATACTTACCGGGAGACCATTCGATGGCTCAATGAACCATTGATTAGTCTCACTACGTGACGCGATTGTCAATCTTCCGCTTCACACAACTCTACCGGGCAAGTACCTACTAGTAATAAGGACTGTTCATCGAAGGTCTGTAGCCAGCCGTTCGAGTATCCGAATATTCCCATCCGAGCAGGAAGTCGCTAGTCGTCATCTTGCCCTCGGTGAGGTGGATCCTGCGAAAGAAATTGATCAATTCTCGAGGACGTTTTGAGCTTACTGCGGCACAGGAGCATACTGGTAAGTGACTCCATAACGACGTTGTCTTCCATAAATGCCATGTAAAGTCTTGGTGTACTGTTCCTGCGGTCCCGGCTTTAATGTGCCGGAGTCATACTTTGCAAGGCGCAATTTTGTCTCGCGGTGTTCGAATACGTAGGCTCCTTCCTTCGGGAAAATGGACCATTGATATTTCTGAGCTTGCCCTTCGGCAACACTCTTCACACTAGGCAACGCGTTAGCAAATGGCTTTTGGAATGGAGAGAGTATGGAATCCGAGGCTAGTGGTATTGCTCTTTCGACGCAACTCACGGTTCGCAAACGACCTTGTCTTCAACCACAGTCAAAGCATATAGCGAGCTTGAGCCAAGGCTGTAAACGTCGCCCTCGTGGTATTCGGGCCGGAAAGAGGTGCGAAATATCGTGAATGGGCCATCCCAGTCGCGGACGAAGTCAGGCTCTCGTTTCGGAGGTCCCTGGAAGAACTCGTCTCTATACCGGGACTCATTGGCCATCTTCGCTCAAATCTTCGTGCCTTGCAGCACAAAACAGGCACACGAAGACTGCCAAAGAGAAAGAGCGCTGTTTTTACATCAACGCAAGGACGCGACAAAGCACAAACTGTGAAAATACCCTCCTCGCTCTCAATGCGCGGGAACTGGATTCGCGCACCAGTCAGCAAACGGAACAATACTCAGAGCCCAATGCTACGCCTTCATCAGGCAGCTTGAGGACTAGCGACGTCAACATAACCTTTGTTTTGTCCTGCGTCGCAGGCACCATGCGCGTCCGAGGTATCCGACATTCGTTGAAAGGCTCTCCACCGTGACTGACTACGATAGGAAAAGGAAGGATCCGCGGCGGGCCGTTTCGATATAGTGTACCTGTGTGCGCTAAGTTTACATCTCCGCAAGCCTAGGCCACATGCGGACAATACAGCTCTCTTTAACTTCAGGTCAAGCTGTATCTTTATGCGCGCAGCTTACCATTTCACGTCATTCGTGATCCAGCATTGCTGAAGCGTGTTGGAACTTGACGATGGGAGGCTGGGAGACTCGAAGGTAATCGAGCAGCGGGCCTGCACTTTGGCTCATGCGCCGCTGGTAGGCTTTTGGTGAAAATACTGCTTGAACAATTCCAGAATCTTCCGCACTGATATCGACTTGACAGATTGTTGTATGCTGGCGCCAAAAACATCATTCGTGCGCTAAACATGACTTCTCTTCTTGGGGGAATTCCCGTAGCAGGAGATGCCTTAGGAGGAGGTGCCGATCCGCTAGGAGGCTTGGGTCTTGGTGGTGGCGGTGGTGGAGGAGGTCCACTCGGTGGACTTGGTGGTGCTCTACCTGGTGGAATTGGTGATGCTCTCCCTGGTGGACTGGGAGACACTCTAGGTGGAGCGACAGACCTTGCCGGTGGACTGTTGGGAGGCGGCGAGGGTCTCAACCTCGTGGGTCTTGTGGGCATTGGATCTGATGATCCTGCACTGCTTGATCTCAATCCATCGGAGAAAAAAGCTGTGAAGGCGAAGAAAGCTGCTGATGCTGCGAGGAACAAACAGAAGCGTGATGCAGCAATGAAGAAGCTACAGGAGCAGGCGCAAAAGCAAGGGGGAGCCACGCCAGAACAGCAAGCAATGATGAAGAAGCTGCAAGAGGATCAAGCAAAGGACGATGCTGAGATGCGCGTGCTCGACCAGAAACTGGGCGAGACAGATCCGGAGCTGTTCCAGCAAGCGATGTCAGGCACGAGCAGTACCGCAGTCGAGCAGGCCGGACCTTCTCCTGGGCTGATGTATGCATACCTTGTCAATGGCCAGACCTACCAGCCTACACACGTCGTGACCTTCGCTAATGCTTCAGCGGCGAACACCTGGGCTGCGTCACAACCAGACCTCGAGCGGGTCGGTCCACAAATGTACTCTTACACTGGCCAGGTTCCAAGACCTTCAGGTAAAGGGATGATGTTCATGCCGATTCAGACAGTGCAGCCAATCTTGCCGTTGCAGAGAGCCGACGGGTATCCAATCTGCTGCAAACAAGCAGGCGGTAGCAGCGCCGCTGCAGGCTCGTCCTCAGCGTATCGTCCAGCTCCAGCTCCTGTGCCACCGCCTCGCAAGATACCTACGCACAAAGACTTCGCAGAGTCCCACGCCGATCAAGCCATTGCAAAGGGAGACACACGGCCTCGAGACGTCATAGTGAAAGAGGCGCTCCAAGACCTGGCAGATGGCTGCGCTCAAAGCAATGGAGGCAGACCATGCGGAAGCAGTGCGACCGCCGCCACTGCTGCCAGCAATGCCTACGCTCCTGCGTCAAGCAACGGTCCCGCGGGTGGTGTCGGGAGCAACGCGACATCCGCAGTACCCGGCAACGCTGCACAAAGTGGACAGAATGGTGCTGATCCACTGGGCAACTTGCTTGGCGGTGCAGCCGGTGGTGGAGGTGGGGATCTGCTGGGGGGACTTTCAGGTGGCCTTCTAGGTGGTGGCCAGGGTCTGAACGTCGCTGGTCTCCTCGCGATCGGTTCTGACGACAAAGCGCTGCTCGATCTCAATCCAGCAGAGAAGAAGCAAGCTAAGCTGCAGAAGGCTCAGCAGCTGAAGCAGCAGCAACAGATCCAGCAACAGCAGGCAGCCGCACTACAGAGACAGATTTCCGCACAAGGAGGACAGCCAACGCCAGCCCAAAAGGCCCAGCAGGAAGAACTTGCGAAGCGTAATGCTGCGTTGAACCAGTCTGCAAATAACCTTCGCGAGAGCATGAGGAAGGATGAAGAGCAACAGAAGGGTTTGACCGATAGCTTACCTGGTGGCGACCTGACGAAGTCACTACCGACCGATAGTGCGACGAATGCCTTGCCGACAAGTGCTCTGCCAACGAACGCTCTCGGAGGTGCCACAAGCTCACTACCGGTAGTCGGAGGTGGAGGCGGCGCTCTTCCTGGAGGCTTTTTGTAGACAGGCTTCCATATATCCTTCACATAGCAAAGTCGGTTTGTGAGCAGTAACCCAGGTCTCGGTGCGCCAAGAGCAAGGCGCTCTACATTCAATGGCTCTGTTCGTCGACATCGTTGGTAAGAGTGATGCAGCTGGACCCGAAGATTGCCGTGAGTCGTCTACTGTGAGTCGACTAGATATCTCTCGTCAGCGCGTCAGCCCATCATGAAGTTATGCGCCGTGTCGCTGACTTCACGCCGAATCAGAATGGCACATCCATATCTTCTACTCGCTCCTCCTGCTTCGGTGCTGCGGTTCCACTCCCAGGCATACTCCCGTCCAGTGGTTCGCCTAACGCTTCTCGAATGAAAGCGACCAACGCAGCAACGTACTGCTTTTGGCTGCTCGGCAAGAAGTGCCCACCAGGGTGATACACCACTCTCGGTACACCACCTAGCTTCCCTCGTCCCTCGATGCAAGCATCGGCAAGCCTCAGTGACCTCTCTTCGGACACGACAGTGTCCATCGTACCGAGAAAATGCAGCATTGGAGTCTGGATCTTCGGCTCATAGAACGCCTTGTACAACTCATGCGTACTCGCACCGAAACCCGAGTAACTCACTGCAAACTTCAGTGGTACGTGAATGGCCTCTTCCATATATCCAGTGTCATTCGTAAACTGCTCGGGGTAAGACATTCCGCCTTTCGCCACCCACTTTTCAAACGCTTCCCTCCTCCCATCTTCCAACAACGCCGCAACCATGCCTGCTGCAGCACCGCCCTGTGAGAACCCCAGAGCACCATCAAAAGGTCCTTCGTCCTTCAGTACTTTGGCAATAGCTTCCAGCCCTACTTCCATTCCCTCATAAGTATAAGGCTCACCATCACCACGCCGTTTCCACCAGCCATACGCTTCCAAGGCATCCGAAGGACCGTCAACGTCGTGACCCGGGACATCAGTATAATCTAGACGGATGGGTGCTGTGGGGTAGATCAATTCGATGCCGCCGGGGTATTGGCGTAGATGGCCTGGTTTGGGTGCAGCGGGAAATTGTTTCTCTAAGGACTTCTTCAAGGCTTTGGTCTTGATTTCAAAGAGACGTCCGGATTGCGTGTAGCCGTGCAGCATGAGAACCTTGAGTTTGCGGCCTTCTGATGGGGTTGCTGTACCATTTGTTGAGGTCATCTTGTCTTGGGTGATGCTGTGACGATGAGGGGTGAATTGCCTGGTTCTGAAGGTAACGGTGGACTCTATTGTCCGGTGCAGCATTCGCAGAAGTCCAGTAACGCCTCCGTAAATGCTTCACGCCCTGTCCGCACCAAGTGAAGATGTTGATGGGACCGTTGTCGGTGGTCGAAATGAGGAAAGCGCGGGTTCAGATTGGAAGATCTAGCCGAAAATGCCGGAGTTCCACCGACGCGCACGGTTGTTGCGCCAAGATTCTGCGGCATCTCCACAAGGACGAATTCTCAATCGCTCTTACTGCTCGAGATCAAGTCGGACACCACGACCAGACAAGACAACACCTACCCAACACCGCCACAATGAGTATGCTCGCACAACTGAACTTATCTAGGATCCGACACTGATGATTTACTACAGCGAAGGGTACCTCCAGCTTCGGAAAGCGCCATAACAAGACGCACGTCCTGTGCAGACGTTGCGGTCGCCGCTCCATGCACGTCCAGAAGCACACTTGCTCCAACTGCGGCTATCCAAGCGCCAGTATCAGAAAGTGTACGCTCGATTGCACTCACGTCGCCCGTCGTGACGGCGCATAAAGGCTAACGAGGACATTTTAGACAATTGGGGCGAGAAGGCCAAGCGCCGAAAGACTACTGGCACTGGCCGCATGCGATCCCTCAAGCTCGTTCCACGCAAATTCAAGAACGGCTTCCAGAAGGGCGCACCAAAGGGCAGCCGTGGACCATCTGTCTCCACCAGCTCGTAAACGCATGCAAGACAGCTCCGCCGAACCGACGATGGGATAAGATGAAAAGTATGAAATGGAACCAAGGCGAGGTGCTTGAAGACAATAGTCGATACCCGCAGCAGCACGAAAAGCGCGAAAGAGGTAGCTAGTGGACAACATGAAATGGACACAGCCAGACAAGCTGAACTGAGCCGGCCTTATCACGTCCTTGACGAATGATCATGCTCAGACATCTCCATCACTCCACTGTGGTCCGGGATGACGATGTACGGTAAGGACCGGAAGGAACGAGTTTGCTTTGTGCTGCTCTGACCTGGGTCAACTCTTTGCTTTTACCTGTGGTGAAGTGCTGTGTAGAGGCTGTCGAATTCCACCTGTCTTTACACTGCATCGGTAACGACGGATGCACCGAACGGTTCTTTTCGGTCTCTCAATATACTCCTGAGGTCAACATCTCACTTTCGCTCTCATGGTAAACACTTCCAAGGAAGCCGATACAGTGTTTCTTAAAATCGGCCAAATCAATGCGGTTCATGTTAAGCACGCTTTGAGATCTGTCCTCTTGGTCGTTCTTCACCGTCATTCGCCGCTCGAAGTTCAACTATGCGCACCGGGGTATTATTCTCTTCGCTCCAGCACGTCCACTAGTATGTGTTTCGTACAACGCTATTGGCTTAAACCCAGCTCATGTCTCAGTATATCTGGGTAACAGGCTGACATTCGTATCCGCTCCGACAATCAGGCCACCAAATGCCCAGATCCGAGGCTACTTGCTTACCAACTACAGTATTTGAGGTGGTTCCGTCTTTCGAGCGACGTTTGTACCCTGTTGTCTATATAAGTTGCATCGTTTCACCTACTGTATCGGTTCAAAATCCCGACATCTGCTGCTCTCCTCTAGCAGGACCAGCAATCATGCACACCACAAGTCTCATCTTCGGCCTCGTCGGCCTTAGCATGGTCAACGCTGCTCCTATACCAAATGTCAGAACACAACAACATGGTACCCACATAACATCTTACTAACAATCTTTTCAGGACAAATCACATATTGAGGCCCGTGCTCGCTGGGGCAAGCCAACAAGCTCCTGTGAACCTGACCATTCTGACCATAGGTTCTATATTCCCACCCGCCGGTCTGATCGCCGTGGTCTGGACGACAATGGACAAGTGGGAGAAGCTCGTGCGGTCGAAGCTCGTGAGGCTGAGCCGGATGTCCCCATTGACCCCTGTGAATTGTTTCCTTGGGTCCCGGAGTGTCAGCGTACTCGCCGGTCTGATCGCCGCGATCTGGACGACAACAAACAAGTGGGAGAAGCTCGTGCGGTCGAAGCTCGTGAGGCTGAGCCGGATGTCCCCATTGATCCTTGTGAATTGTTTCCTTGGGTCCCGGAGTGTCAGCGTACTCGCCGGTCGGATCGCCGCGATCTGGACGAGAATGGACAAGTCGAAGAAGCTCGTGCAGTCGAAGCTCGTGAGGCTGAGGTGGTAGTTCCCTATAACCCTTGTGAAAAGGATCCTTCACTTGTTCAATGTCGCGGTGACAAACGCCGCGATCTAGACGATAATGGACGAGTTGAGGCTCGTGATGTTGAAGTTCACGCGGTCGAAGCTCGCGAGGCGGAGCCGGACGTCCCCATTGACCCCTGTGAATTGTTTCCTTGGGTCCCGGAGTGTCAGCGTACTCGCCGGTCTGATCGCCGCGATTTGAACGACAATCGACATGTCGAAGCCCGTAATGCCGAGGCAAAATTACCAAACATCTGTGAGCAGTACCCGGGGGCTTGTGATCACCATGATTCCCCCGACCCCCAGGCTCATCGCCGCGATTCAGACCATAATGAACAAGTTGAAGCTCGTGAGGTCAACAACATCCAGCAAGTCGAAGCTCGTAAGGTCGACGACAATCGGCAATTCGAAGCTCGTACAGTCGACGACACTCGACAAATCGAAGCTCGAGAGGTGGAAGCGCGTGAGGCCAAAGATTCACCGGAGTTTTGTGCAAAGTTTCCTGAGCTTTGTAACAGTTTTTGCCCTGGAGGTGGTCCGGGTCACTGCTGAAAGAATTCGCGCCGGTCTGTTCGTTGCAGTCTTGACGACATGGCACCTCTGGACTCCAGTGACTTGTAACATCCGCTGTATGAGGGCCGCGGTGGCGTACTCGGAGAACACGGAGCCAATGAGGGCTTGAACATTATAATAGCCTCAGGAACAGATGCCATGAGCTTGTTGGGTTCGGGCAGGGTTGACTTTCAATGGTTCCCGAGCATACCTGCGTGCAGAGGTATCGGGAGCTTTTGGTCGGGATGTACAATTAAACGATGATGCAGCAGTATAACGAGACAGACTGTAGATCGAACAATATGCTGTCCTTGTTGAACTAATGCTCGAACAAGACTCGACATAACTCGACGTCCTATTCCCGGACTGGCTCGTTGCTTTCTGCGTTGTTCGGCCAATCTTAAGGCCCAAATTCAGCGGTGCTGATACAGCATTGTCAGACTAATGTAGGTTGAGCATGCGGCCTCCACGTCTGTAGAGATCAATAGGGTAAGCTTCACGGGAAAACTATTTTTCCAGGTCGCTCCGCCTGACTGGTTATCATAAGCGAGGAACATTGAGCTAGTCTCAGAAAGGCAGCAACCGTCTGACTAAGTTGATCTATCTGAATTCTACGAACCTTTCTGCAGGACAGACAAGAATCAACAAAAATCTTAGCATATCGACCGATTCGATGCTCACGGAGCACTTGGTAGCATCCGTGGGTGCACCTACAAAAGCTCCGGGTACGAACGTAGTGAAGGATGCTGCCATCTTTCTGCACGAGTTCCAACCACTCTCGCAGCAGCGGGCAGTGTTCAAAAAGTCGGCGACGCCACGAAACTGCCTTGCAGTAAGTGATAATCACATCTTTGCAGCACAAGCAGATAAAGCGGTTGTCCATGTATACAACAGAGCAAAGGGGAACCAAGAAGTGACGGTGCCGTTTCCCGAGCGCATCTCATCCATCACGCTCGCCTGTGATGAATCTGTCTTAATCATTGGGACTGTAGAAGGAAGGATCTTCTTGTGGGAGACGAGCACCGGCCGACAGATCACCACAGGGCAGCGGCACTTGCAAGCCATCACTTCGTTGCTCGTCGACCAGACTTCAAATTTTCTGCTTTCTGCTTCAGCCGACTCGACAGTTCTGGTATGGTCGATTCCAGCCCTGCTGTCCTTTTCGAGCGCAGCCAATGTGTCGCAGCTCAGAACATTCAATGCCCACCACTCTGCATTGGTCGCGCTCGCTGTTGGTCACAGCGCGTCGCATTGTAACATTGCGGTGTCCGCATCCAAGGACAAGACATGCTTGGTCTGGGACTACCACACCGGAAACTTGTTACGCACTTACCTCCTACCTGCCGTACCAACGAGTCTCGCACTTGATCCTGCTGATCGTGCCATCTACGTAGGATTTGAAGATGGTAGCCTACAGCAGCTGCTCCTCCACACATCTCCGAGTGGTGCACTGGATGCGGTGCAGAATGGCGCAGATGCAACAACGCCAGTCAGCCCGCCCAAGAAGACGCACTGGAGGCTTCAAGACTCCTCTCATGGAGCTGCGTTGAGCATAAGTCTTTCATTTGACGGGACTGTACTGGCTTCTGGCCACCACTCTGGCTCGATCTTGACCTGGGACACTGCTCGGAGGATATTTTTGTCGGCATTAGTCCAAGTACCATTGCCTGGGCCAGTGAACAATCTGTTCTTCCTGCCTGTGGCTGGCTTCGAGACAAAAGAGAGCCGCATGTCGAGCAGGACGAAGATCGTCGAGGTCGTGAAGCCGAAGTTTGGTGCATTCGATTCTTCCGAGAGTGGGACAGTGCCTGGAAGCTATACCGTCAAGGCACACTTCACATCAGCTCTGGACGACCAAGACTGTGAGTGCTCAGATAGCGACTTCGCGAAAGCTTTGGCTGCGCCGGTATTCCCGACAGCTTTGCTTGATCGAGGCCTTACTGAGCTTGCAAGCTGGGGCAACACGCCGCCGGAACAATCGAATGGCATCACGGAAGGTGGTGATGACGACTTCATGGCTCTCAACGAGACGCCTAGGTCGAATGGCCAGCTTACGCCGCAGGAAGAGAATGCCCGACTGAAGCGCCAGATCGAGGGCTTGCGCAAGGTGCAGTTGAAGACGTTCGAGAGGATGGACAAGCTGAACAAAGAGCGCAATGCGCTCTTACAGCAGCAACAGGCACGGCGAGCGAAAAAAGCTGGCGGCAAGTTGAACGGTCATCGCGATGAGAACAGTAGCGAAGACGCCAGCGAGTCCGATGCAGACATGCGCTGAGAAGTTGCGATTTACGAACTCCGCGTCCTTACGAGGTCGTGGTCGGAGACACTGTTTGGCGACCCAGAAGAGCTGTATGGTGCAGGCTTGGCAGTTCGAGACCTGCAAGGACTCCCAAAAGGGAGATTCTGGTCAGGACGACATCAGCATTCCTCAAACCCGCCTCCGCAGCGGACTATTTGTTTTGCGTTTCGCGAATGGAATGCAGCATACACTTGACGACTGCACATTTGAGACATGATCGTCCTTACGCCAGCATAGGGCACTGGATGCACTGATTGTCAATCGTTATACTTCGAGGTCATTCTCCTTCGCCAGGAAGACGTCTTCTATCATGGGTCTCTCACGTTTACTTATCGCATTGGCGATTCCAACGTTCTTTTTTCAGGCCGAGACGCGACATCTTCATCATTTCAAGCACGAGGCGGTAGAGCTGGAAAGAAGACAGCTTGAGGCATCGATTCAGGCTACGCCCGAGCCAGCAGCAGTCGCAGCGACAACAACTCCTCCAGTGCTTACCTATGTCACACCATCGCCAGGAGCTTCTCCGATCGCAGTCACAGAGCAAAGTCAGATCGTGAACTCTTTCGTGCCGCAGTTTACGCTATGTGATCTGCCACCCCAGGCAATATACCCAGTGACGCCTCTGCCATCTATCACGACGATGAATGCACCATGGAGGAACTACTCGGTATCTCTACCTCCAGGCAATGGTACATGCACGACCATCTATAGCCCAACTCAAACAATGGTATGCGCCACGACTTTAACCGGACTAGTACAGAAGTACACTGTCAGCGACTGTGCCCAGGACATCACCTTCTCAACCGAATACGGAGCTGTTCTCGCATCGCCAACATCCACTTCCAATGTGACTTCTGCCGTGAGCGGTAGTGCTCTCATCACGCCCAGAGCTCTGACCACACCAGCGCCGAAACTGCAGATACTAACAACATACTACCTGGCCCCCTGGGAAGCCGTAACCGCAGGCGCCGCACCCGAAGAAGTCACTCTCAAAGTCTGCACAACCCACTCCAACGGCACGGAAGAATGCGTCAGACAATACGAAGTCTGGCACACATCTCTACTAACCCAACTGGCCACCACCACATCTTCCGTCAACATCTCGACCACAATCCACGGACAATCCCAACTCATCGTCGAAACTCTCATCGCGAACGTCACAGCGAGATTGACCACTTTCAGCATGGCTACGAATATCGCGCTGGAATATAGTACCGAGATTGAGACCACTAAGAGGATTTCTGCCACGCCCACTACAGCGCCAACGAGCTATCGTACCGTGAGTCTGGAGAGTGCGAACAATACCGATTCGACGTAAGTCACTTCGACAAATATACCCATGATCTATAAGCATTCCTTCCTAACATGACATCATTGAAATGATAGCACGACCCGAACATCCACAACGCACATCTCCAAAACCACAACCATCTACATCGGTACCTCTACATCCACACTCCCCGAAGGCGCCGACGTGACGGCTTTCCTCGCAAGCTTGGATGCTGCTGCTGCTGCTGCCGCCGCCGCCTCCACGGCGCTTCCGACACCGACGTGAGTATCATCACCAAGAAATTTCTTTGGAGTTGGGCAGGCGGTACTGATCTTGGATACAGAGACTCCGTTGACTGGGCCAGTAAGCTGGGTATTCAGACTGTGCGGAAAGAGTAGATAGATAGGTAGGCAGGTCAACTGACTAAACGACTAACTCATGGGCATGCAATGCAATGCAATGGAATGGAATGGCTGGCTGGGTGGGTGTCTGGGTGAAATTTTTTCCAAAGTGCTCGGAGAATGTATCGGATGGGATGTATGGGATGTATGCAGACAGACCTTCCCTTTTTTTCAAAGATGACTTTTTTTTTGTTCTAGTTCTGTACTGTATTTGGATCCGAATCAACATCCGCCCGGCTGGTCGTGTTTTCTCAAGTGCGCACGTGCCTTCCCTTCCGTTGGTGCTACACATGGACTTCAGTATATCCTTTGGCACAAGCCCACTCCACTCTGCCGACGTCCAAGAAAGCGAAAGCGCTCAGCAAAAAAGAAATATCGAGGGCAAATATCCGGCGTGCTCGAAAGCATCTTATATTATTGGACACAGATCTATATCTCATTAACAACATCAAGCGGCCGATCCCTCGTCGCAGATAGCGCCCAGCACAGTGGTATCTCCCATAATCGTAGGCATTTCCATGATAAATGATGCCACACATTCCCAATCATTGTCCCCCCAAGCGCCGCCGATATGCACATTACAATATACCCCAATCCATCAGACCTCGTCAAGTCCATCACTATCCTAACCAAACATCCCACTCACACTTCCACCAGTTCCTCAACGCCTCGGAATCTCGCCGATGAGGCATACACCCTACTTCCTCACTCAAGCAAGAACACTCTCAACAGCATCCCTAACCCACATCCACAACCCCTTATCCTTCTCCTCCAGCGCTCTAGCCGTACTACGAATACAATCCACCGGCCTCTGCTCCCTAATCTGCTGCGCATTAAACCAAGTTCCATGCAATCCGTACGGGACCCTTTGCGGCAAATGCACCCTCGCCACAATCGTGTTCATATCCCTAGCATCCAGGACCCAAAGTTCCGACCTCGCCCTCTTCTGCACAACATCATCGGCGGGCACATCGCCATTCGCGAGAAGTTGGGATTCGTCAAAAGCGTAGAACAGTAACCAACCGTCGTCTTCGCTCCTGTTTGTGGAGGCAGGGACGAATTTCGGTTCCTGCGCATACCATCCTTTCGGGAGGCGGAAGACCCGTATCGGGTCTTGAGGGTCCTCGCTTTCCAGGATCTGTGCGACAGTTCTGCTATCGACGACGCCGGTAACGCTCATAGGGGGACGGTCTTTTCCTCTGGCTATAAGAGCGCCCGCATCGATTTTGACTAGGGCGTCGATCTTGGTCGCTTTGCCCAGCGCCGAGCCGAAGTCGGTCGTGGTGGTGCTGCAGCCGTATACGAATCGTGCTTCCGCCATCTCTAGTTCTGGACGCACGGATGGGAATTCGAGCGGGATGGCAGAGAGAGCCCATTGGTGCATGATGTTGCCGGACGAGAGGTCGAAGTGGTAGTAGTATAGACGGCATTGGTCTTCGTCGAAGAGGTCGTCGTAGTCTGTTGAGGGGTCTTCGAGAGTCGTGACGCGTAGTAATGCCTCTTTCTCGTCGGAGGGTGATTCGACGGCGCGGTCGTAGTAGGCGTGTTCGTTTTCGGCGTTGTATTTGGAGAAGAAGGGCATGCGCTTCTTCGCTGATGCGATGGCTTTGTGTTTCTTCTCGACCGGTGGCGCAATGTTTCCTGCAGCGAAGACAACAGTCGCTGTGGTGAGGCGGCACGCAAGCATGTTGACGGCAGTGGTTTGTCCCGTGGGATTGATGTCGTCCCAAGTGTTGGCAGTATGAAAGATGCAGCATGCATCCGTCTCAAACCATTGGGTCTTCTCGGGATTCCTGCGTGGAAAGACGCCGAATCGGGACGGCTTGCTGGAGTTGTACGTTACTGGCGGCAGACCTTTCATTTGGTTGACTGGGTCTAGGCTGAGTGGCAGATCCATGATCACGGTATGTGATGATGAAACACCAAAGTCGTGCATCATCTTTGCACTCTTGATTCCAGGAACGGCAGCGTTCAAGATCTTGTTATGTTGCGCTTGGCGTCTCTTCAGCGGCGTCGAATCCGATTCTTCTTGCGACGACTGAGGTATAATGCTGTACTGCACAAAAGGCGGCGCAAAACTCGAATGAAACATGAGCATTTCCTTTGTGCTTGGATCAATCTTCGGGTGTGCTGTAGTCCATTCTCTCATGAAGCTGATCAATCCTCCATCTTGTCCCAGCACGGCTTCTTTGCCAGCAGCGTCCCTCGCAGGCTCGCCCTCTGCTTGTGCTCCGTCGTACCAGCCGACAGTCTCCAAGCTGGGCAGGTGTATCCTCATCGGCGGACCGCTTTCGCACGTCGCCAACGCTCTTCCATCGTGATACACGACATTAGTATTTGCAACGCTAATCTTCTTGATCTTCTGTTTACTTCCGGGAAGGTGGCTCAATATGACGAGCAATATTGTCCGAAATATGCGCAGTGTGACATAGATGATGCTCGCAACGGGATTGACCAGGGTTGCTATGCTCGGTAGTATGGGCACCTTTAGCCTGGGACTCGATATGGTGCTGAGATAGAGGTCGGTGAGCACGAACTGATTCACGAACTCGGGTGTGATATCTCCTGTCTCTTCTGATTTGGTGAAGGATACACCTGACAGCATGCCATCACCATCGAACCAATGTGCGTCTCGTCCTAAATCGTCATTCGAAACGGGATTGCTGCCGTTTCGAACGTATTCGCCATCTGCAAGCTCGTGTGGTATCGTGCCAGTGAAGGTACATGGTGTGAGCGGTAGTGTCTGATGTATGGGAGCAAAGTTGCCCGTCAGGTATGGATGTCGCGGCAATGGCGTTCGTTCGATATTGTCCGAGTTCGTTCGTTTCCGCTTGAGACTGGCAGGTCGGAGAGTGTGCGGTTCGGATTGCATATTTGTGTACAGCAGTGGGTGTGGGAGTGAGTGGACAGGACGACGCTCCAAGCAGCTTCTCCCGCGAATGTACAGAAGGACAGTCTGCTAAGGTGTATAGCGGATGGGTATGGTATGGTATGGCGATGGCAAGCATGAGTAACCACGACTCCGCTCCAACGGTCAGGTCCGGTCGAAACGCTTCACATGCAAATGGCAGACAGCCCGCCTTGGTCCGCGTCTCTATCTCTCTTGTCGCGTTTCAGTGGCAGCAAAGGAAGCTTGTCGCCTCGAAACCACTGCTACTGCTACTCTATCATACCGATCCACTTTCACATGCCATTATCGCAATGCACTTCCACATGTTCCGACATCTCTTGGTGACGTCTCTTCATCCGATGCTTCATCTTTCGATCTCTGTATAGCGCGTGGCCGGCAGTCAGGAGTGGCAAGCTCGAAAAGAATGACGTGTGACAGAGCTCATTGCGGATCCATCACCGGCGGCAAGAATCATCATCCTTTTGCCAGGGCAGGAACCACCCACCTCAAGCTGCAACTTTATTTACATTCTGGCATAAAAAGTCATGGTCTCGCTTGCTATGACTTGTGACATGCAGGCTCCGACGGAGATCGGAACTTGTTGACCGGATGGTGCCGATGTGCTGCAAGGATGATGTATTGGAGCGTGACTTGCATCTCCACTACGGTGGAACAAGAACTTTCTGCTGCTGCTGCTGCTGAATGTCGCCGCGGAAGATTGCGATTGGTGCGCATGCCGTTGGCCAATACGTATGTACACCTCAGTACGTTGAGACTGACTGACTTGCTCAGAAAACGTGCGGTGGCAGCCATCTCTTGGCCACCTCTTCTGCCATACTGTATTGGGTGTCCACACACTGGATGAACAATGAAGTCGACAGCATTGTTGTAATGGCAACGACAATTACAGGTCCCAGCCCTCCACCCTCATTAATAACAACCCACTCCTCAACCACCGACCACCGCCCGAAGAGAGTCTTGATGCGGCAATAATGGGCTACGACTATGCGCTGGTGTATGTGCGAAGAAACCAGATCCCTCTCCCCCGGTCCACCATGTCCGATCTGCACTGTATGAGAAATAGCATGTGAAAGACAGCACACATCTGCATGACCATGAAACTTACATTGCTCGTGCTCCAGACACCTCACCTACACCATCCCGCCCGCCCTCCTCTTCACCGCCATCTACTATCCCCTCTTGACCCGCCTGGACCTGTATCGCATTGCCTTTCTGATCACCATTGCCGTCCTTGCAACCATCCCATGGGACAGCTACCTAATCCAGACCAACGTTTGGTCATATCCTCCGAACGTCATCATCGGCCCTAAGCTCTACCACATCCCGCTAGAAGAGGTCTTCTTCTTCGTCATCCAGACCTACATCACCACACTCTTGTATCTGATCACGAACAAGCCCGTGCTGAAAGAGACATATCTGGTGAAGGAAGATCGCATCACAAGAGATGGCCAGAGATGGAAGTACATCAAACTTGGAGGGCAGCTGGCTCTCGCCTTGTTACTCAAGAAAGGAATCGACTTTGTCAAAACCAACAATGACCGGACATATCTTGGCCTGATACTTGTATGGGCATTGCCATTCTTACTGCTGCTCTGGAGTCTTGCCTACCAGTTCATCGTGGAGCTTCCGCTCTGGTGTACCGCGTTTCCAATTGCACTACCTACGGTATACCTTTGGATCGTGGACACATTGGCATTGAAGCGTGGGACATGGGTGATCGAGCATGGCACCAAGACTGGACTCACCCTCTGGCCCGGCTTGGAGATTGAAGAAGCCCTCTTCTTCCTGCTAACAAACATGCTCATCGTCTTCGGACTTGTGGCATTCGACAACGCCATGGCTGTGCTGACAGCCTTTCCTGCGCACTTCCCACGATTACCAAGTCTACCCTCGCCGGTACTCCTCGTCCGCGCATTACTGTTACCAGCATTCGCCTACGACGATGATCGCATTCTCGGGCTGCAGCAATCAGTATCGCGACTCGAACGAAAAAGCCGAAGCTTCTTCCTCGCCTCAAGCACCTTTCAAGGACGACTCCGAATCGATCTGATCATCCTCTACAGCTTCTGCCGAGTGGCCGACGACCTGATCGACAATGCCGCGACGCCGAAGGAAGCGCAAGAGTGGGTGAAGAAGCTTAGGAGATATCTCGATCTCTCGTATGGTCAAGCAGAGACGAATAAAGATGGCAAAGTGATCCAGCCAAAAGACGCGAACCAAGGACAAGCCACGCTCTTCGTTGTGCAAAACTTTCCTCCCGAGACACAGCTTACACTCCTGCTCTTGCCCGCCCACAGACTAGGCAAAGAGCCTTTGTACGAGCTCCTCAAAGGCTTCGACATGGATCTGCTATTTTGTGCCAAACAGAATCCCATCAAAAGCGAAGAAGATCTCGATCTTTATGGCGCTCGTGTCGCTGGGACAGTTGCGCTACTCTGTATCCAACTCGTCCTTCATCACTACCCGGGCACCAGCGACGCGGAAGCAAAACGTCTGATGGCCGCAGGACATGACATGGGCATCGCATTGCAGTACATCAACATTGCACGCGACTTGGGCGTAGATGCCGAAATCAGCCGATGCTATGTACCGCCTGGCTGGTTAAAGAAGGAGAAACTCTCTCCAGAAGCATTTACAACTGGCCTGATCAAAGTGTCCAAAAGTGAAAAAGGCGGCGGTATCGATGACTTCTTCCTGAAGAAAGTCGAGATTATCCGTGGCCGTCTGTTAGATCGTGGATTCGGATTCTATGAACAGAGTGTACGCGCCATTGAGGAACTCCCCGCACCTGCGAGAGCGCCTATGAGAGTTGCGGTCGAGAGCTATATGCAGATTGGCCGGGAGCTCCGACGGCCGGGGTATCAGGTCAAGGCTGGGAGGGCGACTGTGCCGAAGTGGAAGAGGATTGTGGTCGCGTGGAAAGCTTTGTTGGGGCCGACAGGAAAGGAGATGTAATGTGTGTATAGTTGCGTTGCTATATGTGGTGGAAAAGGCATGTGCGATGAAGTGCATTGCATTCGGTATAGAGGTTTCAAAGTGTGGTAGATACCCTTCGAAGCGAGCTTTTCGATTGAGCTACAGTACATTGAATGCATGTGTGGACAGGCCTGCTACTTTGCCATGGTCAGTCTTTCGCCTCCCAGCTTCGGACAACATATCTCTCTTCGTACAAGGCTCGATTGACACCCAAAAGATGCAGCAAACCGAATCGCCCAGATCGCAATCGTCGGCATATATGTACATGTAGCTGACCACGCGAGATGCCGCGCATAGAATCTACATCTATCTTTCGACATCGACATCGACGGGACATGGATTGTGTGACTCCGAGTCTCTTCCAATCATGGCATCGCTGCGTAACCTGCTAGCAAAAATTTGAAGATACATGTAAATCGATTGATTGATTGATTGATTGATTGATCCGCTTTGCTCTGCTTTGCTTTGCTCTGCCGCTGTCTCTATTGTGACTCGAGGGGAGGGATTGTAGAGATGAGATGCATAGAAAGGAAGGAAAGAAGGATTGTTTATTAAGGTGGTTTGGAGTCTCGAATCGGGTCACGCGTGGTGCTTGCGAGTAGTCCAATAACATGACTGACATGACTGACATGACTGACATGATGAACGAATTTGATGCCGAGCAGACGTACATGCATGTATGTATGTCTGTAGTCTCAACACAAACACCGGATGGAGCATTCATTCAATGATTACACAAGACGTATGTATGCGTACACGTAAGATACCTCATCCATCATCCCCTCATTTCCCTCACCTCCCATACCGAACCCCCGAACCCATCATCACGAACCACCCCAAACCCAGCACCAAAAGAACGAAAAACATCCCAGAAAGGCGATCCAACATCGACGGCCTCTCGATCCGATCCAGCCGCCCTTTGACATCCTCTTCCCGCCTCCCCGCCCAAGGCACAGACATCCCCAAATCCCCCAGTACCTGCTCCGCAACGAGCGCCCCTCCCGCAAGAACGATCGGGACCCCCGTACCAGGATGCGCGCTCGCACCAACCATATACAGACCTCGGACATTCCTCTCCGGACCTCTAAATGCGTCGACAATGACCTGTACTGTTGTGCCGATCGGGCCGGGGAGCATGCCAGTAAGATTATCGACCGGACCGGCACGACGGGCTCGCGTTGATGGGCGGAAGCAGAGTACGTTGAAGAATGAATGTGAGAGGCCGAGAATGGCGCCTTTGTCTAGGTTAAATGTGTCGCGCCAGGTGATGGGATCGTTGGTGAGTTCGTGGGAGATGTGCGCTCCGACGTCGACGCCTGTTCTGCTCTGGATGGTGGAGAGGATTGTCTTTCGTGCCAAAGCCACCATAGCGGGCCAGTCTTGTTGTGATGTTGGAGTGAGGCCAGTCTGGCTCTTGGGTGAGGCGTCTTTGAGGTGTCCGTTGGTGTGGCCATTTGCTGTTGTTGTACTGTTCTTGGTGCCAGAGTGCTGAGAGTCGACGAGATGGCCTACAGGGACGAGGACGACGACGGTGTCCTTTCCTTCTGGCGCTGCGGTGGAGTCGACACGACTGGGTACATTCACGTAGAAGGAGGGCTCGTCGGGAATGAGGTGCTTTTTAAAGATTGAGTCGAATGATTCGCGATACTGGTCTGCGAGGAATATGTTGTGGGCTTCTAGTTCGGGAACTTTGCAATCCAGGGCCCAGTAGAAGCTGATGCTGCTGCAGCTGCCCGGTCGTCGCTCCAGGCTCTCTGCGTACGCTGCTTTCTTGCTGCTTGGGGACTGTTGGAGGAGTTGATTGTACGCGTAGACCAGATCCGAATTGTTGACAATCACGTCCGCCTTCAGGACCTCTCCATTTTCCAGCTCTACTCCTTCAGCGGTGCTCCCATCCTGACTTAACACTATTCTCTTGACTGCAGTATTCATTCGGAACTTCACCCCAAGTCGCTCGCCCACATTCACCAATGCCTCCACCACCCGATGAAATCCGCCCACAGGATACCAAATTCCTTCGGCTAACTCCGTATATTGCAGCAGCGAATACGTTCCCGGCGCATCAAAAGGGCTCATTCCCATGTACATACTCCCAAATGTGAAGACACGCCGCAGCCGTTCGGTCCAAAAGTACTTTGACGCACGTGTCCAGATCGATTCGAACGGGTGCAGCTGAATCAGATGTCGCAAGAATTCAAGTCGAAGCATCGAGACGAGGCCAGTGAAATTCCGCAAGAGAACATGCGTGACCGAAAGCTCGTAATGTCGATGCGACTCTTTCAAGAACTCCAAGTATCTCTTATAACCAGCCTTGCCCTCCCAGCGCTCCACCTCATTCTTCATCACAGCCAAATCACTACTCAATCTGAATTTCTCGCCATCCGAGAAGTGGATTATGTAATTGGGCTCGCATTTCAGCAATTCCACGCCCTCTTTCTCTAGCGATGTGCCCAGCTCTTCGAATGTACGATGGAACAGATGCGGTAGGAGGAGTAAAGAGGGACCTTGATCGAACCGATGTCCGTCGGCGTGTAGGAGACTACATCTCCCGCCCGTGAAGCCATTCTTCTCGAGGACTGTTACGCTGAAGCCGGCGGATTGGAGGCGTGCTGCGGTCGAGACACCGCCTACGCCGGCGCCAATGACTATAGCGGTAGGTCTGCCATTCGCATCGGGCATGATTTCGAGTAGTTCGAATGTGGTGGAAGCGAGAAGATATTGAAGGCTGACATGTTTGGTATTGATGTAGCTACTTTCACATGCACGAGACATGCAGCTCTATGTGGGGCGGATCATGACGCTAATATTGTGAATCGGCCTTGGCGTTTGCCGCAGTAACACAGGAGTGGTGTCTTCAAAGACGGCAGCCACAGTGATACACCGGGTGCAGCTGGGGCTAAGTAACTTGGCGCTTATGGTACAATGTTTGACCCATTGTTGAAGGTAGTCTCGCGACAGACTGAAACGTTTACCTTTCAAGAAGCGCCGGGAAATGCAAGGCGATGTAATTAAGCTCAATTACCTCAAATGTCGACAATTCGTCAACGTCGCAGACTTGCAGAGCGTGTCGTCTTTCATTCTCTCTGTACGATGAGCAGTCCGCGAGCTGCCTTCTGTGTGACAATAGGGAAGAGCACTTGCGTGACCAGCGAGTCTGTAACATACATGCGCTACTTGAACTCATCAGTGCTCCTCGCAGTAGCAGCTGCGGTTCCAGCCAGTGGTCGCGATGCACAAAGACCGGTGTATCTCCAGACCTGCTCTGGTGTATCATTCTTCTCAACCATGCTGCCTATCCCAATGCTTCCAGTCCCAGCCTGTAGCGTTCCTGGCAGGCAGCCTGTAGTGCGCTAATTGCCAATGGGGTTCGCTCAACACTTCAATACTTCTTTCCTGCAGAATGCCGGCATGGTGGATGCACATGCAGCGCGTCAGTCCACAGCAATGCTTCTCAAGTTCAAAGCAATGCGGAGATGGTGCTGGCATCTGCTCGTGTGACCTGGTGAAGTCAATAGCGTTATAACACTTGCTAGGTATGGCGAGTCCCATGTGCCTGCAGATGCGGTGTGACAGTGACGGGAGAGGAGTTGTTCTCGTCCTGATGAGGAGGTGTTGTACTCCTGCCTTGGCAACATCCATGCTGAAAAGTGAAAAGACGGCCCGGCCGTGCCAAAAGTCCAGGCAGTGCAGCGACCAGGCTAGTCTGCATCCGATCTGCATTCGCGCAACGGATCTGGCCGCCCGCCACGATCTTTTCATCCTGTGCCCCTGCTCTCGCGTCTCGCCAGACAATTCGGCCTCACGAGGAGAAAGACATCCGGCGCGGGGCACCTTGATTGCTTGCGAGGGCACCTCTATTGCTTGCGAGGATGAAGTAGTGTCGCGCTGAGAGCGACCCTTGTCCCATCGTTACAAGCATCCTGTTATGGACGGGCTCACAGAACTGCTTGCGCTGGGTCCTTTCCAACGACGGAAGTGCCACGGAAGCAAAGAATGATCAGCGCGTAGGTGGCTGGAAGCTCCAACGGGTATGAACGGCGAGATTGAATCAGGGCAGAGAGGGCTTGACTCCGTCTGCTAGGGCTGTCCGCGCTTCGACGCGCCGAGCCAGAAGAACACCGGTACACGATCTGCGTTATGAAGTACTCTCAATTCCGTGGAGCGATGGTCGTAGCTGTGCATACTACTGTGGTGCTGACAGCTCTGAGCCAGATTATTGTCAGTACGTATCACACATCATCCGATCCAGAGGTCCTACTCTGCTATGGCTAAGGCACGACTGCATGCAAATGACATGCGAGGCACTGCGTCAGCTGATTCGGTCATATCTCGCCAGCAGATACGGTAACTGATGACTGGGCATTGGGTACCTCTGAAGCTTCTCGCCATGTCACTTTTGCTACGATGATGCTCGTGGACTTTCCGACCCTCTAGAGCGCAATTATCTCGTATAACACTCGTGCACGCCTCACACGCGCGCAAACTTCGGCCTTGAGTTCTTGGCCGAATGCCCGCTTCTGTCATCATCGCGCGAGTTTGGATGAGATAGTTTGGATCATTCTTGTGCGGGAAGAGGCAACTCGCCGCGATGCAGGTTCAAACGTCATTCGAAAAGACTGCCGTGGAGGAAGACCTTTATCGGCTTTGCCGGGGAGCTCATCATCAACGCAAGATTGCGGAGCAGATGCGAAGCACTTTTGCACCTTTTCATTGGTATGACAGTTTTCAGCCTGAGCTCCTGTGCTCAAGCTTTTTGCCGATCGTATGTGCTTGCTGACAGAATTTGCTGCCATAACTAAGATCTGTGTGGAATAAGGTTCATGCCTGGTCGTGCTTGTGGCGCCTGACCTCATCTCGTCCGAACTGCTGCTAGTCCATGATCATTATTGATGATAATTTCGGCCATCCACAGCAGCTCACAAGAGTGCCACGATCGCGAAGAATGGCCGCATAGCTGGCCACCGCTTTGGAAGCATGCTGCAGAAGTGACGATAGCGGCGATATCGCGGACAGCACATCGCGAGTCTGCTCGAGTGTCTTCGTAATGCACGGCCATGCCAATTTGCTAGACTGCTCTCACTATGCATGGTCTTTGGCATCTGCCGCAATCCTATCGTGAAGGCAGAGCAACGACTGGTCCACGGCTCCCAAGCGCATCGCAAAAGTGCTTGTGCTTTTGATACACGCCTTGTCGCGGACTAGCGGCAAAGAAGCTTTAGCATGAGCTTTTGCTTTCAACGTCATCATCTAAGCAGAACATCTGCTGTGAAGCACTACTGACCTCAAGCGTGTCATTAGTCAGTGTCGGCGCGTGTGCAGCAAAACAAAAAGCCAACCACTTCCCTATTTCTCATCGAAGCTCGTCCCATCCCATCCTTTCATCAAGTCCAGGAAGCCAGCGTCCATCTACTACCACGAGACGGAAGCCAAGATGTCTCTCCTCATGAAGCGGTCCCCAGAAACCGTCAACAGTATGTCTCCACATCTGCTGCAGTCAGCCAGGGTAGTAATTCTAACGAGTTCTCAGATGGTGCCGTCAACGTTGGCGTTGCGGACATTGCACTCACCGTCGAGGGTTCTGACTGGTACTGGGCTGTCTGCGCTGTGATGACGGTCTCGGCATTCGCATTCATGGGCATGGCATACACCAAGCCACGAAGGGACCGCATTTTCCACTACATCACTGCTGGCGTGGTCATGGTTGCTGCCATCGCATACTTCACCATGGGATCGCATTTGGGTTTCGTCCCTATCACTGTTGAGTTCCAGCGCAGCGACCCAGTCGTCCGCGGCACTACACGTGAGATCTACTACGTTCGATACATCGATTGGGTCATCACAACCCCACTCCTTCTCATGGACCTGCTCCTGACCGCCGCCATGCCATGGCCAACGATCTTGTGGGCAATTCTCGTCGATGAGGTCATGATCATCACTGGTCTTATTGGCGCACTGGTCGCCTCCAGCTACAAGTGGGGATACTACGTTTTTGGATGTGTCGCCATGTTCTGGATCATCTACGTTCTGGTTTGGGAGGCTCGTCGTCACGCCAACGCTGTCAGCACCGATGCTGGCAAGGCATTCCTCATCTGCGGTTCGCTCACTGCTTTCATCTGGACACTTTACCCAATCGCGTGGGGTCTGTCTGAGGGAGGTAACGTCATTTCGTCGGACGGCGAGGCTGTATTCTACGGCATCCTCGATTTGATCGCCAAGCCCGTGTTCGGCGCTCTTCTCATCTGGGGCCACCGCAACATCAGCCCGGCTGACCTTGGTCTTGCAATCCACGACTATGGTGCTGATGAGCCAATCTTCCACGAGAAGAACCACCAGAACGGACAGGGCCCACTCGCCACTCACAGCGGTGCCAACCGCCCAGTGCACAATGATGTCGGCCCGAATGTCAACCCAACCACCACCGCCACCAACGGCACCGAGACCGTCTAAGGTCATTCGAGAGCCTAAAGAGTCTGAAGAGTTTTGTAAGATGGAAGGAGTGGATATACGAGCGCGTAACAGTGGGCGCATTGTGCTTGTTGCATTGAGCGAGATACCCAGCGAACTGCTGCACCACTGCGTGATGCAATAACGATCGTGATGGACGTATTATGAGCAATACTCTAATTGGAAACTAATGAGCTGTATTATGTTATCTCGTCTTCACCATATTAAATCATTTCACATCGTCGAAGCTTTGTCGTTGTTGTCAATTGAGTCGGAATTTAGTTTTGAGACGGAGATTGTCGTTGAGGATCTTATCCAGGGTATCCCTGTACACAATCGCTCGGCGATCAGCGAGATTCTGACTCCGTCGCGGCTGCGCTTTGCGACGACATCAATCTCTCCAGTAGCCACTTTAGTACTTGCGGCAGGTCTTTGCTTTTCACCTGCCAAACACGACAACTGCACAGAGCAGAAGCGTGATGCGTGGACCGCCAAAGGATATCGAGTTCGGTACTGACGTCACATTTCAGTGTCGCAATGCCAAGTGGACTGCTTGGGACTTCACCAATAATGGAAGCCGCATCTGCCATCCCATTATTGACGAAACAACGCAACAAACATCATTTTTCGCCGTAACCCCTGAGCTTCGTCGTGGCTACTTCCCTTGCGTGCGACTGACCACCTGAGCTACTCCGCACGGACACTTACACCACGACACCATGAATTTGCCTTCACATCTGGTCCCAGATCGCCTCAAGATCATGATCTGCGGCGACTCCATGACCCATGGTGAAGAAGGCGATTGGACCTGGAGATATCGAATATGGGAGTGGTTCAAAGAATCCACAGACATCAATGTCACTTTCGTGGGACCAAATATCGGGACTGTTCCACCTCCAAAAGCACATCCCCCACTACCTCCTCGACTACCTGGAGAGGAAGATCCAGATGAACGTGACATGTTATCTGGTGGCTACGCAAAGGATGTCTCGAACGGGTGGGACCGAAACCATTGCTCGCACACCGGAAGACAGGTAAAGCAGGCAAAGGACGAGATCTACGATCAGGTGTGCAAGTACAAGCCAGATATGCTGCTCACCTTTCTTGGCTTCAACGATCTTGCTTGGTTCGTTAGCTCGGGCGCAGAGGAGACCTTGGAGGATACGAGGAAGTTCATCGATCTTGCTCGAGAAGCCAATCCATATATTCGTATAGCCGTTGGAAACATTCCTCAGCGGACTCATATTGGTCGGGACGATCTGGTTGACAAGACGTCAAAGTACAACTCGTTGTTACATCATGCTCTTCCTGAGTGGAGCACAACTGAATCGCCGCTCGAGTATGTCGAGCTCGAACGAAGTTATGGCTATGTCCCGGATAAGTGCAGAGGAACATTCGATGGCCTGCATCCAAATGCGCTTGGAGACTATCAGATCGCATGTGCCTTCTCCCAAACATTGCACAAGTCTTTCGGCATTGGGAGGAAAGTCTTGAGAATGCCGGACCGTATACCCAAGCGTCCTCTTCCAGTCCCATCCAATCTCAAAGCCTTTGGTGCGCCGTACGGTGTGGCGTGCACGTTTGATGCAGTTTACGGCGCACATGGCTACGATACAAGGCAACGCAGGGAAGGTTCCAAGGACTGGAACGAAGGCTATACTGGCATGAATAGAATCGATCATACTTTCACGAACGCTGGCGACATGTGGGAATTCCAGGTGCGCACGAGCGGCGGTCTACACGACAAAGGCGAATGGTCCGATATCGTGAAAGGAACCGCAGAGAGAAGTACTGCACCGGCTCCGCCAAATGCACAGGTGTACTCTACCCCACTCGGATTCGAAGTGACGTGGGATCCTCTTGGTGATAGTTGGGCAGTCGATCGTTATGTCGCGCTATATCAGGACAAGACAGAAAATAGCTTCCTGTGCGGTGTTGCGTCACGCGGCACATCAGCCAGTGTGAACGATCTCAAGAAGGGAAACAGGATTCAGGTCATGGTGCAGACGTGGACAGCTGCAGGTCCGGGAGTGCCATCGAACGTCGGGATAATCGTCGTCGGGAGTGGTGTTTTTTCGCGACCGCAGAGCAGGAACAAGTAATGCTAGCGATAAGGGCGCGCCGGAATGTCTGCGGCCAAAGTAGAAGACCTCACGACAATCACCAGCTAAACATGCTTGGATTTGCTTCTCTCTGACCCATCCCGATTTTACATGGCTGTTGGTCATTTTCGACTAGCTTGACACTTTCGGGCGTCAACTCCACTTTCTTGAGCGAAGTGCACGAGATTGTCATAGTTCCGAGTGACGCGTGTCTCGGTGAGCTGTATCGAGAAGATGCGTACAGTGTTCTCGCCGATATGCACCATATAAGAGCTGTTTAGCGGGTGACGTGCTTAGTTTTGGGAGAAATTACCATTTGCTGTCAAAGTGGGTCCATTCCAGCCTGGGCGCGTTCAAAGTATTCTTATGGTACGCGAGACAGCTCATAAGACACGAAGAATCTGTATCTCCTTTCTCTGCAACAACATCGTCAAAAGTGTCAAGACCGAAACACTTCTACCAAGCGACTGTACTTCAAGCCTGGTCGTGATCGATACCCTATCCACTTTATCGATAATGTCCCAGCCATTAACACTATGGTCAACCTTATCGCGCCTGCCCGGCTGAGATCTTCGAGAGCATCGCCAACTCTACAAACCATCGTAATATCAAGGCTCTTCACCTGACATGCCGAGAGGCCGCCTCTCAAAGTCCTCCACACGTACACTCGGTTACTGTTCTCTTCACGGTGCTGTTGTCGGAATTCGGCAACTAGCCTGTAGACGGGCCTTACTGTCGTTGAACGTGAACTGGTTGGTCCTGCGCTGTGAGAGCTGTGTCTGTGGCGGATGGAGTCAGGGGTGGCGACGAGCTGGAATTGGAGATTCAGCACACGATCATGATGGACCGTGCCCAAGATGCGCAGGCTTGGCCTGTATGGGGAGTCACCTCATCAAATACAGGTCTGCGCAGCTGACAAATGAACTCGACGAATACGACAAGCAAGAGGATTTTTCGCACCTCTGCACGACAGTCGACGAGTCTGGAAAATGTGTTCACGCACGTGCGACAACACGACTAGAACTTCGAGGTCGTGATCACGGACAGTAGTATACACGGATTCGTCGCCTAGCCGCAAGACGACCTTTCAAGCCTTTGCCTTGGCTCGTCTGCCGATGATGACGTCCGGCCATGTGAGACCATCAGTAGCGCATTAGATAATACCAAAGTTCCTGGCAAGCAAGAGACTTCCTCGAGCATGCGTACCGATGAGTCGCAAAGACGCTGGACTCGCAATACCCGCCTATCATACTCGAGGCACGGGTACGCGGGCCTGCCAGACCTCGAGCTGAAGATCGATACCATCCCTGGTCCTCTCGGTCACCGGTCTGAACGCTTTGCAGATGAAATCATCAATCTCTAACTCTTCAAGGATGATATCGTTTATGCATGTTGGCAAGACTTGAGAAACCTCAGGATCAATAACAAGATATCGAGTCGCCATGATGTCAATGATGGATTGCATCGCAAGACTCCTTTGAGCTGCATACACACGTATTCCGGCTTCCCAGTGCGGTAAGATGCTGACTCTGATCCATGTTTGCCACTTCATTCCAGCCCTCATGTAAATGCTCATGATTGTTTATTCTCTTTTACTCCAACTCATCTTCAGAGCACCCTGTGCGCAGACAAGCTCTTCCTCGGCCTTTTAAATTCGCTTCAGCTCAATGAAATGAGCAAAGTCGTCCATCGTGAGGATACCAATGCCGCTCACCACCAGTCCGCACAGTAGAGCTCGATGTTGACTCTTCCGAGGTCCATGGCTGGAAGTTCCTCACGCAGACGTGCGTAGCTGTTTTGGCCAGCTACGCTCAGCTTGTGCATACGTAGCTTTGGAGTGTCGTTGGATCAAGCAAACGCGCGAAGAGTGCCAGCTTTTCATATACCTGGTGCTAGCGCGCTTTCAAGTTTCTCGTTCCAACCAGCGGCCAAAAACACTTGTTTGATCTCCCCTCCGCTACTCTACCTACAACATCATCATGCACACATACTTCTGCGCACTCGATCAGTGTCATGGTTATCACTCCATCACCACCACTCAAGCAGGCATATCTCACACCACTACTACTAGAGATCTTCGAGCAGATCGCCGAAGAACTTGACAGGCCAGACTTGTTGTCATTGCGATGTTGTCGACCATCCCGTGTTCGGCAAAGCTGTGGAGAGTGTGTCATTCTGCATCGAGAAAGTGTACTGGCACGCGCTGGAGAGGTTCCGTGACTTGACGAGGGAGTTCGAGCGCGAGAAGAGAGCGCGTCATCCGGACCAGGTGGTGATCGCATTCTTTACACAGGAGATCGATTTGCTAAAAGCCGAGGCTGAAGAGCAGTCGAAAGTGGGAGAATTCGTGGGCAGGGGCAGAGCCTCGAGCATGCTCGTCGGCCTCTTCTACAAGCTTCGCATTTTGGGCGAGATACATACGATCGAGCTGTCGGAACGAGAGATGAAGCTCCAAGACAATGTTGCAGCAGAGCGCTATAAGAGGAATGGACCCGGCCTGAAACGACTCGAGGATGATCCCGCTTTAGACAACGCTGTCCGAGATGTGTCCGATGCTCTAGAGATTTCGATGCTGGAGGCCGACCCATCATGATCATTACTACAAGGTTCCGCCTTCTTCCAGATCGTATCGGCGCCGTGTTCGCATTCGAGCAAGCACGATCTCTGGATCTGGTGGTCTCACCACAGCGCTTGGGACCTCTTCAAAAGGAAGCTATTCGTGGAATCAGTGACCGTTCACGCTTGGCCAAGTGTGATCGCAAGTTGCGTCACCTTAGCACCTTCGCCACAGAAGCCGCATTGTTTACCAGTCAGAAGGCAAAGACTTTTGCATCTCCCGTTGCAGCAGACGATTCCTAGACTTGAGTCACTGAACATCGCAAATGCCATCACAACGCCACAGAATCTCGGCGGGCTTGCGGACTTTGCACACCGTCATGACACTCTCAGGCTGCCTGAACTGTCGGACATTACATTGGTAGATTATGATAGCTCGATGGGCGAAGCAGAAGGGGCCTGAAGCCTGGGGAGCCCGCTATGTCACCGATTTGGCAAGGCGATGGCAGCGTACGATGAAGCAGTGCTTGAAATCAGCGTAATACAACCAGCGTATGAGGTAGGACGACCAAGGCTCGGGCGTCTCAAGGTAAACGCGAGGGTCAAGGTGGTCGTTGGATGATGTCTGGTTTCGATCATGCTTCGCAACGGCATTACGAACACTGGACAACATCGTAGGCATGAGCTCCGCTCCTTTTATACTCCGAGAGTGTTTGAGGATATGGCGTGCGCCCAACGCACAGCGCCTGCAATGCGGATATAGTCTCACAGCGATATGTTTGCATCAATCCCAACTGGCTTCTGTCAGTACTTCGCCGTGTAACGCAGGTGCATTTTCGACTCACCCCATATCCCGGCTTCTTACGATATCGCCCTTATCGCCCGTCTGCTTTCCGGTCTTGCCTCCTTCCACCACCAAACGGTCTAGCTGGAAGAATTGTGATACCACTGTTTGTCTCTGCAGGACCTCCAGTCAGCCTATGCTCCCCGCGCCTTGTCGTTCTTGATAGCCTAGTTCAAGCGACTGCCATGTCCTCCATACTGTGATGTCGAGACGTACCTTCAGCACCTGCAGCTCTTTCAATCCTTTCTGTACGAGCTCTTGTATTTGCCTCTCATCCGTCACACTCTTGGCTGCCCGAAATGCATCTGTCGTTCTTCTCTTGGAGTACTCTCTGAAGTTGTATGCCGCAAATTGTTTTGACGTTCGCAACAGTGATCTGTATAATGATCGCACCTCGTTCGCGGTAGTTGCGGACATGATCAGATTGCTGCTAGTGCTAGCGCAGCACTATGACAACCTCAGACGCGCTTCGTTGTGGATGCTGTCGGCGAGTTGCAGAGAAGTGGCGTGATGTCTGGTGATAGATTTGGTGAGCAGAAAATATCTTATGATGCGTGATGCATGAATGAAGGTTCCTAATCAATCATTGATAGACGTTGTTTATCTCATCGGCATTTGGACGGATGTGGCTCTAGCCGTCTGACTGCAGGGTTTCGCCGCGGAGGTTCGGGAATAGTTCATGCCTGAGGTGCATGGACAACAAACATCGCGACGCGACTGCTCCTCAATAACGACATCAATATCGTATCAACCGTCTGCATATCCTCATCGGCGCTTGCATTAGACATCAGTGACTATCGAAACATTACATACACTGCTTTTTTGGCTTTCTCTGCTCATTCATACGGATTCGAGATACTCCGGCGCATTTTGTGAAGCTTCATCCTCTGGGTTACAGAACATAGAAACCAATCATAGGTAGAGAACCATGGCTCCGGTACGTATATCATACAAGCCCCTACAGGACGAATCATCTTTTGGCTGGAGAGAGACTATGGCTAGGGCCGCAGCCCATGTGCTGGCTGGTCATTACAAATGCGTGCCGGCTCACTGCATACCCCCGGTATCTTGGTACAACCCGAAACTCAGGATCTCATGTTACGCTCGAGAGTCACGATTGGGCCGCGATGCGATTGAGTCGTCTTGAAATTCGTTGTGATAGCTAGCACATCTCGCCACCCCGAAACGGAGTATTTTCTCCCTTTGAGCTTCGCTAACATGTCATATGTGGAACAGTACAGACCACCTGGTCGCAGCAATCGATCAGGACGCGCTAACGCTGACAATGACGTGTTCGAAGGACTGCCGGTCAAGCAATGGAACAGATCACAGGCACGAGTATCATTAGCACCTCCTGTACAAGAGAGTCACAATGCAGAGGACAACAAGTGGGCTGATCCACCTATGCCACGTGATTACCAACTTTTGAATCCATGGACTCAACATCTGCTTCGTCTTGCGAGATCGGGAAGGGTCGGTACGAAGCGAAAGCAGGACCCAGATGTGAATGATGAAGACAAGCCTGAGGATGAAACTGTCGAGGAAGTTAACAAGAATAATGTCGATGACCGAGCATACGTTGCAAAGAAGTGGAAGCCAGTACCCGAACATATGCAGGAGCCCGAGCACAGGCACTTCGAATTCCTTGCCAAACGGAGGAGAGGTCTGCCGAGCTTGTACGGCCCCGACATTCAGAACGGCGCAGTAGTGCCAATGCGGAAAACGAAAGTTCAGAGAGCAGATGCGAATGGCGAGGTTGCAGTGTATGAAGTCCTCGTTCCAGAAGGTCAGAGTATCGAAGGCGAGATCTTTGAATCTACAGAACTCGCCGATGTCAAGCCGACCTTCGCAGCACCGGGCACCGCTATTGAAGGCGTGGGCATTGCCAACGAGGAAGGAGTTTTGGTGGCAGAGCATTTGAAGCCTTCTTTGGCATCTCGGCGGAACAGACCTCCGCCTAAGAAGAAGGGCGGACCAGGACGAGGCAAGAAACGCGTTACCTTTACGAACCCGGACGGCTCTACTTACACGAAAGTCGTACCGAACGCCACCAAGATCGTACCTCAGCCTGGTCAGATTGTTAAGCACGTAGCGAAGGGTGAAGACGCGACTGCGGATGTGTCCGCAGAGGAGGCTGCGAGAATCGCGGCTGACCATCACGCGAATGGCGGCGAGGACGGTGAAGATGGCGGCTCAGAGGACGGCGACGATGATGGCGACGATGACGATGATAGAGAGGAAGGCGAACTTTCGGACGAAGACGCCCCCGGTACTGGAGCTGCTACGCCAGCGAAGCCACAGACACCCGCCAAAACCAGCACACCCGCTGCCACTGCTCAAGAAATCGATACACAAGTCATGGAGGACGTGAGGTACGTGGATGCACTGTGCTCCGCGAGCAGAGGAGGTTGCGCAGAGCAAGATTCGGCGATCCATGAGTGTACACGGTGTATGCATTCGAGACGAATACCGTGTCTCGCAGTGCCGCATCGTAGACTAGGGATCCCGGGCGTGGCGTAGACTATGATATCCCGTTTGTGCCCATCTGCGAAGACTGCATACTGACTGATAGTAGAACTTCGATCGATGAGCCGAAGGTGGAGACTGAGGCTGCGGAAAACGTTCCCGCGCCACCAATGCAGCCCACTTTAACAGCAGAATCACAAGCTCGTGATGCATCAAGCTCGCCGGAACTGCCGCTCGCAAACTCTCATAGTAGGACTGGTTCTCTCGCAGATCCGCCATCTCTTTCTTTGAACCTCGGGGACGATGCCGGCACTTCGGGTAAAGCAGCACCAGCTGATACGGAATCAGCTGCGGAGCCATCGAAGACAGACGAGCCTACTAATGACGGATCAGAAGAAAAGACCTTCCCGGATGGCGACGACGATCTTCTGGGCAATCTTGAAAAACATCTGGGTTGACGGAATAGATGAATTGTTGCGGCGACTGCAGCGTCTCACAGGAATTTATCAGAGGATCATGGCGCTGCTAGAAGGGATTGTGAGATCACCAAAACGTGAGATGACCGGCGCTTGCTTGCATGATATCCCACCCACACCATTCAATATCACCCCCACTTTGTATGATTCAAAAGCTGTCCTGCTGTACCCGGCCGGTTGATCGCGACACAGTTGGGTACGTGCTTCGTCCGGGATAAATTCTGTCGAGTTGAAAGCTCCGCCAAGCTCATTCTGTTGTATCGCGACCACATACAACGCTCTCTACGAGCGAAATCACGCATCCACAGCGAACAGACATGACGATCATTGTCGCCATCGCAGCTTTCCTGACGTTTGTTTTATTCGGTATAGTCAACCACTGCATCTCTGGAAGATGGCAGGAATGAAATTGGCCCGAGAACATCGCGATTTGGGACAGCACGTGTGCATGTCATACTGGACATATCGATGAGCAGTACTGACTATGGCAGAGGCTGTATCCTGTTAGAGAACCTTACTAGTCTTAATATTTCAGATAGCACAGTACACTTCTGTTGCACGATACGGTCACCGAGAGTGGTGGGCAAGAATCAGGAACATCAGATCGAGATGGCGCGTCAAAACGCGGACAGCTCTGTTCATCAATTTGAAGTCTTGGCGAGCTGCGGCGATACACATGCTCGTTGACGACTGCAGCACAGCCCGGTGGCAGCGCCTAGTGATGCGCGCAACTCCGACCATCCGCTCCAGTCTTTGCGCCAGATTGTGACTCCATGACCGTCAAGAGCTCGGCGAGAGCAATGGTAACGACAATACCACGCGCGCTGGACTAATCGCGACCCTCACTTCTCTCTCACATTAGTCGCGCGGCGTTCAATTTTCACGTTGCCAGCCCCGAGTCTCCTCACTACTGAACGGAACTTTTTCCCAGTGACTTCGTACTAACAATGTCTCCTAAACTGGCCTCTACCATGCCACGACCACCACCAACGATCAGAACTTCAACCTGCGAAGTCTGCCGGAAGGCAGGCAGGAAGAAACACAACATCGCGTATCATGCCAAGGAGACCAAAGGAATGTCAGGTCCGCCAGCTATAGAGCCGAGTAATGTATCAACACCAAAGCCGTATACTTCTACCTATCATATCTGCCGGAAGGCCGCCAAGAAGAAACACAACATCGCACACCACCCCAAGGAGACCGATAAAACTCCTGATCCGCCGGCTACAGCGGCGACTGAAGTACCAGATGCAGCATCGGCCGAAGAGCCATTCAGACACCCAGGCACTGCAAGGTGCGACATTTGCCGCGCCCTAGGAAAGCGCAAACACCACATCGCTCATCACGCTGACTCGGAGGCGGGCGAGCAGCCCGCAAAACGTCAAAAAGTCGAGGCACAAAGACCATCGACACGTTCAACACGCGCCACTGCTCCGGAAGAGACACTCGAGGCTGCCACGAGTGCGCATAGACCGACACCTACACCTGAACCTACACCGACACCTCCGCCTCCACCACCGTCTCCGTCCAAGTTTCCTTCTTTACAGTCCTCACCACAATCAACCGAAGCGCATTGTAAGGTCGACAGCCAGTACAATAACATCACCTGCCTCGTTGGCAGTGCTCCCCATCAACAAGCCTTTACCGCCTCCTCCACACTCCTGAGCAACAGATCAACATATTTCCACAAAGCAGTCACCCACCTGAAGCAATCAGGTATGACAGCGCCAGTCGTGATACCGCACGTGAGACCGAAGCTCTTCTCGGCGTGGATGTCATGGCCTCAGATGACCGTTCAGACGATCGTGAGGAATCTACTGGGAGAAGACGAGACATCTGAATCCGCCGGCACAGGCAGAGTAGGAAAAGTCATCAAAGCACTCGTATGTCTCCGGCTCCTGGGCGGCTTTCTCGACGATGTCGAGTTCAAGAAGGCGGTCATGAGGCAGCTTTTGCGGGAGACTCCGAGGCTTGTGGAGGTGGAGAATGTGGAGGTTGTTATGGAGATTAGTGGGCTTGTTCCGTTGGAGAGAGACTTGGGCGCTTGGATTGTGGATCTTGTGGCGAGGGTTGTGAGGGTCGAGCATGTGGAGGCGATGAAGGAGGTTTGGAGAGGAGAGTTTATGGAGGGTGTCTTTAAGCGTGTTTTGGAGATCAGGAGTGTTGACGGTCGTGGTGATTGGAAGGGAAATGGTGTGCTGGATGGGGAGAAGAATATGGAGAGTGTTGAGGGACTTAATGATGGTGATGCGTGAGCTTGTATTGGCTCTGGCTCGTGTGGGTCATGCTGTCGATGTGTTGTGGTTGTGGTGACGACTGCGGTATTCGGGACTTCGGAGTCGTCGTCAGCCCCTTAACACTTGCTTGAGGACTGGCGACGACTGAGAAAGCTCGGATACAATACCAAACTCAGGTCTTGGCGTTTGTCCCACAGCTTACGGTAATCCCGCACGGGCTGCTAGGTGGACTCCAGTCCAAGGGTCTGAACTCTAAACTTCAGCTTCACCAAAACACTTTCTACAATTTCATTCTGTCGTTTGTTGAATTGTGCGTCCTTAAAATAAGCCATCACTCATCGTGCATCTCGGCATCGTTCAACAACGATCGCATCGCTGGCACTGCACGATGCGAGGACATCTCGATCTGTATCCGTGAGCGTGTTTTCTGTTTCTACGCGTTTCCTGTCGCAGCTACGTACGCATCCTAGACAACGGATCCCGTCTTCAAACCTTCCTGGCGCCTTCAATAAGTCCAGTGCGCGCCGCTATGCCACTGCTCCTCTACAACACAACCTTCAACCACCACCGAAAGCTCGACATTGAGCCAGCGAGGAGAATGAGCCGCTGCGTAGCTTGCGATCAAACGGTACACCATCCCCTGAGATAGCGTCTCTTCTCGACAGAAGCTCTGCTGCAGTCACAATCCAGTAATATCGCCTTGAAGGCGCTACAGTGTCGAAAAGGGAACATGGACGATAGAAGAGGACAAGCTGATGCGCACACTATATGCGGAGGGCATGAATCGACTTGATATTGCACATAAGCTCGGACGGTCTGTGAGTAGTGTAAAGTCGCGCTTCTGTAGGCTAGTTCGGGAACACAGGGCGAAGGGATTCACAGAACATGGACAGATGCAGAAAAAGTACTGCTGGCTCAGCTTCGGAGGCAAGGCAAAACAATACGACAAATCAGTGGCGTACTTGGCAGGCCTGTCGAATCCATATATAAGAAAGCAGCTGGTCCAACACAGTTCCTGAGAAAAGCTTGGACAAGTGAAGAACGGACGATTGCCATGCAGATGTTCGATGGTGGACATAGTATCAAGGTTATAGCAGAGCGCTTGAGACGCCCATGGTCTTCAGTGAATCGGATGTTATATCGCCTGCGTCAATTCGATGTGCCAAACCGTACTACAAAATATTGGACGGAGAAAAAAGACAAGCTTCTTGCCGAGCTTGTCTCAAACCAGCGGCCCTCAGAACGGCCATGGCCAACAATCGCAGCCCACACCAAATGTCGCACATCAGGAGCCTGCAGAGTCAGATGGCGTGATCATCTGTCGGTCGAGCCCAGTAACCGCTCAAGGTACATAGGAAGTGGTGAGTACTGGACTTCTTCAGAAACTGCGCTGTTGAAGCATTTAAAGGATAAGTTGGGCCTCAAGTATCGACAGATGCTCGAACATTTCCCCAAACGCAGTACAATCAATTTGAAACATAGGTACCGGGTCATCAGCGGGAGGCCGAACATCAAACGACCATGGACCAAAGCTGAAGATACGCTGCTTAGAGACATGAAGGCGTCAGGTTCTGGTGAAAGTGATATGCAAAAGAAAGCTCGATCGTCTAACAAATGATATGAGCCTTCGCTGGCAGCATTTGAAATACTTAAGTCGTGAAGCTGAATTCGTGGCCAAAGCGGTAGACGCACCTGCAACATTGACAGCCGACATTAATGCAGCAAGTCTTTGTTAGCGCGACAATAACGATTTTTCGAGAGGGAATCTGCATCAAGGAGCGTATACACATTCTGAGCATACCAGCCCCAACGCGTCGTGCTTCAGTGCCCGCATTGCTCGCTGCTGGTAGCGATTAAGCTGTTGAGCTTCCGCTTGGAATTTGCATGCTATCATGCTGCTCGAGGCATTGCGCAGAGGGCAGCCTTGACTAAGCCGTGGTGTCAATATCATGGCCTGAGCGGCAAAGACCAGATGGACAATGCATGGATGCTCTGCAGGTCAATTGGTGCGTGGGTCCCTGGTCATCGCTCAGCATGTCAGCACCGGTACGTCCTGCATTGAATGCAATTTGACGTGTTCCGAGATTCTTGGAGGAGGGCTGGCTCTTCCTTGCAGTATCTGCATATGAGCTCCACACCGGCTCAAGTCCGTGATAACTTGCGCGACCACGTGCTGCGTTTGCACATGCTTACACTCGCCTATGTGCTTCGAAACCGTTCAGCTTTCGACAGATTTCGAACACCATCAGAACATCAAAGCAACACAGCCCGGCACTGTCTCGAAGTGATTTGAGCTATCAGCGCATAACTCACGTCACTGCTTTTAGCACTACCACCAAATTGCTATGATGCCATTTCCGCACCGATCGGCGCCAATGCTGCCTCACGTCAGATCGCGCTCGACGGTAGTCCGTTTGAGAGATGTGGCCGAGCCACCACCTCATCAGCAGCACGGAACCCAGTCGTCGACGGCGATCCGCTAAACAAATGAATTAAGTGTGTCGAGCCAGTGAGAGCGATATGCAACATGCTTACCACAGCCCAGGCTCCTGTCCTTCGGACAACCAACCACTCTTCTCGTCGGCGAATGCAACGAGCAGAAGATCTTTCAAGTCGACAAAGACTTCGTCTGCGCGACTTCAAAGTTCTTCAAGACTGCTTCTGCGGGCGCGAGGTGGACCGAATCGAGAGACAAGCTTATTGCACTGCCGGAACAGGGTGAGGATGCCTTTCAAGGTTACCTCGCTTGGTGCGCGGACACAAGTATCGATTTGGAAGAGGTTGCGAGAGTACTGGTCAATGGTAGACCAGCAGCAGGCAGTGAGTTCGCAGATACCTGGTATGGAGTCAGAAAAGTGAGCATGCTGCATGACTTCTGGTTGCTTGGGGACTACATCGATGATGTGAAATTCACGAACGCGGTCATGAATGCTCGACTCAGAATGCGTAATGGGTACTCAGAGGCTTTGGCAGTCTTGATATGCTCTGCTCGACTGCAGCCACACTGAGCATGAGTCACATCATGATTTTATTGCTTGAGGTGGACGCCCACATGGAGGAGCTTGAGGAGCCATATCCTTCGGAGGGCATCAGCTTCCACAACGCGACCGCTGGTTCCGCGCTATGGCGCTGGGTGGCCGGTTATGTGGCTGCAAAAGTGGGAACTGAACGACTTGACGCAATCGCGAGGACATGGTCACACGAGTTCATATTGGCTGTCCTTAGAAGGCGAGGCACAGAGCCGGAATTTGTCAAGCATCGCTTTACCCAGCCGGCCGATTTACACCTTTACGCAGTGGAAGTGGCGGATATCTGAAGTGCTAACACGAAACACAGAGCTGTTGGCTCATGCTCTAGCGTTGACCTCGTGTTCACTGAAGCGAAATTTTGCAACCATTTCATGCGGACATGAGGTCCGACGACGGAGAGCTGGCTCGTGAACGATTCTGGCTGTCCTTCAGCTCACGTGAATATGATCGTCAAATGCATATCATTCTCGGTCATTAGAGGTACACTTGAGGTTTCACTTTGCTCCATTGTCGCATGTTACCATGTACCTCACCTTGGCTGCAATATATATAAGCCCCTCATAGCTCTCTTCGGATGACATGAACACACGACAGCGTCAATCCACCTTTCCGCCACAACCATGGCCAATACCACCGCCTGATGAATGCATCCGGGGAGCCTTTCATACACCATGACGGTGAGCAATACATCGAAAATCTAGTGACAGGTTTAGCGAGCGCTGACACTGCTGCACCTCAGGAGACAAACCCTTTCGGCCTTCAACTTTCAGCGAGGTTGATGGCATCTTTCAACAGCGATTTGGGCAGCAGTAGCGCACAGATGCCGATAGCGCACGGCGGACCCACATTTCGAAAGATGAGTATTTGAAAGCCCTTCACTAGGTCCAGATTTGCGTTCATTTTCGACAGGACCACTGTTACACACCGAGCCATACAATATCATCGTAATGCTCAAACACGCTGAATCTGAGAGTCTTAACTCTCATTCTGCGATCTCCTGGTTCTCCCTTCCGCGCTTCCAAATATGCCCCCACCAACATCCCACTCCCAGCACAACTCTCCCATTCCAACACCTCTTCAAAAAGAATACCCTGCTCCTCCTGCTCACTATGTTCCCGCGCACCATAGCGCGGTCCCACCCGCGGTGACACATTTCCAGCCGCGAGAGTTCTGGCCCGACACCAGTCAGTTATAATTCGTGCTACGCATATTGGCATGAGTGTTCGTCTTCGCTTACATCTACAGAACAATCGTCGCCCTGCTTCTTCCTTGCGCAGGCTGTGTACAAGCAATTCAAGTTCCCACCGCAGGTATCCGCTGTGGCCAGAGCTGGAAGAAGTGGGAATAGGAGTATTGAGATCCGCATGGCTGGCAGAGCTTGGTGGATTGCTTTGGGTTTTGATAGATTTGAAGTTGGCGTTTTGCGGGCTCGTCGATCGCGACTATTCTATTACGAGGGGAATGTGAGGAGCTATATATATTTACTGGATCTGAACAGTCAGCACCTCTTCCGTTCAATGCCGGATTGAGATATATCTGGCCACCATGCTGGTATGTCCCTTGAGGGTCCATCGGCGACCCTCTACGTGCGTAGCAGGGGGTTTGATAGGTCGCTTTTGGCCGTGCAATGCCGTCGTCACTTGGACGGAAGACAAAGTCAGTTGCAATTCAAGTTCTGATTCGCTATATGACCCAATCTCTACTCTACTTTGCTTACTGTCTGCTCTGGGAACTTAGACATTGATTGCCTCGAGACCGTTCCGACCTCCAGAGAGTATAGCTCCAGGGACAGCGAGGACTTCTACGTAGCTCGTCGAAACACTACAAGATAGCAATCTTGGCATGAGCACAATGCCCAGTGCGAGGCGTATTCGCTCAGCGTTCAGCGCCGGAACAAGAAGGTAGCACGTCATCGTGACCAGTCCCCAAGACAGGAAGGGGAGCTGCATCGAAAGGCTACGACCGCTATCGGGCAAGCTTATCCATTTGCCCGTTAAGCGATGAAGTGTAGTATCGCCCATAGGACAATCATTGCAGTGCATCAGCCAAGCCTGTATGACACCCTACCGCACTGCTTCATGATATGAGCACACCTACAAATCCATTCAAACCTCACGGACCCTCAAAACCTCGCTCTTATAGTGATTTGTAACTCCACTCCTCATCGTCATCCACTAACACCCCCTTCAAAACAAGCATCTTAACCCGCCGCCATTATCTCGCATACAACGGTATCTACAATCTCCCTAAACGAGACCCATACATGTCATGCACAATTCATAAAGACCCAGATCTAGATCTATCTGTGCCAGATGTATAGGTATATTCTTACACTCCTACAACATTTTTCGTTTACTCTTTTGGCTTCAAGGATATCTGAACGCTTGGAAAGAGATCTGTCGGCATGCTGGTGCCAGAGTTGGGAAGAGCACAAGGAGGATTGAGGTTCGCATGCGGGGGGAGGGGAGCTTGTAGTGAGTGGGAGGTGTGAGCCGAGAGATGGGAAGGGAGTATTTTGCAGTGTGGTTGATGTAGGTTGCGTTCTATTAGGATAGCGCGGAAGTTGGTAGATCCGGGACGATATCTTACTTTGCGGTATGACGGGTGCTGTACTATCTGGAATCAGTATGTAAGAGAAAGAAGTAGAAGTTGAAGAGTCGATAGGACGGATCTTACAAGTACCCCTGTACTTCCGCTCAAGGCCGAGGATTCGGCCCTCGCTGCTGTTATATAGTGTCAGGAAGCAGTGGTGTGAAGAAAGTAAGAATCAGAATTGATGGCCCGACCAACTGTCCGCCAACCTGACTTCTCTCTGCCCATAGACGGATTTTCCATGGGAATACCTCGGTATTCGATGTGAGTGGTAGACAGCCAGAATGAAACTACTACAGCCCTGGCGTCGACTTTTTCCCATGGTGTAGCCTGCTGACACGAGCTAGCGTCACATAGCTGTCGATCTTTGGCTGTGTTACACCGCTGCTTCCAGACGCTGTATGGAAGAAAGAATGAGAACTCCCTACGAGTTCGCAGAAACACTCGACGGTAGCAGCGCGTACGGACCAATCAATATAGCCAAGAACCGCTCAAGATTGAAAAATTCGTTGGCAGATGGCGTTTTCTGGGCAACAATTCGATGCCTGAGGCGTCCAGCTTTGGGCTCAGTCACGTACGTAACGGGTCTTCTAACTTCATGTTCGGCGTTAGGGTAGAGTAGTGCTGTGAAAAAATCGTCGGCACCTGTCCTCTGTGTGTACTGGGGCACTAGTTGGTCACTCTTCGGCGATGCAAACCCCTGTCAGCTCCGGATAATTTTATGACTAGCTGCACAGCGCAATCGCTGCTCCGCGTCTGCTTACTCTCTGCTCCACGAGCCCAGGTGCCTATGAAATCCTCGAAGTGGTGCGTAAGCTTGCACGAGAATAGAAGTGGGAACGTGTGTAAGGAGGAAATCGTGTTGCCAGAAACCATGGAGTCGTGCGGTAAGCCAACCTCTGTTGAGCTTGCTGAGTAATACTTCGCCAAGACCGACTTCGTGGCAATACGACCTCGAATTCATCCTTGCACACTTTATAAAATGATCGAGCATGTTGATGAGTTGTGCCAGCATCGCGCAAGAGTCCTCACGATCTCCTGTGTCCACTGCTATGCAATCATATGCGGTTTGGCCCCTGTTCTTCCTTTGCTCGTGGTGCGCCTTGGCTGTCAATGTCCGTGGTGTATCGCGAAATACTTTGCGCAGTCTTTTCGGCTACTGCTTGTCTCGGTTCAGCTCCACGATGGCATACGAGACCTATTTCACGTACCCTTGTTTGTTTGTCTTTGCCGCGTTCCGGGAGGGTCAGGATGATTGGTGGCATTACCGTGGCTCGTAGCGGGAAGCGCCTCTGTGCCTTTATAGTCTGGTACATCCATTGTTCGCGCACACGCAAGTCGATATCTTACCTATTGAATTGGCATCGTTGGACCTTTCTTCCTCTCTGCAACGTTATAAGTACGCAAGCTTGCCGTGGATGAGATACTGTCGGTCCTCGCCGGGACATATGCAGATCCCCTCAAAGCGCAGCTCATTGATTCACAAGCCTGCTACACAAGCCGTCCAAGGTTCTGCAAGCTCTTTCACATTATCTGAACTTCTGGCATATGGTACACTACCTCACAAGATGCCTTTTTCGCGATTCCATGCCTCAACGCCTCGCTATGCCCTGCTCGTGCTCCCGTCCGCACGCTTTTTGCAAAACCTGCTCCACTTTGTGTAATGCTCACGTCGTGTCGAGATTCCTCCAGAATGCTCGTTCTTTGCTCGTCTCGCGCTGATCAAAATCGTCCGTCTCAAGTCGTGATTCGCCTCTTATGCGCCGCCGACGAGGATATTGTTCACAGGGATGTGAACTGTATGAAGTGTTAGGATGCCCAGCGCGACCAGAGTTCCATTGCGACAGATCGTCAATACTCACTCAGCTTGACAACGTATCCTATTACGCCCATGATCAAGAAACCCATGCCCACTGCCTGGGAGATACGGAGAAACTCGCGCTTGTCGGCTGCTGCAGTGTCAGTGTGATGTCGCGTTTGTGCGCGCAGTACGAATGCCGGCTCCCAGCTGCCAAGGACATACGTTTGCTGCATCTAGTGATGAATTGTCGTCCATCCTTGACAAACTCCCTGGGCATCTCGAGCAACTCTTTGGTTTGGTCCATCGTGATCGGATTTCTTGGTTGATTGCGGAGGCGAGGTGGTGATGTTGGTGGTGCTTCGGTGTCGAAGACGTGTGATGAATGTGTTCTTAAAGAGCCTCAGTAGTAGTGTGCGGCGTTGGTTGTGTGTTCAATTGCGGAGGACAGCTGGTGTGAGCACCACTTGAGAAGCTAGCCGAGTGCTTTCACCAGGGTGACGGGTCGCTGACATGGGTAACGGACACCTTTCCCTATCAGGCGAGCTACCAAACCATAATTTGAGCTCAACATCAGTTTCGCGGTTGCTACAAACACCCACAAAGCTTTCAAAACAGCCGCCGATGAGCCGTAGCGACATGGCATGTCAGCGCTTGACGTTATGTGCCGCCATGATGTCGTTATTGAAGTGCTGGCAAAGACGTTCGACTCTCAATTTTGCTGAAATTAGCTCGATTCGCCCTGGCCGAATTATCCTCTCTTGGCATTTCTAGAACGCGTAGTTCGTGTGTCGCCACGCCGCCTCCCAGCAAGCGCTGCCTCGGTGCACCTCGCATCACAGCCAAACGCTCCTTCACTTCATTCTTTCCACAATCCACACTTCAGCACATCCTAGCTGCGCATCTTTATCCACTGTCGTTATAGCCATCGACCGCCTGGACATCCGGCCCCGGAGGGCGACTGTTGCGCGACTGGAGGAACATCGGACACCAGAGACCAAAGCGCTGGAAGTACCGAACGCGCCAGGACTGCATGCTCCGCGACTCAGCAGAGCAATCAAACGAGAATCTACGACAGCATGTGTTCGACGGCGGCGAGGTTTATTACGGTCATTCTATCGATTTTGATGTTTGGCCGCGCTGTATATGCATTGAACCTGGTACGTCATCCACGAGCCAATATCATGACTTCTTGAAAAGTTCTTCGATCGCACGCGCCCCAAGCTTGAAGCCCAGGAGAGCGCCGTTCAATGTTCAGTTTCATAGTGCGGCGCATGGCGAGCGCTCATTGCGCTGTCGCCTCGGCAGCTGTTTACTTCCACAATTGTGCGCATGAAATAGGTCCGTGCTGACTCAGTACACAGCGAGCGCATACAACATGCCGTGGCCCTTGGGGCGTAGTCGAAGACGGCGCACCCGCTGTCAAAGCGCTGGACGCATTCATTGCCAATATACCAGGACATGGGAAGGGTCGACAGTGTCTACCTGCGAGATCTGGCAAAGGAACATGCGCGGATGTCAACGAATTGTTCAACGTGAATCTCCAGGGCGTTGGCCTGGCTTGGTGTAATGATGTAAGTATACTGCCGACGATGGGAGAGACGTGGTGGCGGCAAATATCAGATACTGACATTTGCGCAGAATGATCATCGGTCATGTGTCAGCGACTCAGATCTTGCGCGGCGACTGCAATGGACAATGTACCTGTGTGGACGGATCTCGGACCAGGCTGCAGGACAGACCATGTACGAAGACAACACCAACGTGATCGTGAAGCATGTGTGATCACATGGCATGGTTGGAGTTCGGGTTCGGGAAGCGGGCAAAGCATTTGACCATGTGCCAACGATTTCTTCTAACTGCATAATGGCTCCAGACTGATCTGTGGCTACGGCCGGCAGTCCTGTGAGACCACACGGCGGGCAATTGCATAAATCTTGTATATGATTCGGCTGATAAGCATAGTATATCGCAAGCTGTAATACCGAAAAGTATGCCGCTAAAAGTAATATCTTGAACGTCTTGTCAAAAGTACCCGGTCGAGCTGGACGGTGGATCGGGCCGGAAGGCGCCTGGCCTTGCAGAATGGAAAGCACATGACGTGAATGATCTTGAGACAGCACGACTGCGGGCTCAATAACGCCGGAGAACAGATGAGGCGGCCATGGCGACCACGGATCATACTAATATTTTTTCAACTCCAGCTTCTGCGTCGCCTCAAACGCAATGCTTGTACTCAGAGCGTAGCGCGGCAACCAAAGGCTTCGCCAGGCATGTGTCCTGCAGCACCACGATTTGCTGCCATCGTAGCCACTAAATAGACCAGAAGAGTCGCACATCAGTTAACAACAGTCGATCACTGCAGGCGTGTGTCTTCAAGGTACCGTGCAGGTCAACATCTGGGAGAACCTGGACGACGCTGGCTCCAGATCAAGTTCTTTCGCGCTGCCACATTGCCAAGCCGGCCCTGGTAATTGACCGGAGCTGCATTCTGTTCAGAATACGGACCTGAACTGTAATGCGCAGTGGCAGTGTAACGCAGATCAAGAATGATCATTGCCAGTCCGAAGGTGGCTGCCCCTACTGCAGCGATTGACCACAGTGTTCTGCTGTGCTACAAGTCAAACACCACTCAAAAAGCCAGGCGTGATCAGCGGACAATTGCATATTCCGCGCATGCTTCAGGATATGTGCATGTTATGCTGAACCGTGCGATCGTCTATCATATCGAGGACCAAAAGGAAAACAAAAATGATCACTGCCGGCTCAGCGTATCCAGCAGGCGCGCGACCCTTCGGTGATGGTGCTTATGTTCCAAAGTTCCTTCCTCCCCAGATCAACTTGCGCTATCATATCGAGCCCAAAGCCAGACCATTGCGCCAGCCGTTATGTTCGAGAATGTCGACCGACTGTTTCAGTATATACCTCCAAGCCTTTGAATGCATTGCAGATGAGAATGCAGATTGCCATGCATCGGAATTGCTCAGAACTGGTCCGCGCACCCAAGCGCAATGCTTGAATCACAGGATCGTGCGACTGCAGCACAATTCCTAAATCAACTTCTCCATCCTGCCATGGCCCATGGATGTGTACATTGAACGATTGATGAGCCACCTGGCGACGCAAGCTACACGACACCACATCACTCCAGAGACCGAGACTAAGTCAACATACATATCCTCCTCATTCTCTGCCACAGTGCAGTCGCAACACCACAACAACCCAAATCACCACCAACCACAAACGCCCTCCACCGCCCAAGTCCCTGACATTCCCATCGTGAACAGCCCAGATATCGCAGCTCATATCGTCCCATACCCGCAACAGCAGTCCAAACCAAAAGCCCAAGAGAGAAAAGAACCCAAGCCAACCACTCCGACCAAGCACGATATGTTGTCAAAAGTTCCACCCCACCACCACCACAGTATGAGCACAACCGTCAATGATAACCTATGCCACTTCGTTCAATAATATCGCACACATTACCAGGTATCCTATCAAAGAGGAAGGGAAAGAAGAGAGACCTTAGATGGGAAAGGCAAAGCAAAGCAAAGTAAAACGATGTCAAAAAAGAAAAAAGACACCTAGAAAGCGATGGATTGATTGACTGAATGAATGTCTGACTGAGTGATTGAGACATTGAGTGATTAAGTGATTGATTTAACGAATGAATGAACGATTGATGAATTGATTCATCATTTGTTTGTTTGTTTATTTGTTTGATCGTTTGCTTGATTGCTCGACTATTTGTTTGTTTGTTTGATTGATTGATCGCGTACATTCATGCTCTGCCCAAAAAAGCGAAACAAAACAAAACAAAACAAGTCGCACCAGTGGGTATAGTAACTATCTCTAAAAAAGAACTCGACTCATCGGAGAGTCCGCACACAATCTCAATCTCTCTCTCTCGCACACACACACTCATACACGCACAGAAAGGCCGTGAAAATTACTGCCCAAAAAGTCACTCGCAACCAAAAATTCCCTGCTCTTCTGATTCCTGATGGTATATCGCTGGAACGCATGCTTCGGTGACTTCGAAAATCAACACTCCGCTCCTCATCGCTTTCTTGCATTCTTCCGACGTCTCCTTGAGTCGCAGATGATACACCTCTCAATCCCGTCGGCAGGTATGTAAACGCGGTGTCCTCCTCCTAGCGAGCAAGCAAGCTGCATCGTGCTCTTCCTCTTCAGGCCTGCCTACTGATAGCTCTCCATACTCCCATACCTGCCAACTCTAACACTCCCCGTCTGACTATTCCCCGAAAATTCCCTCTCCGTCTTGGGCCCAGACATAGCCACTCCCGCAGCAGGCGGCATCGTACTCGTCGCTGCAGCAGTGCCACTCGTAGCACTCACACTCCTCGGCACACTACTCATCGTAGCCAGTCTCGAAGTCGTAGGAGAGAAATGTCGTGATCCCTGGCTCGCCATTCTGCCCTCCTTAGGGACAGCCGCAACGGGTGTCACTCCACCCGTGACTCGCTGTCTGCTGCCTGGGATATTCTTCAATCTGCTCGTGCGCCAGTTCTCGTACCACCGCGATCGGCTGAGATCGCGGAGCTCGGTACGCCATTCCGAGAAGAGGCTGTCGCGGAGACGGCCGAAGTCGCAGTGTTCTGGATTGTATGGATCTGCAAATCCCCATGGAAAGCGGCGCCCGACCTTTTCTGGCTTGGCGGCTCTATGGGCGGGAACGTATGGTGGCAGGTCGTAGAGGTCTGGTGAGAGAATCGACATGGGAATGTACGGTGTTTCGTCGTCGTGCTCGGCGCCATTCATCACGGATAGGGAAGACAGACGGTTGTGCTTCCGGGATTTCGGCACCTTAAGCTCGTTCTCTTCAGCACTGCTATCTTCGCCGTCGAGGTCGAATTCGTCCTCCTCTTCCTCATCATCTTCCAGCTCGAGCGCTTCCAAAGGATCCAGAGATGCACCTTTCAACGCTTGCCAGACGGCGCGTTTGAGAAATGACATATGGGCCAGCGTGAGCGTGTCAGCTTTGGCGATGATTGGTATCACTGTGGTTTTGCCCCAGAGTGCACGCATGACTTGCAAGTCGAGATCGTCATCGAGGCTACCGGAATGAGATCCATTCTTCTGAAAGGCGGCAGAGTTGGCAATGGTCGTGTCCAGCCGTGTCGGATCCAAGATCAGCAGGACGAAGTGTATGTGGGTATCCTTGACACCAGGGCTGCGCATCACTTTCTGCTCTTCCACGAAAGTATCTTCGAACTTGGACTCGACGAAAGCCGTCATCTCTCGTAGCTGCAGATCAACAATGTTCTTCTCGAGTCCAGCAGAGTCCCACATGGTGAGGCCCACTCGCTCGCCATCGATCTCGGTCTCGAGGTAGTGCGAGGTGAAGGAGGATCTGTTGCCGGCAGTCTGCGAGTCGGGCTGGTAGTCTGACGCCTGCTTGTGCTTCGGTAATGCGAGTGAGTGTTTGAGGAAGGAGATGAGCGATGTCTTGCCGCAGTTCTTGGCACCGATGACGAGAAAGCTATGATCAAGTCAGCACAGGAGGCGACGAGGGATGTGTAGTAAGCATTGACTGACTTGAACGGGGTAGGGTCCTTCCTCCGGCGCATGCGCCTGGGACTATTCACGGCATTAACAGACGTCGTACTATGGGCGTATGAATAGCGGCCGCGGTTGGTCATGCTCTCGGAGCGGTCGATGTCGGCAGGCACGTACTCGCCGTTGGCTTTGGGTGTACGAAAGTCTGGCGGCGGTGACGATGGAGGCAAGCCATTGGCAGCGCGGTAGGCGGGCGATGAAGAGCTGTTGAACATGCTGATGGGCGGTCCCATGGCTCCGCCTGGTCTCGAGAAGTTGGCCGCACGTGGTTGGTGCGAGTGCGAGGAGCTAGAATGAGTGTAGGCGGAGCTATCGAAGATGGCGACGCTATCCGGTCTGTCGTCGCCAAAAGCAGGGTTTAAAGGTGGGAGCGAGGGCAGATGTGGTGGTTGTCGAGACCGGGCGGCCTGGCGTTCTGCCTCTGCCTGTTGGGCAGCTTTGTTCCTGCTAGACTTGCGCAGCAACATGGTCAGGTCTCTCCTCGAGTCGCTGCTGCTGCGCGAGTGTTTGTGTTGTGCACGGTCGGCAGTTGCCTGGGCTATGAGGGTACGAGGCAAGGGCGGTGCCTGTTCGTCGGCGGTGTAAACGGCCTTCTTGGTGGTGGTGTTGCTATGCGCGCTGCTGTTTGTGTTGCTGCGCCGCAAGAACAATGAACCGAAGCTCGGTCGTCTTCCGCCAGCAGCAGCAGCACCCGATTGCGACTGCGATCGAGAGCGAAGTATGCGCTCCGGACTCCTCTTGCCGAACGGCGGTTCGCCGCTGCCACTTGCGACTGCCGCAGCTTGCTCGGACCCTTGATGTCGCGTGGGCGGCGGTGTCGCGCGGTAGTTCGGCGGCAAGGGAAACGGAAGGGCAATACCAATGGCTCGCGGCGGTGGTGGTGAGGCTGGAGAGGTGGTACTCGAGTATGCGACGGAAGTGGGCGAGGAGGGCACGGGAGGGGTGCGGTGCGAAACGCTGTAGTCGACATCGTCTCGCAGCCTGTCAGCTTCATGCAACCCTGTCGCCATTACGGGACCGTTTCAAGTGTGCGGACGGTGGCAGAGCTTGTGTAGCGCGCAACGGGGACGTTGGCTGGTCTGCTGCTGGGTCTGTCAATTTGGGCGGAGACCTCTACGCGAGCCGCGCGGATACAGGAGTGTCGTGTGGGGTCTCTACAAGTGTGCCCCGTCGTCGTATGAAGTACATGTAGCATGTAGTAAGAGTAGTAGTGTGGCAAGGAAAAGGTAATGATGATAAGCTATGAGGAGAAAGTAATCAATGCTATCAAACGTGTCAACACTCCGAGTCCCGCACTATTACATGTGCCCTCTTTGCGGGCAATGGTACGATTCGGAAGGGAACTGGCACCGACTCGGATTCGTGGATTCCTCCCACGAGTAAGCTGCGGGAGTCGATGTGAAGCTGATGCGCCGTTTCACCAGTGTCATCTCGGTACAGTACACCTAGTTGCATGTACAGGGATTCGCACCGCACAGCTTGCCAAGTTGCCGCGAGGGAAGGGTTCTGAAATGTGTTTCTTAGTCAGCTTCGTGGAGCTAGACAAGCAGAACACGAAGCAAATCAAAGCAACAGCAACACGATACATGCACGCTGTGAATATCTACGGAAGAGACGTGATGTTGAGAAAGCAAGGTCGGACCTAGCAATGCGGCTCAATGACGGCACTTGACACGCTAGCACGTTCCTGCAGGCACGGGAGATCATCCCTAAACAATCTCGACCTCGGTTAAAGAAGGCCAAACAACCTCAACCTGGAATGCAACAACGACATCTGAAAGAAAATGAATCGCCCGATGCTATCCAAATACATCCTTTCACCTCACTGTGATACTCCTGTATAACATCGTAGACATGCGTCTGGCGGCCTTCTGAATGCGTTGTGCGTATCTAGGAAGCTGTACATTCGGTATAGGATGAATGAAGCTGGACTTGATTGCCCTGTGCTTTTAGCTTCAGTGGTGTCAAGATAGTGCTGTAGGTCGTACTCATAAAGTCCATCCTCCATCAACCTATACTTATACATTCTTCGATCCCGGACTTTGAGCTAGCGCACATCACCCAACGCTGGAAGAAGGCGCAATCTACGTGACCTTACAGACTGGACGACTATTTGGATGTTGACGCTGCGGTGTCCTACATGACAGCTTCCTGAGCTGCCAGTGCAATGACCGTTGACCCCGGATGAGGAGGAAGCTATGACGTAGCACAGTCCTGCGACGAAACTAGTCTCCATCGATGTTTCCATGTGCTCTACCTAGTAAACCCAGACATGCCTGTCTTCGATGCCCGGGCACATACTGTGAGCCCGTCCTTTCAGTGTCTGCCATTTTTGCACCTGTACCAGCACCAAAGCTCGGGAGAAGAATACCGTCCTGTACAATCTTCTTGGCCACCTGTCCACACTATTGCGATAGCTGCTCTTGTGAGCTGTATCGAGACAAAATTTGATATTGCTCAAATAGGATGCTCGGGGCCTTTGTAGCAGATATTCGCGGACTGCAATGGTGATGTTGTTCCCCTCCACTGTGTTTAGACTCACCAGTAAAGAGTACCAGTGATCTTGCTCCTTCACGAATTCTACCCTGCTCCTCGGCATAGTTACGAGTTCAGCCCTTTTGCAATCTTCTTCTCACGTAAATGGTCAACCCCCTCTCATCCTGTGTCACATCCACGCTTCCGACTCCATCGCCTATCTACAAGATTTTCGTTTATGAGACATCGGATTTGGGTTTGTATGGAGGCCTGGCTCCGATTCAGACGCGAGGAGATGACATGCACAGGAACACCTTCTTGACGGAATTCGATAAGCTTTTTTTGATCTTGAATAGACCATCTCTGACGCTTCTGGCGACGAACAGTATTGGTGAGGATACGGTAACGTTTCTGGATTGAGCCGGGACTCCGCCCAAGCGCGCGAGCAACCGCGGTAAATCCTGCTGTTGGGCTGCACTTCTTTAGTATCGTCTCGTCCTCGACTGATGTGAAACTCTGCCTGGGATATCTATTTTCCAGCTCGCCGGCCTTGTGCATTGTAGAGATACGTGAAGACACCGCCCTTGGGCTTTTGTCGAGCGCGCGCGCGATGTCTTCAGAGCTACGCCCGGCAGTGTATAGCTCACATAGCATTCTCAGTTCCGCCTCCGACCAGCTTCGACCTGCATTCGACTTCAGTGTGGAGAGCTGTGCACGAAGCCCCCGCAGTCTAATGCCGACTGCATCTGGATCAAGGCCAAGGTCAGCAGCAATGTCCTTTAACCATCGTCCAGAATAATGGCCCTCTAAGATTGCTTGATCGATTGAATCATCTGGCGATAACCGCCCTCCATCAGGGAAACTATCGGATTTCGGAGCCTTGATCGGCTGAATCCTGGCCCAGCGGTTTCGGATGACCATCAGTGTGCGATCAAGTTCTGCAGCGATCTCCGCATGTTTCTTGCCTTCTTGCAGTCTTTTCACAATGACGTCGTCTTCGGCCTGTGTGAAGCCTCTCCTCTTCCATAGCTGCGCAGATGCACAGAAACTCCTCCCGGACGGGTGGAGAAGGGGTTGTATGAGAGTGCTTAGGCTGTGCCATGGCCGTAAACTGTTCCACATCGGGCACTTGGGATTCATTGGCCATGTAGACAAGGTGTGGTCGGAATGCTATGGCCGACTTATCACTATGCGAGCTGCAGGAATAGGTGCGTAAGAAGGGCCAGGTGAAAAGGTGGTTGGAGAATCTCTGCATGCTACCTCCTTCTTAGCCGGTTGTGCTTCCAAGTATAGCCTCGCTGTAGCTCTCTATATTAGATGAATAGACGTACTGTTTAACCTGAAAAGATTTTGTGTCAGGATCGTGCTCTCGAGCCACGCGCCGCGCGCTTCATCCCATCCCAGGTTCCTCTCCTGGAAAGGCGCGACCGTTCCGTCCCACCTTGTACTTCCGGCTAGATGGCCGCAACACGTGACGTTCGATACATAGCTCTGGACGAGCCTTGTTTTCAAAGCTCTTCATGCCTCCCTCATTGGCAGTAAATCAAACTCTCATTCATGCGACAGAATATCACGTGCGACTCGGTGTGCCTGTCGACGACTTGAATCAATGACATGCTTGCAAGACCAGCCATGGCATCGGCATTGGCAGTCGTGTATACCTACGCACGCCGGGCAAGGGATCGAGCGTTAGCGCCACGGAACTCTCGACCTTCACAAACGTCAAAAGCACATTCGGAACACTCCGACCACCTTTCGATTCACGCTTTGAGGATTGATGGCTCTCATTTTGTGACATGCCGGCGAGGTATTGACAGGGATCACAACATACATGGGCCCAATCTCTTGATTCCTCTATCCGGCGCATATCTACCACACGAAGAGACGACTGTGACACCCTCATATCAAAGCTTGTCATGGCATTCTCATCATTGCTCCAAATGGACTACATAATCTGATGCGCCCTGCATCTAGGCTGCGGAGGTGTGCCGGTGGTCCCGCTTACACTTTCCGTGAACTTTGAAACCGGAATCTTTCTCGTCGAAAGAGAGGGCCACCGGGATGTACTTGACTGCATCATAAGTGTGGTCCCCATTGCTGGGGACGACTACACTGGAGCCGCCAATGCTCATCTCGGACCAGTCAGCCTTGGCAATGGTGTCAATGCCAAACAGCTTCTCACACTTGTTCTCGGCGAGAATGCACAAGAAGTCGTTGATGAAGTCAGCGCTCAGCTCTGGCATTGCGGTGCTGCTCTCGGTTAGCCAAGTTCAATTGGAAGAGTCGGGGCCAAGCTGACTTCTTGCTGACAACGGCAAACTCCATTGGCTGCATGCCGTTCTCGGTCGTCATCCAAGTAGCTGGAAGGACCTGGTTGCCAAACGAGTCGATGTCCTTGATGTTCTGATCATTCATGACATGAGTAGTGCCATCGACTTTGACGATCGCCTCATGCGCATCAACGGTGTGGTGACGATGCTGAAGGTACAGGCACAGAGTGTTATGGACGCCATGCTTCAGGAACAAGTCGCGAAGAGGTCCGTTGACCACGTCCCGAATATGAGGCTCTCGGAATCTGGCATTAGCCTTGTCCAAAGAAGGGAGCTCGTTGTAGCGAGCTTGATCAAGAAGAGCGGCCATCTCGGATACGTGCCAAAGATTTACGTCTGGAATGGTTGGAACAAGACTCCGTGAAGACGTTGGAACATCGATCTTATATGCCGATGCTCACTCGTCACGACTACCTCACGATGCGGTGTCGTTCGACAATGACACGATTGATCTTGTTGCAAGCGTACCGGCATCGTGTCCAACAGTTTGGCCATTGTAGCGAAATTCGCTCATCGGAAATGGACATTCTTTGTTCAGGCTATCTGTATTCGCCATCCACTTACTAGTCGATTGCCCAACAAAGGCTATTACTGTATTCAGCCTTTGTGGCACGGACCCTGTTCGCTTGATCATCAAGGCAGACCCCGGCAGAAGTTGCGCTGATGGACCATGTCGCCAACGAGGATAGACTGGATGTCGATTCTTGCAGTCAAAGACCTGATGAAAGCCCAACAAAACATGTCTATTCGACGCAAGCAGCCGGGTGATTTTCGGGGTGACTGCAAGCAGATTGCACAAAGGACCAAGCCAGCCGTGAATCGTACCACATCTTTGGGATAAGCACAAACGAGCACAACCAACTCATGCCAACGAGTCCCAAGTCTGCTTCTGTCCAACTTTGCACGTCTGTCGCGGCTATCATGTCCGAGTACTATGGTGACGAGTGGCCTACTTCCAGCGACGGAAGCGAATACGACGGTCTGAGCTTGCTTGAACTTGTACGAGCTGGCGAAAGCCCATTCAGCAATACTTGGGATGTCAATCTGCTCATTCGAGAAATTGAAGAGAACTTAGATGCATCAGTCGTTGACATTCCGCTTGTCAACAGTGGCGCAAACAACTATGTAAGCGTGCAGCTTTTGTGATTGTTCACAGCAGGACCTGACGATACATTGATTAGGGATTCCAAGTCCAGCTTTCAGATGGCCAAGACGTCGTCGCAAGAATGGCTCGTGGGGATGTGAATATGCCCAACTACGACGGATTCTCTCTCGAGTCACAGGTTGCCGAGGTCAAGTTCGAAGCAGAGGTTTATGAGATGCTTGCCTCTCATCAGGGCATCAAAGCGTCTCATTTGCTCTACTACAGAGCACCAACGCTTTGTGGAGACGACAAACGTTCCAAGCCACGAAGTATTGTTGGTCGTCGCTTGATGCTCTTTAAGCGCAATGAGGGCCGAACGACCGGAACATGGCGAAAGATGCTGCCAAATCAGCAGGTATGTGGCCCTAGTAATATGCTGAACATAAAGGCTCGCTGACATGTCTGCGTAGCTGGATTTGGTCACACAAGCAGCGCATGTCCGCGCAGAACTGTTCAAGTTCGGTCTTCCTCAAGGCTTTGCGTCTCACCGCCTGCGAGACCGGTTGTTCGAGCAGAAGCCCAGGGAACTACCCGTTCCAGTGGCATCGACACGCAACTTCTGCATGGCTCTTTTCACCTCAAAGGTCGAAGCCACAATCAAGAATGTGGGCGACATGATCGGCTGGGAGAGCGATGGCAATACCGTAGGCCCAATCGCTTTCGCTGCCAAGCATTCATTGCTGAAGTTCATCCCCAGCATGCTGCCGGAAGAAAGCGGTGACAGGCCAGTGCTTTATCGACTTGTCCTGGAGCACGGCGATTTCGGCATCCACAACATGACCATTGATGACACACCGAGAATCACTTCCTTATTTGACTGGGAGACGGGGTGCATTGTGCCGGCGATACTGAGTGACTCGCACATGGCCGTCGCAGGTGCCAATCTCGTGATTGACGATGACGGCAATCCTGCTATTTCGAGGCTGAGCAAGAATGCCTCGATAGAAGACATTGCACAATATGCAGAGTGCACCAGGCGCTACCACGAAGTCCTTTTCAAGGAAGTGCCCGAGTACGAGCAAGCATTAGTCGCTGGCAAGGATGCTCGTCATCTTTGGTTCGCGCTGCGAGACTGGCGAGGCGACGACCCGGAAGGATACTTTGGTAAACTCGGAGCTTGGGCTGAAGAACGCCTCACGCAGTTCGCTAAGTAGTTCGCACCTCGGGCAGGCTGTACGCCGCACGTCGGATGGCACATGCTCATCAGGCTGCACCGATAATAATCCTTTTAACATGCTTGTCTCAGGTCACAGGCCACTTCGTGTCGGGCGTCACCGAAGGATCAAAGGTCAGCCGCACGTCGGCATGTAATGGCTGATCCCCACTGAGGGCTTCGTATTTGAAGACGTACCTGTACACGTATAATTGTTCGACTGCACTTCGTTAGGCATTTTCTGCATTTATTCAACCCAAAATGTCGGAAGAAATCGTTCTCTACGATCTGCCCGTCATTCGTGACGGCAAATATGCTTGCTTCTCTCCAAACACATGGAAGAGTCAGTCAGTCTGACCAACGATCTTGGATCTTCACATTGACACCTCTGACAGCACGAGCTGTCCTTAACTTCAAGAACATTCCATACAAAACCAGATGGATAGAATACTCGGACCTCGAACCAGAACTCAAAGCCCTGTACGCCACCTCGCCTCGCCTTTCCTCAACGCCTTCCGATCCGTACTAACCCATTCCGCCCCAGCGGCGTCCCACCCAACCCGCCCGGCTCTTTCGCAGACTACACCTCCCCAACAATCCGCCTCCCAGCCGGCACATTCGTCTCCGACTCCGCCAGAATCGCCGCCAAACTCGAGCAACTCCACCCATCTCCCTCCCTCCATCTCGAAGCCGGAATTCACGATGAAATCGCAGCAGTCTGCGAAACGGCATTCTTTGCCGTCGTTTTCGACTGCCTTCCCACACTCCTCACCATCCTTCCGGATCGGTCTTCGAGTTGGTTTGCGGAGGATCGGGAGCGGCGTTTTGGGGCTTCAATAGGGGATTTGAAGGGGAAGTTGGGTGGTGAGGGGGCGTGGAGGAAGGCTGAGGAGCCGGGAGGGGCTTTTGAGAAGTTGAGGGAGGTGATGGTGATGTATAGACGGGATGGGGGGAGGGGTTCGTTTGTGTTGGGAGAGGAGCCGAGTTATGGGGATTTGATTGTGGCGGGGCTGTTGGAGTGTTTTAAGGCTGTTGATGAGGAGGCTTATGGGAGGTTGATTGGTTTTGATGAGGTATTTGCGAGATTGCATAGTGCTTGTGGGAAGTGGGTGAAGAGGAGTGATTATTGAGCCTGACTCAGCTTCTATGTCGCGGCTATGTGATTGTAGACATGCCTTGAGCGAATTGTAGTGATAACCCGGACGGACCGTGAAATTGCATTTCGCATGAGGACATCCATCAAAGTACATCGTTTTGTCGTCAAACGCGACTGTGGTCGTGTGAGATTCGCGATGACGCTATGCTGCATCCGGGCTAGCTCGGCTACAGCATGTCTCTTCGGGATTGTGCCAACATCTTCTTCTCCATCGACACCACAACATCCCCTTGTCCGCAGCACATGACGAGTTCCGATGCTGCCACGTCAGTCTCAACACCGTCTCTGAACGTAAGCGGTGCCTCCGATCAGATACAGGAGGCCGATCATATAAGCGAGCATGGTCACGCTATAGCTGTGACGGCGCGCTCAAGGTCGCTCGGCGGCTTTTACCCATATCCAAGACGTTGCGCGAATACATCCGCAAGCTCGTCCTGCGAATCAGAGACCATAGGTGCAGCTGTTATGGTACTTTCGACGTCCTCGCGAGGTCACCGTGTGCAACGCCAGGCATCTCTATTAAAGACGAAAATCAGAAAGCGAGGTCATCTTTGCCACGCTTTGACGACGAAATCTGCGCCTCTTGATGCGGAGGAATTCGCCGCTATCCTACGAGGTCAGAACTCGACTTACCGAAGTTTTTGCGTTTGATGCAAGACTTATGTTCCGCGTCGCTCGCGTCACAAGTGTCTCGGATAAATGCTCGCTCACTCTCCCGCCTGCACTGGGAAACTGCCGACCTCAGTCTTGGCCGGAATCGGCATTTTACACAGACCGGTGGCCGAAGTGGTCCCGTCTGCAAAGAACGCTTACGCACGGCTCCGACAACCACGGAACATGTCCCGCATACGGTAGTTGTGCCTTGAAGACCTTACCGTTCTTGCTGCCGACTCCTTTCGTTCTCCAGGAAACGGCATAGATGCATCGCGCTAGTGCAAACGTGCTTTAGTCTGTGGCGATCAGTAGATGAATTGTACTTAGTGATGAAAGCGTGCGAGTATGTAAAGTGACCTACTTCGGCCGGCATGGGTCACCTGGCAGTATATTCCTCTTCCCCAAGGGATTCCTCGCTAAGTCGACGAGATGGTTCTCCGAGCATGGCTCATGATATTCGCTGCCCTTGGCCTTGTGCAGGCACAGAACGTTGTTCAAGATCCGGAGACTGCTTGTTCGGACATCGCAACCTCCTTCGAGCGTCAGAATGTCACTGTCAACTTCAGTCGCTTTATTTCTGCTGGAACTAATGTTAGCCTGGACCAGAGCACAGCAGAGCTGCAATCATGCGCACGATCTTCCCAAGTCGTGCCTGTAGATCTGTGCAGGGTTGCCATGTATGTCAGCACTTCGGCCCGATCTGGTATCACACTGGAGGCTTGGCTGCCCACAAACTGGACTGGACGATTCCTGAGCACCGGTAACGGTGGGCTTGGTGGATGTATACAGTACGAAGATGTTGCATACGGTACTTCGTTCGGCTTCGCGACAGTGGGCGCCAACAATGGTCACAATGGTACTCGCGGTCTGGCATTTGCCAACAACACGGACGTGGTGGAAGATTTCGCGTGGAGAAGTCTTTATACGGAAACCGTGGTGGGCAAGGAGATCGTTAAAGCGTACTACGATAAAGCTGAAATTCCGGGTAAGAGCTACTATATTGGCTGTAGTACCGGAGGTCGTCAAGGCTTCAAGATGGTCCAAGACCACCCAGAGCTCTTTGATGGCGTGCTGGTTGGCGCGCCGGCAGTAGCATACAACAACCTCACTTCCTGGTCCGGCCGCTTCTTCCCCATCACAGGATCGAACACATCTGACACATTCCTGACACCCGAGAAATGGGCTTTGGTTCACCAAGACATTCTTAAGCAATGTGACGGTCTCGATGGAGTCGAAGACGGAATCCTCGAGGACCCTACCCTTTGCCGCTACAAAGCTGTCAGTCTACAGTGCTCTTCTTCATCCAATGACACCGGTACATGCCTCACGGCCAAACAAATCACCACAGTTCAAAAGGTCTTTGAGGATTACTATGGCGAGAACGGCGCACTTATCTTCCCACGCATGCAACCAGGCAGCGAAATCGCTTCAGCTCATATTGAGTACACTGGCGAACCATTCATATATACCCTAGACTGGTTCCGATACGCCATCCTTGACGATCCCAGTTGGGATGCCGCAACGCTGGATAGTGCTTATGCCGCCATCTCAGCCGCGAAGAACCCCTTCAACATCGAGACCTGGGAAGGCGATCTGACACCTTTCAAGAAACGGGGTGGCAAGATTCTGCATTACCACGGTCAGATGGACAGCATCATTACTTCAGAGAACAGTCCACGCTACTACGATCACGTCGCCACTACTATGGGACTCTCGCCTTCTGACCTTGACGAGTTCTATCGCTTCTTCAGAATCGGCGGGATGGACCATTGTAGTGGCGGTGATGGCGCTTATGTCATAGGACAGGAGCAGCTGTCGGGCAGTGGACAGCTCACGGATGCACAGCATAATGTGCTGCAGCGAATTATTGATTGGGTTGAGAAGGATGATGCGCCGGAGAGTTTGACTGGGATCAAGTATGTGAATGATACGATCAGTGAGGGTGTGGACTTTGAGAGGGTGCATTGTAAGTATCCGCTCAGGAATTATTGTAGGGATCCGGAGAACTACAAAGACCCGGCGAGCTGGGAATGTATAGCATAGTGTCAGGGATGGCTTGGATGATGTGTGTAGAAGCAATCGTTGAGGCATTTCGCGCAGTAGCTGAAGCAACGCAGATTTATTCTGGACAGCCATTGGTCCCAAGGAAGACATGTGTCAAGGTGCCTCGATCAGGGTTTATTGGGACTCGCTGTTTGGTCAGCGTTTCTAGATTTCCTTTGACAGTCGAAGCTGGCTGGCTGAGATACGGACTGAGAGTGGCAAGTTTGGCAGTGCACACTCGAACATCGAGCATATATACACGGTGCTCTGGTTCTTAGACGTTTGATACGTTGTTGGCATGTGTCCGCTTGTACGCCCTGGATACTGAAGAATCAATGTACCATACCACTGCTAGCCCGCCACACTGAAGGCTGCTAGATGGATCGCCGCCACTGATATCTATAAGAGCGGCGGTGCATTGCTGGGTCCTCTAGCCCTGCAATCAGGCTTGTCAGTTTAACGGCAGGTAGATGGTGGTGGTGAAGTTCAAGCTTGCTTCCTTCTGAGGCGTAGCTCGAGGACCCTGATCCTCTAATTAGGTTTAGGGGCAGACAGTGGAGGTCAGGTTTCCCCACACAGCCCCGGTTGAAGGTAGTTTAAATCAGGCTGGGGGTACAAATGGCTTCGCGTGAATCACAGCTCCAATCCAAGCTCCAATCCAAGTTACCGACGTGCACAATGGCCCATGGTGACGACTCGTCGACTGCATACTGGAGGGAGCTTCGACAGGTATTCGCAGCACCTATCTGTAACGCAGAAACCAAGACATTGGCCAGCCTATCATGGACCCATAACCCTGGCCATATCGACTTTTGTCCCCTTACATCTGTCAGAACTATCGCTGGGGACTCCTCGGCAGCTGCCATGAGTGGCCAAAAGCTAGTGCTCATACACACGAGGATCCTGGCTTCAGCTCCTCTGTGTGTCATAACGTGCTTACGCAATTTAGCATCAGGACAGTTGTCAGTCTTACTTTGCTTATCCCGCTGCGCACAAACGCGGTATTTTGTAAGGCATGGAGACTGCGTTTACTGTTCGATGCTAGCATAGACACGACTCTAACACTCCAGCCGTTCGTCCCGCCAGGCTAGGCCCTCGTATCCTTGGGACTGACTCAATTCCAACCTATCTACTCCATCGCTGTCCAAGCATTTTGCCTTTGGCAGATCGAAGGATCATATCCTGGCGAGGAAACCTATCGGCGCGGTCCTTCCTCTTCCACGAGCAAATCGAGCAGAGATTCCCAATCAGAGGCCGCGCCCTTCAATGCAAGAAAGTCCTTCCGGTCGAGGCATGAAGCACGTTACTCTGGGCCTTGTGGTTCTTGGTCTCGTATCTAACCTATTCCTCGCTCAACTCCCGACCTTGCTGGCGAAGTACCTCGGGAGTAGTCCTAAAGTCCACCGCTGCGCCCCATCGGCGTACACTGTACGGACAGTATCGTACGACCCCCTGATCCAACATATCGAGGGCTTCATCACGCCCGACGAGATTGAATACCTCAAGCAAATCAGGTAAGTCGTGAAGGCAAGCTCCGTTCGCGAGCTTTCGAACCTATCTGATCCGATATTAGTGGGGTTGTATACAACGAATCACTGGTGGGCCATGAGAATGCCATGCGAAGCGACGTCCGAAACAGCTCGACTGCCTTTCTCCCAGACGATGATCCCGTGGTGTCGTGTATTCGAGCCAGAGCAGCTGAATACCAAGGTTTTGTCGAGGAGGATCTGATCGAAGAGCTTCAGTTGACAAAGTACGTCCAAAGCCAGCTGTACCTCGATCACTACGATTGGGGCTTGGAGGGCATGTACAACGGAACATTCAATCGCGAGACGACATTTTTCGCCATTCTGGAGGCGAACTGCGACGATTGCGGGACGAGCTTTCCTCTGCTTGAAGCAGATTGGTCGTATGAAGATCCACGCTGGTGTCGCATAGTGGACTGCAACTCGACCGATTTGGTCGTTCGACCCATTCCAGGAAGTGCAACATTCTGGGTGAATCTCTTGCCGGATGGATCCGGAGATGAGCGCATGTTGCATGCTGGTCTCCCGCCAAAGGAGGCTGGCGCAAAAAAGGTCGGTATCAACATTTGGACTCATAGGGAAGTCGAACCAGAATCGGGATCAGAATCGGGATCGGAATCGGCGTCGGAATCGATATCAGAATCACAGTCGGCACCGGAATCTGAATCAGGATCACAATCGGCATCGGAATCGGTATCAGTATCAGAATTATAGATGCTGTCAATTACGCGGGTTGATGCTTCTACTGGCACAAATCTTTGTCGTTAACGAGAGCTGCCTTCTGTGATGCAGTTCTCATTCTCATCTACTCACAGTCAGCGGCAACAAAGCGCACAATAAGAAAGTAGCAAAGATGAGATTAGGCCTCCATATTGATGGCCTCTTGGAGCGTGAAGCTGGGCTTCGTCTGCATAAGGTCAACGCCGATGCACGGATTCTATCCCGGGACCTGTCTTTGCTTCGCTCAATCCTAAAAAGCTTGTCAAAATTCCGGCAAGTATGTCGCGTCTCCAAGGCGTGTGCTAGTACTCGTCCAGACATGAGCCTAGCACAGCGGCTAAGCATTGCAATGAAGCTCTCACAAGAATGAAGGTCTTCCCACAGTGTACCAACACGGTCGGTTTGGAGAGAAGCGAGTCCTAGTGAAATCGTAGCGCCGCAAAAAAGTACTTCCCGAAGTCAATCTTCTCATACTCGATCATACCTGATGCACGAGCTATTGAACATTGACATGCGCTACTCCTGCGCTCGTAAACATTGAAACTATATCAATTGCCGCGAATCTCCCGAAGAAGTATGGTACAGCCGCAGAACCAACACGGATTCAACATAACTGCAAAGACAGCACTATCATGCAACAAATGATCCGTCGGAATCGACGTGTTGGCAACGGCTCGTGCCTCTTCTTTTTCGTACTCGTGAGGAGAGGAGTTCGCTCCTGAAACATCTTTCTGACAAAATTCATAATACCAGGCAAGCGTTGGGTACGCAATGAGCAATGCGTTCAAAGATGACTACCCAGAAGCACAAGTACAAAGGCTGTAGCATCGTTGCGCCGTCGTCCGATTGCGATAGCTATTCAACTCAAAATGAAGCTTGCAACCATCGGTCGGCAGATTATGGAATTGCTTGGCCTGTGTCAATGGCGAAGAGTTCAACCTTCTGTGACTCAAATGCACGAGGGCCAGTCGCAAAGTCTCTGGGTATCTGGTAAGGGTGGGCAAAAGGACTGTACGACCAGCGACGAGTCCATTGCAGACGACACGCCTCGATAACATCTCGATGGACACCATGCTGGTGCTGGCGTCTCGCGCATATAGCGAGCAACGAATTCTGTAAGACTGCTTGAAATTCAAAGCCTTGTCGCGGTGCCAGCGCAATACGTTCAAATTGTTGACTCTCTGGCTCCAGGTCGTACCTTTGGAATAGTTCTGCCACATACAGTACTATAGTAGTGATACGACTCGAGAGAAGGGTTCATGAGCAATACATGTGTGCAAGGTTGAGCTCGGGTCGATGACAACTCACCCTGGGCAGATGTGACGACATCTTGGGCAGCTATAGTCACGCGACAGCAATGGCCAATTGGAAGTTGATCCGGGATCGATATGGGCTCAAATGCATGGACAGAAAGCTATACCTGGTTGTGAAAGATGATTGATTGATATGATCCTAGTCCCTCGAGCTGCCCTGCATTAGCACCCATGCATCAAGGCATGCTATCAGTCAGCCATAACAGAAAGGTGATACCTACAACGCCTCCGTTACTCTATTCCTTTAGAAGCTCGCTGCCGCTTAGCACTCCACCGGTAGAACTAGCGCACGGTGACTCTAGTGCCTCTTGCAAGTTGCAACGCCCCTGGAAGGGGTCTTGACAGGGTCAGGTCGATCGAAAGATTTTCCGAAATCCTTACAAGAAAGAGACACTAATACCACGCGAGCTCGACACAGGATGCGTACCACGTGCTTTGCGCTACCACCTAAGTGCTACCTACAGAGTATCGTTGTTACCAAATCCCTAGTCCACGACACCGCCTCAGACAGGTCTGTCGAACAGCAGCCTTCAAGCACCAAGTAGCGATTGCGTGACAGTGACTTTGGCTCACAGCGCCAAGAGGCTGTTCGTGAGGTATCAGATGTGCGCTACAGCAGTGAACATGAGAACGTAGCCAAGCCAGTCGCGGTAGCTGGCGCTGAGTATCTGGTAAACATTCCCTGGGAGTACAGTACACTCGAGACGAGTACAGCTGTGCTGCCCATTGGCCGAAAGCTCGGATGCAGGCACCACAACACCACCTTCTATGCAAAAGATTATCACCCTCCGGACGTCGACTGTAATCAGGAAATGGATTTAGCGCAACAAGTCTGTTGGAGGCCACGTTTCCAACGGGGGTTAAATACACATGACTGAACGACTTCAAGCGGACGACTGCGGATGAGCAAATGGACCCGTACCGGAACAAGAACAACACACAGCATGCATCAACATCATCATATGACGGATGCTAATGGCCTTAACCTTATCCCCTTCGAATTACTTCTCCGGACTAAATGCCTTTGCTCATTGGCAAAATTGGCCTGAAGCAATATCAGGATTGCGTGCAAAAAAGCACCATGTGGACTCCGTGAGGGACCGCTACCAGGTCTGCTCGAAGAACCAATCTCGGGACCGCGTGAAGAAGCGCTACTTCTGGAGCTCAGTGCTAGACTATATATGTATCGTCCGGCAAATCCACACGAGTTTTCGGTCATGGCAAAGACAATGCCATCTTGACAGCAGACGAGGCCGGGAAACCGACCGAAATCGTACCCATGAGGTACGACAAGAGCTTCATCTTTCGATCCAGCATGGTAGGCACTCTTTGTACTGCTCCGGACCCAAGCACTACTTTGCATGGCGCTCTCCAGAGATTGATCAGGCTTGGGGCTTTGGATGAGCTCCTCATCGGTATGGTGGCGTCGTTGAAATCGAATTCGGCTCCATGTGCTCCGTTGATAACACTGGTAGAACATGTCACGATGCTGGGCGAGCCTACAGCCACTGGAACTAAGTATTCATTTATTCGCCTGGACTATAGCACTCTCAGATTACCATGTGTAACGCTGACTTGATCCCGATTATGGTCCATTGGGACGATACAAGCCAAAGATAACAAGCTAACTTTGACACAGAAAATATCACTCAGAAACCATGAATGGGAAGTCTTGCATCAACGATCTGCTGCACACGACTCTCAATTGCTGAAGGGATAGTTGGATAACCACTTCGGCGAGGCAGGGCAGCCATGATCCTTGTAAGCAAGTCTATATTTCGCGCTCATTCAGCTGTCAAACTTGCTGAAGCTCGACACGGTACTAAAGCCTACAAGAAAGGCTGGAGTAGAACTCGGGCAAACGAGACTAGCTAAGGACGTCCCTCAACGACGCCGGAGGGTGTTGGAGGCCCAGCCTCGCGCTAAGCCAATTTGGACGTGAATCCGAAAGTGAATTACTCTGTGGAATCGGACTTTGGCAGACCTCGCAACGGCGACCTCATAAACAGCACATGCAGTCTTTGACCTTTGGTGTCTCACGGGCAGCGGGCACACTAGTTTGCATCGCGCAGTATTCTTTCACTGAGAGACCAGGTGCACACCTCAGCAATGAGGTCGGATGTCGGGTACAGGATGGATATGTAGCAATGCAAAATAAGATTCTTCGTGTCAGGATCTCACTAATCTGTCGTCGTGAATGTCCATCTGCTGCATGCACCACTTGGGCGCAACTCCTCTGAAATTAGAACTTGTGCACCTCTTTCTTACCCAATCCCAGCTCTGTCAGCGTCGAACTGATAGCACTTTCCATAGCTGGAGGACCGCAAATGAACACCTTCTTACCACTATCGTCTCCCCAAGCACTTCCACAGCGCTCGATCGCCTGCTGCAAAACAGTCCTGTTCACGTATCCTCTTTTCCACTTCTCACCACTTTCTGTTGCGTCCGAGCCTGACACGCAGTATGTGACTTGCAGTCGCGCTGGGAATTGCTTCTCGAGACTTTCAAGCTCATTCTGTAGCACAATATCTCTTGGACCATTGACACCCCATAAGAGCTGGATCTTGGTCTGATCATTCGAATTGCTGAGTATGCCTTTGGCCAAGCTGTAGATGGGCGTGATGCCCGCGCCGCCTGCCACGAGCAGAACGCTTCGCGACTCTTTCGGGATCTTCCAGTTGTAGCCAGGGATCGGACCGCGGATAGTGAGCCTGTCACCGAGAGCTAAAGAGTGCATGTATGCTGATGCTTTGCCGTTTGGGTATTGTTTCACCAGGAGCTCGAGGGTGCCGCGCTGGTCGGGGTCGGAGATAGGCGTGTATGGTCGGAGGACTGGAAACCATGCACCAGCAGGCGTATGTTGTGTCAAGATGGCCGCTGTCCTGTTGTAAGCTATAGTAACTAGTCCACTCATATTGAGCACGCACATCCTGCCGGCACACCACTGATATCGTTCTCTCCACCAGGCAGCGCGAACGTTATCCTTCTCGTGTCATGGTTCACCTGCTCTGATTTGGTCACAGTGATCTGCTTGCTGAAGAGCATCGAGCTCGGGAAGCTGAGCGTCTTGCTCGGTGGGTTCGAAGCTGAATCGAGCATGATGGGTCGTCGTGTTTGTAGATATGCGGTGCCGGCTATTCCCGCTACTGCTACTCCTGTGATGTAGGGAACTGCGCGTCTCGAGAAGAGGGTCGCCATTGTGCGCGGTCGTGCTGCTGTTATCTGGTTGAGGAGTTGCTGTTGTGCTACATGGACGGTGTTTGGGGATTAGTGGTACGATGACAGGGGCGAGGAGAGCGACTGTGATGTAGTGTGTGTCGAGTTGAAGAGAAGACAGTACCGTGATTTGCAGGAAGGCGTGAATATAGATCAGCTGAATCCTTCATGGCGTGGCTCGGACAACTCCAGTCTCCCTGGCCCCGACTAAGTCGGACGGCAGATCATGTGTCGTGATGAGGGATCGCGGATATAGGCGTGCTAGTGTCTGCTCGACGACCGAACGAACGTGCGTCTATCACGTTCCACATGTGGTCGATGCTCGCATATGCGTGAAGAGCTCAGGAGCACTTCGGCGAGTTGATACCGTGATGCTATTTCGGGACAAATCGGCACCACGCTGACCGAGATGCCGATGCCGTCGTTCCTCAGGCTTGAACACCATCAACCTAACAACATACAGACTAACACCACTGTAACTTGTTTGTGGTTGACATGCTTCCTGGTGCGGCTGGCTGCGGCCATGTCATGTGGGCCTGAGGCCGGTCGTATGCGATCATGCCCGGGCTGAGGCTTCACTTGCAGCCGACAAGTAATACGCCAGTGCGACGACCTCTCAACAGCTTTGTCCAAGCACACACAATGACCGTGTCAGGGGTCGGGAGGGCAGGACTGACCGTTCGTGCTGAGGATGCAGATGATATCGAAGAGATTCGACGGGTCGTCTTCGCCGCTTTTGGCACCAAGTCCCATCTAAACCACAGGGAAGCCAGTATCATCGACGCTCTTCGTTCTGCCAATGCACTACCGGTCTCCTTGGTTGCAGACTCGCAGGGTGGTATCGTTGGCCACATAGCAGCTTCACTTGTCAATATCGATGGAAAAGCTTCGAAATGGTATGGCCTCGGACCGGTCTCTGTCCTTCCCAGTCATCAAGGTCAAGGCATCGGCAGTCTCCTTGTCAAAGCATCTCTTGAACATCTCGATTATGCGTGGAATGCTGCAGGCTGCGTGGTAGCTGGTAAACCTCAGTACTATTCCAGATTCGGCTTCCAGCGGAATGCCAGCTTGACTTTCGATGGGGCGCCAGCAAAGCTTTTTCAGCACATCGTGCTTCATGGGCCTCCGGCCAGCGGAGAAGTGACATACCATGAGGCGTTCAACGTGAATGATCATTGATCATTCACTGTGGGAGCTAAAAGGAACAACTGCATTCATGCGTCCGCGGAGCATGCAGCATGCCGCGACTATTGACGCAGGATGATCGTGAAGGCTCCTTCAAGATGCGCTAATATCAGGCAACAGTTATAAACGACGCAATTTGCCTCCAGTTCAGAGACTGTGCTCAAGCCATCAACAGGAATCCCGTTCACAGGCTCAGCCAACATGGACGGGATGCTCGAGTCTGCGCTGGCGAACTAGCCACTTCTTGGTCAACATGATACAGAGCCTAGCCTTCATGAACTCGAAGCTGCCAAACACGCCACGAAGGCCGAGCGCGCCTAATGCGCGATCGTAGCTGTATGCGTGCTAGTGGTCGTAATAGCTGTCGTAGCCGCTCTGGCCTACTCCATCTCTCGCTGGCCTAAGGTCAAGCACTTTGTGCACGAGAAGTGAAGACCTGATATTCAATGTCGCTGCAGACTATGGACAAGCTTTGACGACTACAGCAACGACTCCTCAAGCTAAGTCCAGACACCACAATCCACAGCAACGGAATCGTCTAGTCGCTCTGGAGTCTACTCACTTAACGGCACGTTGTCTACTCTCAGACGGAACAACTGGCTAGGACTCTTGAAGGAGTCGAAGGCGAAAGACTTGGAAGGCTATAGCCAAGAGAAAAGTCATTCTAAGCGCGGATTTAGCTTGGACTCGAAGGCTGAAAGCCCGCGCGGTATAGCACGCTATGCTCTATAGAGACTTCTGTAGAGCGTGCGCTACTCTCGTCGCTCGTCGAGCTTTAGGATTGTAGGACCAGGCTTCGCGATTGCTGTTTTTATTGTTCGTACGGACCGAACGTCCATTCGATTAGATGACTTGACCTTTACACAAACCAGTCAACGTCTGGGCAAGGCTTAGAGCTAGCATGTGCGCTTATCAATAGCTGACGGACTCGGCCAATCTGGCCGTCAGTGAAAGAAGACAGCATTTGTCTTGCAGCCTAGCTGCAGGCTATGAACTCTATGGTAGACTCTACTATACACTTGGAAAACAGCATTGCACTCCCATTTTCGTATCTTCTGTGTCGTGGTCATGGTCAACAAGCTCATCGATCATCTTCATCGTTAGTTTTTTACTTTCTCATCTTCTCTCCTGCATCTCCTTCGGCGCATCGAAGCCGAAGGAGTCGACGTCGTCCGCGCGAAAGCAGCAGATTCTCAATGCCCTCCTTGTGCGCAAACCTTCGTCTCCCGCGCTGGCACCGTCTTTTATAACATTATCAGCTTCCTCTATCGGACTGTGGACAGCATTGCTGCCAGGATTGATTTGGTGGCTCGCTGCAGCCCGGTATATCAACTGATGATGTATAGGTTCCAACGGCAACACGGAAGGTGCAGACTTGGAGTTGTGTCGCGTTGCAATCCACTTACCCTATCGGAGCGCCATGGCCGAGCCTTGGCGCGCTCTCTGATTAGCCTGATCTTAAGCTCATCTTCGCTCTCTTATTGGTTCACCGCTAGCCTCTGTATCATGTGACTAGCTTCCACTTCACGCTGATGCCTATCATCATGCAATGTCCATGAATTGTCTTATCGTTGGAGTGACGACCAAGTCGTGCTCAAGGTCTGTAGATGTGAAAAGCCTACGGCCGACTGTTGCAAGATGGTCAATTGCTGCAAGTACCACCGAGAGCAAGTCTGCAGCCCCGAAAGTCATGTGAGAGGGCAGGTCCGGATTGCCATTTACTGTGTTGAAAGAAGCAGCAATTGCAGCTGCGTCACTTCAGGACCATTTGTCGTCCATCCCCTGCCAGGCATCGGAAGGCGTATACAGCGGATGTGGGGCTCAAGAGCGCGAGGGAGACTACCAGCTCAGCTGTTCTTTGTATCGCAACCATCAGATACAGAGACTGCATCGTCCACCCTGCAAAGGGATGCTTTGCATGTATGCTTGTTGGGGTGAGTTAAGAGAGCACTTCCAACCCTGGCGCTTATGAGTATTACGGAACTTTGCGATCACATAGGATGGTTCAGAAGCTTACCTGGATCATAGGAAAACGATCGAAGTTGGGCACATTGCAATATCGCGCTGTCCTTTCGGACCGTTATGGATGAACATGCCACTTTCTCACGGTGAACAGGTGGGTGAGTGTCGTGACTTCGCGACTATCGTCCATTCAACCTTTCTGGAAGCCACGCACCTGAGGTTTCCTCAGACGTTGATCTTGCCATGGCAATCAAGCTCTGGAGTCCTGCAACCACGAGCAGATCGTGGCAGCAGGTGTGGTGAGACTGCGGAAGCTGCAATGACTGGGTCGTGTTATGTGTTTCTCGTTGCCGCTGTTGTGAGTCTTCTTTTTTGCTGTAAAAAACCGTTCGGGTCCGCTGTATACTTACGCTACATACATCACACTCGCATCAATATGCCATCCTTCATGGGTTTCGCCGGGTGAGTCAGCGTTACTCCGAACGATACTGTCTCTGACGCCACTGCATCGTGCACGTCGTCAGCACGATACTGCTTCAAGCACTGCTGACGATCATTTGTCGTAGGCCGACCCTGCTCACGGCGGTTTCCACCTCATGTTGCAAAGTCTTTTTGACGCCACGGTTCTTGGAGCTCAAACACCACACGGAAAAGGTCCATCATTTGGACTGGCGTTTGAGCGACGAGGCCGTTGATAACCTCTTCACGTCCGTCATCGCAGCACTCCTGTCGATCGCTATCTTCATGATTGTGAAAGGGATCTACATGGGGATTCAGCGAGTGCTGGGTTGGCGGAAACGGAAGACGGATCAGGGCTCGACACCCGTCTAATCGACGTGGTTAAGGGTCAGGCTGACTTTGGCGGAGCATTCCTCTTGGCTCGACATTGTGTCGGCTATAACCGACGCGATTTAGGGTCAAGGGGCATGAGGTGGTTTTGGAAAAAAAAAAAAAAAAAAAAAAAACAGCACGACATTCATTGACAATCCTAAGAGCGCCGGACCCAAAAGGACATAACCGTCAAACCACCGCAAGAACCAGCCTCCACGTGGCATGAAGGGGGCAACAGGCCTTTGGCGTGGCGAAGGTTCACCCTCGTTGATGCACATCTTCATATGGCGGACTTACAGACTCACGAACGACCAATTTTGAGAACACCTTTGGAGACAAACCGACTGCCTCGGCCTCGCGCTTCATACCATCCCTAAGCCCTGTATTGAGCCAATCATTGATACCAGTCCCACGGTGTTACGGATACGCAGGAACCTCGCCAGCAACGAAGCGGCTACGTTGATATCTCATCGCACAGAGTGTCCTTGTGCCACTTACTGAGCCGACTCCTGCCCCGACGGCCTCCAACGAGACAAAAGTGCAACCGTCCCGAAGCGTCGAGATCAACACCAATTTCTTTGGCTTCAACCCACCCCCTCTTCAACGATGTTGGACGTCTATTCGTTGAGCAGTCTACTCTCAAACGCCTTCAAGCTGTCGGCACATGCACCATTCCCCATGTTCCTTGCATCTGGACAGCACGGATCATACCAATTGCCTTTACACGCTGCGTTACGGCAATTCAGGCAAGGTACCTCAATAACGGGCAACTATGTCGCTCGATCGGGAAAGCATCTTCGTTGCATTCCCCCTATCGATCCTCCGTACGACAGTATCATGCTTCGTGTCTACTGAACAAGCGCTCGGACATTGGAGCGAGGGACGCTCTTGCGATCGTCATCGGTCCGTGTCGTTGCCGACATTGACAGCAGATCTTGCGAATGCAAACCTGCCAAAAAGCCGGCAATCGCGTCTTACTTTCCGCGGTCATTCTTCCAAACCAGCCGCCCATGAACCCGAGGACGCAGGCCCCCGGCATTAGTTGCAGGCATTCGCTTGTTGAGATCTCTCTAAGGATGATTCCGAATTGTGCGCCGCCAATGTGGCTACGCGGCTCTCCCTCGACAAAGACGAGGCGATGCCACCGAGCATTGAAGGTTCATCAAGATCGTCCACATGATATTTGCCGCATGATGTGGTGGCAGGCTACAATATCAAATTCAATCCACTTGCCAGTCGCACGGCAATGCTGCGAATAGGCGACCTTTGCAAATGGAGTTGCAGTTGCCATCGGTCGCTCGAAGCGCAGATGAACAAGACCTAGGACGAATGTCACAAGCCGTTCGTCCTCAAGCGGAAGACGACGCCTCACTTGCCCACCATGGTCACAAGATGCTGAGCTGAGTCACGCAAGTTCAGCTCTCAATGCAAAGCTTCGTGGCACGGGCTCAAGGACTTAGAAAAGTGGCTATACTCCAGCGAAACAGCGGTCATCTGCAGGAACCGCATGGTCATCAGCCCCTCGTGATGAACCGCCTTCAAGTCCTGGTCCGCATGGCAGAGACCCGGCCGACAGCCAGTCTTGCACCTTCAGTACGCAATAATCGGCTCATGCACGTCGGCCTGTTGCATGATACAGTGGACCAGTGTCAGAAAGCTAGTAATCAACGCTACACCATGAGACCCACATTTTTGAGTATGCACACCCATGGCATACGGATCACTCATCTTTTGACAATCACTTGCAACACGCAGCACTGCTGAGAACTGCGACATACAATATTGCTCACGACTGCAACAACCAAAATCGCTCACAACTGCGATACACAAAACTTTCTCACGAATACAACTGCTGCTCAGAGCACACATCTACGAGGCAACGGCAGTTCAACCCCGTTGACGGACAAGGCTTCTGTTCGACCATGCATATTCCAATCCAGACTTCGGTCATGGCATCATATCCACCATCGACAATCTGGACGGATGATCGAATCGCCTCTGGCCTAGCGACAGCGAAAAGTGGCCTTTGGGAGTTCTTGATCGAAGCCTGCTTCGCGATCATTTGTCTCACGATACCCATCTGCATCAAGCTATTCACGCGAAGGACTTGGGCACAAGCACAACGGGACATATTCTCACCTCTGGTGCTTATGACCCCATTCACGTTCATACCGGTAATCTGGACCCTGCAGCACACCGGCTTGTTATTGCATATCCCGCTCCTCGATTTTGATGTTCGGATCATCGATGCTATTCTGCCGAAGGCGTGTGATACGAGCACTGAGTTGAGAAAGGCGGGCACCGATTGGCCGTGCGCCTTAGACAGATTGCAGACTTATGTAGGAAGACTTGTGGCTAGCGATGGATGGGAGCATATCTGGGACGAGGGACACATGATGGCAGGTTATCTTTGCTTTGTCCTATTGGGTTGGATCGTGACCTTGGGGCTCCATGTTTGTTGTCGCAAGGCCTTCAAGAATTGGTATGATGCTGTCGACGTTTCAGAAGAAGAAGGAGTGCTTGACGGCTCATTTTGTTAATCAGCATGGCGGGTGATGGATTATGTTCAGGTCAATCGAGGTCGAATGGAGCACGCGCAAGTAACGGACACTGTACTGTGGAACATTCAGCCAAAGGGTTGCGTCCGGGAAATTGATGCGTCGTGGGCACCGCCTCGCTGATGCCTCGGCTGCGGTCTCTTTGATAAGGCCACTATCCAGCCGACAAGTCTTTTCAATGGCAATGAGTTCGGCGACTGGCCACGCTGATACAAAGCCCAAGATCATCGCAGGAGTCAGCTCACCATAAAGCTGAAGAAGCTATCAAGTGGCTGTGTCCATCATAGCAACCCGCGTGCTCAGTCAAGCTGGAACACCCTGCTTACTGGCATCGGCATCTCGCCTCTCATTCAAAATATCCGAGGTAGCAACAGCGAGCAAGGCTAACCCTTCAATAGAATTCGTTTCGGCGATCGGGAAAGTGCCGGCATGCACATTGCTTCATTTGACCGCCAAGGCGACGAGCCATAGAGTGCTTTCGACAGTCAGAACTCGCTCAACGCGATCGCCGGCTTTGTGTTAGCAGCAAGAGCAGCAGCAGGCTCACAGGCCAGTTCAACAACAGCCATCGTAACCACTACTCACAGGCCCGTCGCTTATTCTGCGACAGCAGCAGCCAAAGACGACCTCAGCACTGCCAGACGCCAAGACGAAGCATTAGACCTAGCATGGTCGTGTCGCGTTCATTCTGCCCTCATATTGATAATCGGAGACTCATGGCAGCCGCTACCAGTGTAGTAACTCGTCGAAATCTACGAGCAAAGTTCGCTGAGCACTCTCTCTACATGCGATCTGAAATGATCGCCGTACGCTTCATGCCGTCATGACATCTGCATTGACGCAGTATGATGTGGAGCTTGGACATTGCATGACAAATCGCAGGCACCACCACACCTGCAAGCGAAGTACCCGGCTCCTCGCAACGACTGATCTCGATCTTCTTAAAGCGCTGCAACCGCCTGTTCAGACTTACGTAAGATCAACATCTGCCTGACCATTCTCCCCGGGAACGCCATTATCTACAATGGTAGCCTTTCTGCTCCTCTGACGGTTGGTAAAGCGCAGAGAAAGAGTCACGAGGTCGGATATGCGCCGAGCCATCTGTACCAGCATTCGTAGACTTCATTGAACTTCATCGATCTTGCCAGACTCGGACCTCACTCCACCGAAGCCCAGAACAGGAATGCTATATACAACACGGGCTCGAGGATTCAACTGTCTGAATTGATAGCACAGTTCTTTCAAGCATTGTCAGAACAAGCCAAGCGCTTCATGCCAAGAACAAGAAAACCAATACTGCTGGGTATCATGTCAAGAATCTGACCCACACTTCTGGCCTTCGGAGAAATGTTCGAAGCCAGCTACAGCAGTCGACATATCCACTTCATCTCAGCGCCAGTCTTCGGGCGGTGTTGGTGCGAAACGGCTACACACGAGCGATGGTATCATGGCACAGACAAACGGAAGCACCAGCAAAGACCATGTTGTTTTGCGTCGCATCTGAGCCAGATTGTGGCAGCGGCCAGAATGGGCTTCGACATAGCCGCAGGTCCTAGGGGCAACATGGTGATGATTTCAACAGCGCTGTGGCATGTTTCACGCTTTCTTCCACGGAGACGAGACGGCGGCTCATTGTCCACAGGAGACGTCATCTTGGGAGGCGGCTTACCAGAAATGGTTGCCGTCACCATGACCCTCTGGAGGACATGAAGGCAAGTGCAAGCGGCGCAGATGGAGCAAACTATCGGGTGTTAACTTGTGCTTGGAATGCTGTTGCGCGGAGACAGTAGAAGTAATCGCTCCAAGAAGCACAAAGAGTTGCACAAAGAGCAAGATCTGCGTAGGAATCGTTGATCAGTAACAAATCGAAGTCTGTATTTGCAGCATCGGCGTCCTCACCGCGTCAGACTCAAGATTTATTCTCCGTCACGGCCAAGACTCCTGAGTGTCCTTCGAATTGTCCAATTCCGACCACAGAAAATCAACGCACACACTCCTACAGCGTCTTCGCATCTTTGCTCAAGAACAAAGCCACTCGGATTTATCGACGGCGAGCCAATCGTGACCAGAATCCAGAGTCGAAGACCCGAACCCGATGGCGTGAGGCGTGAGGCATGATCGCGAGATAAGATCCTCGATCCGACTGCACACGGTGATGAAGACCACACAGTCCCAATAAACTGCATGTGCGTACGCGTCCCGGATTTCACTACTCCTCATCTTGCATATCAACCTTGATCATGAACGCCTGCAACACGCATACCGCCTCTCCGCTCTCGTATGGGACTGCGTATACGACAAGAATGCCTAAAAATATACATCAGTTCCGTACAAAAGTGATATGCCTGCTCGGTGGCAGGCATGTTCAGTTAATATTAGATCGTAGTAGTCGTGACGTGCCGTTTGCTGGTTCGCGGTTTGTTCCGACATCTGCTGTATTATGTCAGATATGTGTGCTGACATCTGCTGTATGTATTATGTCAGATGAGCAAGGCGCGAGACAAGGGGAATCTCTTCTACGCGCTTCTGAGACATAGCCAGGTACGGACTGGCGAGCTGAGCTGGGCTGAGCTTCGAAAATGCAAGGTCTCCTCTTCGGGGATGTCTTCTACAAGGCTGGACATGGAAACAAGCTTTGGGGCAATACAGCCGCCATCATGCATGGCACATCCGATGGCAAGCAGCCAAGGGCCCTGCAGTTCTCGCTGAATTCCATGCCGCATGGTGTATACAGTTGATGCGACTTGCGATGAATACGCATGTCGGTATCTATTTCATATGTGCGTGACGGATCGGGATAACCCTTACGGATGCAATCTGAGCAATCATCTCACACACCCTTCATCTCTTCAAATTTGCCCACACTATCCGCACTCAAAAGCGTGTTATGCTTCGCTCTCTTCTTCAAAACATTCTCGATAAATGCCTCTCCAGCTTTATACGAACTCCTAACCAGGGGTCCGGAAGCGCAATATAGGAAACCCATGTCAAGAGCCCTCTGCCTCCACATTTCAAATGTGTCCGGCGTGACATACTCCTCGACCTTCATATGCCGCTTCGTAGGCCTCATGTACTGTCCAAACGTCACCACATCTACACCCACCTCCCTCAGCGCCTTCAACGTCCTCCACAGCTGGTCTTCCGTCTCTCCTAGCCCAAGCATGATTGAGGTCTTTGTGATGAGATTCGGATTCGCTTCCTTTGCGGTGCGGAGCACGTCGAGCGACTGCCTGAACTTGGCTCTCCGATCCCGCACCATGGGTGTGAGTTCTTCTGTCGTTTCGACATTGTGTGCGTAGACGTCCATTCCCGATTTGGCGACCAGTTTGACCGCTTCGAGGTCGCCCATAAAATCGCCCGTCAGAGCTTCGACAAGGATGTGCGATGCCTTTTGCTTGATTTTCATGATTGTCTCTGCCCAGTGTCGTGCTCCACCATCTGCGAGATCGTCGCGATCTACTGATGTTAGGACGATATATCCCAAGCCCCATCTTTTGAGCGCTTCGGCAGTGTTTTCGGGTTCGTGAGGGTCTAAGGGGGGTGGTGCGCGGGAGGTCTTGACGGAACAGAAGCGGCAGCCGCGGGTGCATGTGTCGCCCATGAGCATTATGGTGGCTGTTGCTGCGGACTTTTTGTCTCCGCCCCAACAGTCGGAGATGTTGGGGCAGCGAGCTTCCTCGCAGACTGTATGAAGGTTCAGACCTCGGAGGTCGTTTTTGATCTTTTTGTAGTTGTTGTTCGAAGGTATCGGGGTCTTTAGCCATTCTGGCAAACGTGTGTGCTTGCGTCGTGTTCCTGACGGGCCTGCGATGTCAACCGTCCGGATCTCGTACAGGTCCTCTTTCGACATAGGCTCATCTTTCTTGCCGGATACAAAATCACTGAAGGAAGGACCACTGTTGAGCTTGTCGGTGAATGTTGTCGCTGCTCGAGGTGCTGTAGATGTGGTTGAGGGCGAAGGTGATTGATCGATGGTTGTGGCGAAGCGTCGTTTCTGTGGTATCGAGCGTGTTTCATTCAGCACTTTCGCTATGAACCGCCGAGAAGGTCTGACAGATGCCATGGTCGTTGTCGGCGGCGTGGAAGGCGGAGGTGGAGGTGTGGTGGTACATTCCAAGCATCAGTTGTTCACATCTTCGCGATGCCAACATGACTTTGTTGGCAAGGGTCTGGGATCAAAGCCCGCTCGGCCCGCTCTTCCGAGTGCGCATCTTCCCGAGACTTTGTCCAGGTACGATGTGCAACGAGTCGGGTCTTGACGACTTTGTCCAGTAATCGTCCGAATAAGCCTACAAATTAGCAGTCATATTGAATTAACACGGATCATTGTACGCTTATGCAAATCTTTTAAGGGCAAAAGAGACGAAGTACTAAAAAAAGGTATACGATGGCGAATTATTGGTCGTGGGTCTCATATTCCCCGTCGCACGGCCTTGCTTTCCGCTGCAAGGTTCCAACCCTAGAATCGTTCACTTCCACACATCACTTGTCCACAATTATCTCGATCGCATGGATGTCTTCGTGGTGGGATCGATACCTGGCTCCAGGTGACATACGGGCACAACAAGCTAGTACACCCGTCAACAACAATCCAGCACCTTCCGTACCGCCCATAGATGCCCAATCTTCACAGGGACCCATTATCGCCAATCGCATCGACGCAGCCCATCGAGCCCGCCGCCAGAATGCTCTCCTCTTCGGTGGTCTCACCTTCACGGTCCTCTCCGCATTCGTCATGCGCCGCGCCGTCAGGAAGAAACAGCTAGCTGCATATCCTCAATTCACCACAAAGACCGGCGCCGTGAAGGTTCCCACTTTCTCACAATCAAACACCCAGGCGAAGGCTGAGGGCGGCCTCGATGCCGCAGAGGCATTATTTATCGCGACTCTGAGCACATTTTCGATCTTCATGGCCGGCACAGGCGCGTTCATGAAGGTGTGTGATATTGCGGACTCAGAGGACCTGAGAGAATTCGTCAAGAAAGGAATCGGCTACGACGTCTACAGCGGCGACACAGAAGCTGACAAAGAGATTGAAACCTGGATTGCAGAAGTACTGAGCAGGAAGGACGGGACCGGCAACCTCAGGGAAGAAATCGTACAGAAAATGTCGGAGCTTGGAGAGTTGGAAGAGAAGAGAAAGAAGGAGGTTGAAGAGAAGGGCTTACTGCAGAGGATTGAGGCGAGGAAGAAGGAATTGGAGGCGAAGAAGTGATTGATCGGAACCGGATGTGTACAAAAGTCGTATGCTAGTGGCATACTATGGCGCTGGGCAGTACGATACCCTTCGAACGATGATATTTCTGCTCTTCAAGATCAAGATCGTTTCCTCTCCAGAAGGGCAAATGAGCCGATGCCTTTCCTAAACGGGCATACGAGCCGCCAGTGATTCAAGACATGACGTCTCTCACAGTGGCACACGTAGTCTCCCGCATGCCCTTCGGTGCTTGGCGGATGTTGCTAAATCGACCTCAAGCCTGTGGCCAGTCTCCAGCGCCATGTCCTGTACATGAAAATTACACGTGTCACGATTGTAAGCTGCAATGGCCAAGGCTTACTCGTGTTGCAAGCCTCCAAGTCCCGCTGTTTTGTGGAAGCTTGTAAGACGTGTCGGAACGCTGTACCTGCCTGGACGTCGACCTCGTATAAATCCTTGTCACCTCGGTCTCACAGGTAGGATCCTTTTCTTGGTCACATTGATCCACATGCGGCTCCAAGCGGAATGGGCAAGCTTGAATGCTCGTGTCCTTTGGTTTCACGATGCGTGTGTCGAGTGAGGCAGGTGTAGGTCTATGCAAACATATATATTCCTCCATTCATCTCTAGCATCTCCTGTCTCCTTCACCAATCAACACCAAAGCTTCCACCTTCTTGAGACCTCACAACAAAACACGAGCGACATCAGCACCACTGCGAATTTGTCCACCACGAAATACTTCCAATCTCAAGACACAATGCAGATCATCAACCTTCTTGCACTTCTGCTCCCCACGGCATGCCTTGCTGCTGTTGTGGACTCGGTGGAGGCACAGAGCGGCGGAAAAACAGGGGACTGCGGCGCCCCATTCATCAATTGTGTTAGGGGCAAAGATGGTTGTATCAGCAAGTTACCCAAGCTCGAAGCTGTAAGCACTTTTTGAACTCAAGGTCACACCGTAAGCTAATGTCGAGTAGAAAGACTTTGTCGATTGTGTGGTCCACTGCGATGAGAAATACACCACATGCAGGGACAAGAGCCATGGTTAGAGGTCACCAGCAACGAGTGCGCACAACGCCGAATTTCAATAGCCTATTGGAGGGCCCGTCAAGATTCAATTCGAGGATCTGAAGGTCGCTGAGTGTCATTCGTTGAAGTTGGAAGTCGGAGGATGTTTACAGGCTTTGCGTATGTCACTCTCTCAACTTGCGGGATTGGAATGCATCGAGGGTTAGACAAAATCGAAGCGTTCGGTCTTCATCTGTTCTCAAAATCTTCGTTTTTCTGATCGTCTGCTCGTACAATGAGCGGGAAGTAGTCAACGTTATACGATCGTGCTCTGTGATATGTCCTTCTTACGTCAATATGAATATGGGCTGGAAACTCTTGAACGATCCGAACTCGCAGCGGCATACATTTAGCGCTAGGTCTGTGCGCTTAGCGTGAACCGTGAACGATGCTGGGCAGGGTCCCTACTAGGATAAAAAGTAACCGAGAAGCGCGCTCACCAGCTTCTGGGAACCTGTTCTCTCTCATCCACGATGACCGGGATCTACATTCGAGCGCGTGTTCGGACAAGCAATGACGAAGCTCGATAGTGTCAGACTTGGAACTTGGAGAGCGGTCTGCCGGAATAGCCATGCACGAGAACGAGAGATTGGAGAAGTCGGAGACGTCAAGATGCAGGCAAACGTGACGATGAATGCGAGCAGTGCTGGGCAGGGCACGATGCTGCTTCGTGAGAAAGCGCGCGCTATGTTGTGCGAACTCAGCTTCAACATTGGCTGAATGACCGCGATCAGGACGTGCTTGGGAGCACTCATTGCGCTGTTATGGAGATGCTCTAGTCGACAGTGAAGCCGCCTGCACCTGCGCCTAAATCATTCGACCGGATGTACAGTCTCACGACAACTTCCGTCTATATTCGCTAATTCGAGACTTGCGTATGGAATCTACTTTGCCGAAAAGTCGGATAGCATGGCACGCGCTTCTGCAAAGAACAATGCGCGTGAACGACGACTTCTTTCCAACATGCAAGCTTCGACGAGGTACGCCATGCGCAGCACTTCAGAGGCTATTTCATAACTATGGGACCTGCCCAGGAGATCTCAGGAAGCTGGCCAGTAACCGCGAAGCAATACAGCAGCATCAGGAAGGCTGGAGCAGGACTTTGAACAAGAACTCCTTACAGCTCGAGACTGGTTCAGAGGCATTTCGATCCATCTGCGACGAGCTGTGCTAACTTGGCTTGTACCTAACCCCCACGGCTGTAAGATCAATCGGCTTCCAGGGCAAGCTTATCTCGAGCTTGCCCCTTGCTTATCGCGCTGTCCAAAACCCTGCTATTAATATCACGATTCTGCTCCTCACAGACGCCGCATGCGAGGGGATGCAAGCCATACAGGTGCCTGATTGCAGTAAGCATTCTCGTCAGAAACCCTTTCATAAATTTTGAAGAATGATACACTGGGCGATCTAAGCGAAGCTGCCATCGAATCATACACAGGTGGAGAGTGATTGTGACGGGTCCAGGGAGCCCTGCTCTTGATGTCGGGCGTCTCAATCTGTGCAAGTCTCGCAACTCTGTACACACCAGACCCTTCAGGTACGCCAGGCCTTGGAGAGCGCGCTTGGAGTCTGAAGCACTGCGATCATGCTTAGCCAGAAGTGGTATGACTGGGCATGATCCACCTGCTCTATGTATCGGTGTTCGTGAACGAGTGGGCATTGTTTTGCAAGATCCGACAAGGGAGTCCCTTACATGGCTTGGATTGCTGCCAGTTCACTCCAGCCTAGCAATACACATGGCGGCCGAGCAGCATGGGACAGCCGAGACAAATACATAAGTTCCGCGAGAAGGAGTCCGACCTGTAGCACTGGCATACGATCCAACCATGAAGGCGTACTCCGCTTTGGGAACTCAATGCATCCATGACAGTGATCATCAGACACTGCGCCGATATCGCTCCGATTCAAATACCTACGACGAGTGAACTGCTTTCGGATACAATGAGGAAGCTGACTCGCCAGGCTGGACAGGTATAGGCTGAAGCTGTGCTATCACGGCCAAAGAGGCAGGCTAAAATCGATCGAGCAGGTATAAATATGGATATGGAAGCCGCCCTGGCACGCTCAAAGATGACTGTTCAGGTGGTGGCCAGTCGGAAAGTGGTGGTACTTGATGGTCATAAAGGCCGACATGAAGGGTGTGATCGTAGAACAGACCCAAAGGCGCACAGCGCGCGTATTGTGGTGACCTTTGGGTCAAGGGAAGCGAGATGAGCTCACTGGAGGGTGATATCGTTAGCATACGGGTTTCAGCATAAGGGAGCTGATTTTGTTTCTGGCGCTACGGTCTCTGTCGTTACGGCGACGATACCAATTGACTTTTCTCATGGTAGCACCTGCGATGACTTTGTCTGACTGTTCGGCGCTTGATGAGTACAGGCTGATAAGGTATACAGCGAGCACTAGACAAAGCAACGAAGGTTCAATTTCCGGCTCGAAACTGATCGTATCTATATGATGATTGGCGCTGGGGATCAACTATATCGATTTTGACGTCGAGAATCTCTAGTCATTCGAATCACCCAGCTAAGTCGCCCTGTAGCAGTAGGGTCCAGGCAAATCGAATCGTAGCTTCTCGCAAGCGTGACGAGGCTGTTGCCAGGTAAGCACTTCTGACTAGCATGGCCAGTCTTTGTAAGCTCCGCTTCGAGACAACAAGCAGTATAGCTACATTAGCATGGATGGTATACTACAGCGCGTCACCGAAGGTGATGCATAGCTTCGAGCTCGAGTTGAGAATCTGTAACAAATTCGATGCACGAAAGGTGCAAAGATCTATCCGCTTGCATTGTATCCTTGAGCTGTATTTGAGCGCCGAGAACGAGACATGCAGCCATTGTAAGAGCATGTCATTGCCTTGTACAATGCCCATGAGAAGAGTCCGGACTCTCTACGCTACTATCATGGTGGTAGACTCACCGTGGGCTTCCAGGGACGGTCAAGAGTGGGGATACCTCGCTATGCAACAGCTGTGGCCGAAGTTCTCTAACTGGTACAGGACAACACCAAGCACTAGCTCTGAGAGTTCATGCTAGTGGCCTGAAGTTACGCCATCACGTATATCAACATCACGACTCCCGTCTTCTAGGACAGCGAGGGCGGACGTCAGGACCGGATGATGGGCCTGTTGGCTACGAAATGTATCGTCGAAACTGCTCAAGCAGGTCTTCCTGCAACATGCAAGAGCCTGGTCCACTGTGCCTGGGATCGGACAGTCGAGTATGCGCTACGTACACCTGATAAGTCTGGTCTTCCAAGAACGTTCGCTTGCCCTAGGGGTATCCTCTTCGCGCAGGACCAGACATAGAGACGATGCTGTGAGTGCCATGTAGATGCAGAGTCCTCGCGTAGGTTACTAATTGCGTGGCTTGCGAGTTTCTCGAGCACTCTTTGTTCTAGGCAATATCGTACTCAGCTGAGCACTCTTTGAGAACAACTCAACAAAGCTCGGTGGGCAAAGAAGGGCTTTGTATTGATCAATCATTGTCATCTTCAAAGCGCTGCTGTGTGGCATACACCTCAGCACTCACAAACAGCTCAACGATGCAATGGCAGCAATCGCGTAACGATCTTAAATATGCTCGTCTGCTGCCCCCAGTATTACAACGTCCTCGATGACATGCTCTGTATACACTCTTTCAACCTAGATTGACGATTTTTCACACGCTGATTATCGGTTGCCCTGGTATCCCGTAGTGAATGACTATGCAGCGGAAGCTCGAGGACAAGCGCTTATGCACGGACACTTCACGTGTAAATCAGCAGCTGGCTTCACGTAACGAGCTGGTTTGGAGCACAATGCTTTCTTGCATCTCCATATATCATACCCCGAATACACCAGGTCAACAACCACAACTACCTACCGGCATATTCCTTAGCACACGCTCTTACCATTGCCACCCAAACGAAGAGTCACTACAGAGCCCAGTCCATACTTGATACTGCAAGTCTGGTAAGTCTGGCCATTACACGACAATAACCTATTGCTTCTAACACAACTCAAAGACTAGCACGATGTCCAAGCACACCTGGACAGAGGAAGAGCGCCATGTACTGCACTTGCTTTACTGGGAATTCGGCCTCGACTTTGAGGACGATCGAGCACTACAGATCTTCAAGCACCTCTACGGCAACAAGTTCGCTCCCAACAAGCTGAGCACACTCTACCTCTGGGACGAGTGGAACCACCGCGGTCACGAGAGCCGCGCAAAGATGTGGCAGCGCGCAATCGACAAAAAAGAATCCGAGTACAGCCAGACAGAGCTACAGGCCCGCGACACAGCTCGCAAGAAGATCCAAGACGTAGCGCGCGAGCTGAACATCGGCCTCACCAACACAACTCATCCCGAACACAACACCAATGCAGCTCCGGCACAACCAGCACAGCACGTGCAGTCCTCCGACCCAGCGTCCGAAGACTTTCCAAACGAGTACGGCAGCCACACTCGGGAGCATATCCTCTCGCGTCTAAATCCAGGCGTACGACACTCTCGCTTACTGTCACTATTGGACACGAGACATATGATAGAGAACGCGACTGACGAGCAGCTCATCGCGATCAACCTCGGTCAGGACCTCAACCGCGTTCCAGGTCTCGGCGACGCAGCTCGCAATATGATAGCTGCAATGGACTCCGGTCGTCGCGAGGGAATCGATCAGCAGGCTAGTGCCGAATTGGAGCGGCGACTTGGCAGAGGCACATAGCCAAAGAGTGGTGGTGATGGCGTTGGCGGCGGCGGCAGCGGAAAGCCAGGAGGTGGTGCTGCAAAGTAAGTCGACGAGGGCGGAGGTGGCAAGAGCGCGCGCGGCGTGCTTGCATTCTTCTGGAGTATGGGAGGGGCGGCCCCCTGGTGTTAGCTCATAAGTGCAAAAGCGCACCGGGATAGTTGGAGGGACTCTTGCATCTGGCGTCTAAAGCATTTGAGGCGTAGTGAATGATCTTGTGAGTATGATACCCGGCATGAAATGAAACTTTCCATCCGCAACAATAATGGCCCAATGACCGCCGCTCGAAGAGAGTTGATGCCAGATATCCCACCAGCCCAGTGAGGCGAGGAAGTGGATGCAGGCGAGCATAGTACCTAGGACTTTGTTGCGTCGAAATGCGATCTGAAGAAGTATCGTGAATGATAGAAAAAGCAAAGGTAGCAAGACTATTGATCATCAGAATGTTCCGGTCACTGCTTTCGAGCTTGTGTGATGATTGGCGTGTCCAGAAAACATTGGGCTGCCCATGGTTGCGATCTAAACTCAGCCATCGAAGCTGAGTGCCGTCTGTTATCCCGCAACACTCAACATTGAGATGCACATCGCAGAGGTACAGGGGAATTTCAGGAGGCTTGGGATCTGAGTGTCACACATGTCCAGATGTTGGAGAACTTATCAACCCTATGAATCGAGAACTACACCGTTGTTAGTCACCCGTGTTGGCACCCTGAACCATAACGACACCGGAAAGGTGCAGCAATGTCTCCAATACTCACAGCAGGTTCCGAGAATAACACTCGTATCTCCAAGCCTGTGGCCGCCTCCCAAGCGAATAGCGTCTAGTGGGGGTTTTTCGCAAGTATAGTCTCCTGGAAGCACTGGAAACCCATTCTCTCGCTATACAACAGTGACTTGCCCAGGTCGAAGACGCCTAGCAGACAGTAAGCCATGTCTTCAATTGCGGTAATGCTTCTTATAGCCGCTCAAGACATGCGGCATGCTATGCTTGCTTCACTTTATTTCACCAAGTACCTCTTGCATTACCATCTCATCACCGTTGAACTCCAATGCAGAATCATCACTTGCCGAGCAATGATAGAACGATACGTCCTCCTTCGGCGCAATCAATTATCGTAGCGCCCAGGCTCGTCCGAACCAGGAATTTGAAAAGTTGTCGGGTATCTCAACATGCGTCTCATCAGCCATTCCTTCGCAGATGCGAAAGCTTTGACATGCGTGGGTCGCCGCAGGTATTCCACATCCAGCTCCGCACTGACTATGGCACTCCGTACCAGGAGAACATGGTATTCGTGATCTCGTATAGTCCTGCATAACTCGTCTCATCGATGCAACAGGTATCGATCCAGATGCACTCATGACCCGCATCATGAGCCGTGTGGCCTGCTTCTCGAATCTCCCAATGTCCAGAGTCCTCGTGGTTTGCGCCAACCAAGGGTTGCCGAATCGTGTTTTCGTCCGTATCGTCCTCCGACCATCGAGGCGAGAGGATATCGCATTTCTGCGTCTGCCTCGTGAAAGCCTGGAGACGTAGCTTTGCGGTGTGAATGAGCCGCATAGCGATACCTAGAGTCTGATCCGAAGGTAGCAGGCCTTGGGATCGATGCAGCAACACAGACCATACCAAGGAATTCCACCACTTGTAGGTCGTGACTTTGCGTTGGATAGCGGTCGATGCACGGGGCAGCGACGACCTCTCATACAGTCTCTGTACCTCAGCGCCGAGCTTCACGTGGCAAGTAATTCCGCACAAAGGTTGCCACTTCTCTATCGCCGATACGGTACGGTCGTACTGCACTGCCTTGGCAAATTCCGCCACACGTATTCCTCATCGCGATTCTTCATGCAATCTCGAGAGAGCGCTGTATGAACTATCACGACTACCAAGCGCCTCGAGTTCTCTAACGGACCTCAAAATCCGATCAAGCACAACCCCAACAGGACCAGTCACTTTGCCCGATCGCATACAGACGCCTCGAGCCGACCACGACGTGACGACAGGCCGTACATAACTCGCCATGTCTTCAACGGGATGGATCATGCCACCAGCACCCGGTCGCAAAGACTCGCGTAAGACGAAACAGAGTTCTGACGTGTCGCCCTCAAGCTCCTCCAAATCGTTCGGGAAAACGCCACACGCGCTTCTCACCAATCCACCATGTCGGAGCGTGTCGAACCATTCGATTGTCCTAATAGCCAGTTCCTCACACGTCAAAGCGTAGTCAACTGGGAGCATTCGGCGTTCGTCTAGGTCAGACCTAGATCGAAGCCGAGGGTCGCTCAGGGCGGCAAAGACATAGTCCCGAGGGTCGCTACAATGAGTGTTATGAAGTGCTTTGAGTGCATCGACAAATGCTTCAAGCGGTCTCCGATGACCAGAGACCCCTACAGCGGAAGGTTTTCCTTCCATTCTTGTCCTGAGCTTGAGGAGACTCGGCTGAAGCACGGCGTCGTCACTTTTCAGATTATGGCACAGTACGCTCCGCGGGACCTTGAGAAAACCACAGAGGAAAACAAGGTTCCTGGCCTTCAGCATTTCAGGTACAATCCAGGTTCTTGTAAAATAAGCCTTATGACTAATGTACAGCAAGAATTCCCTAGACGTATATACCGGATAGGCTTCTGATTCTGCGGCCGTGAACGGGGGCGTTAGACGGGAAGGGATCTGTACCTTGGCGGAAAGTTCACTTTCTCGATCGACGAGTTGGACAAACATATTCTCGGAGTCTGGAGGCTCCTCCAAATCAAGCCACGCGTAGACTGTCTGAGCTGATGCATATATCCGCCACATCTGTTGAACTTGCTCGTTTCGCTCACGGAGATCGTTTTGATTGATACAGATCTGATCCACCCAGAATAAGGGACGGTCACCGTCTCGGCGTTCATGTATAGAGCGAAGTGCAGTCTCGAGGTCCGTGGTGATCTCGAATGGACGGCCATCAAGTTCGATTTGGAGATGCGACCTGTTATTTCCCCAGCAGTAAGACAACGCAATGTAACCTTCTCCAAGGACTGCGTCACTGAATTCTTTCTGCTCGATCGTCAAGGACATTTCAATGGGCGAGCAAGCCATGATTCTGACCAGACGAATACTGCCTGACTGCAGTGGTGGATAAGGATATGCAGATTCTGTTGGCCCGGTTTGCGCCATGGCAGGGAACGATACATCGTCTAGGACATGTTTTCAACGTTGGCATACTTTTCAGGCGTTCAAGATGCATTGGCATCGATCTAGGTAGTGTTGGGAGGATGCTAGAATGAAGTAAGTCAGAAGGAATGGGAGTAGCTGAGATGCAGCCTGCAGTGCAGCTCGTGACACCCCGAAACCACCCGCTGCGAAAGTGTCACGTGAACACCTAAAGCCAACACGTGAAAAGCCGGGTTAAGCTTAAGGTGATGCTAGTTAGTATTCGCGACGACATTGGAACTCATCAGAATCCTCAGATTGATACTCGACAATACCTGTACTGTATGCTATGCTATAGAGTAGTACATCACCTCCGCGTCTTCTATCATACACACAACCTTCACCCTCACCCTCACACGCTTACTCATCCTCACACTGGCACTAGTCCTACAAATCTCGCCTCGCACAACAGTACATCATGCAACGTAAAGAAACAACACGCTGCAGACGGCCAACAACCAAGCCAGTCAGCGCTCCCTCTTCCCATCACTCACCCACCAACCAACCTCTTCACTCTTACAACCAACAGGCCCCATTCTCCCCTCATTACCTCCTCACCAAAAAAACAATCCCTCTTCCTCACAATCGCATCAAAACATTACAGACATGCCACCCATTACTCAATAAAAAAACCATATGTATGTATGCATGCCATCTTGTCTGGTCTTGTCTTGTCTTGTCCGCACGCCAAAAATATGCCGCCGTCGCCATGCTCGCTGATCGCATCAAGTGATATCTCAACCAAAAGTCCGCAGAAAAAAAGAGTCACGATGCAACGCCTCTTTCGCTATGCACTCTCGATCCGATCTTCGCAGAAAAGAATAGAAATCGCCGTAGCCGTCTCTTACTTTTTGGCCGGCTGTCAAATTCCACCAGCTTCTTCCGGCAGCCACAATAGTACACTGTCCCGACTCCCGATCCTCCTCAGACGCAAGAAAATTTTCTCCAGCCCTCTGATGATCGCGAGCTCACGGGCGAGCTCGTTCTGCACGCGCTCGGGTTCATCTTCGAGATCGTTCATGGCACCATCCCATTGCTCGGGTATGGGAGTGGGAGGCAATGGTTTATCCACACTCCGTCTCTTGCTGCTGTAGTCGACGACGTCATCGTCCTCTTCTTCTTCCGTGACCTCGCTCAGCTGCGTAGGACAATGCCAGGGGCCAGGACTAGACCTCTAGTCCGCTCCCGTCCTCCTACTACTCCTCTCCTCTTCTTCCTCGAGCACGTCACTCAACCTCGTCGGATGATGATGTCTCGGCACGTACTGTTGATAGTTGTCGTACCCTTCGCCAGCATAGTCGGGCTCGGATGCGCCACTAGTCGCTGCCTGTGCCATGGCATCCGCACTCGTACTCGGCACACTCGGCGCCTCTGGCACAAGGCCACCGCCATACCTGGCAGCGAGCTCTCGTTCCCTTCTCACCGCCTCTTCAGTGTCGAAGTCGTCTTCACTTTCGCTGCTTCGGCCAGGTTGGCCTCGACGTCTGAACACGACCGGACGACCTTGATCGTCATGGCGAACCGCGCCGGTCGCGTCGAGGGCATACTCGGTGCCGCCTTCGGAAATGGATTCGCCGTAGCTGCCTTCGCCGACCGAACGGACTTCTTCCCTCGGTAAAGTTGCGGTTGTGGTGGGTGGTGCTCCCTGCGCTTGGGCGCCTTGACCACTGTATTGGTAGAAGCGTTGTGCTTCCAAGCTGCTGCCGGTGGGTTGTGCTCCGCCTCGTTGTGGTTGAGTGGTGGCTGGTTGGGGATATACTGCTGGTGAGGCCTGTGGGTACGGGCTTGATGATGGTGCTGCTCCGGGAACGGCCGTCCGCGCCATTGCGGCAGTTGCTGATGTGCCTTCTGGGGCGTACTCTGGTTGGAAGGCTTGAGGATTGTATGCGCCTTGTGCGAGCGATTGTGCCGGGGGTGGCTGACGTCCGCTGTCGGTGAAAGGATCTGTGTTGGTCGGCGATGTAGCTTCTCCTCGATAGTATTCTCGCTCGTCGCCAGGACTTTGCATGCCCGCTGCAGCAGCTTGGGACGCTACACCGGTGCTGGCATAGCCTGGCTGCCCATCTCGTGTCACAGGTCGCTGCTGGCCTTGACTGGCACTCCCAGTGCGACTCGCTGGACCTCCAAAGTATGGCACGACCTGGACACCACTGACTAGCGTCACTCTGCCTTCCTTTAGGCTTTGAGCAGTGTCTAGGGATTCCTGGTTCCTGCGACCAAGCTCCTCCCACGCGCGTCTTGCTTCGTCTTTGGAGATCATCAATTCTCGTCGCATCTCGCCGACTTCGCGCTTCGCATTCTCGACTGCGATCGAATGGTCTGTCTGGTGTCGCGCGGCATCTTCTCGTGCCTGTCGCTCCACTTTGAGCTGTCTTTCCATGCCGGCCTGAATCTCACGATTCCGCTCGTTGTCCGCTCGTGTCTCGAAGAACCATCTCTGGAACTTTCTCTCGCTACTTGCTCTTAATCGTTGTAGCTCGACGACAGCATGGAACAGGTTTGCCCCTGCCGCTGACAAGTCTGTAATCTGTCTGTTGAGAGTCGACGCGTTAGGCACGGTCTCTTTGATTTCTTCGGTGTTCTGCTCCAGCTTGTGCAACCAGTAGCTCGTCAAGCCCTCCCAATGCGATGAGAGCTGTTCCCATCGCTCAAAGGCATGTGGGAATGATGACGCTGTGCCTCGTGGCAGTCCTTCACTAGGTGCAGTGGCTGCAGTCGATGCTTGCGCCGACGAGCTCGGTTGTGCGCCAGCTGTAGTAGACTGAGCGGGCTGTCGTGGAGCTGCTTGCGGTTGTTGTTGTGTTCGTCTCGTCGCGCTAGGGGTCGCAGGTGCAGGTGCAGGTCGTGGCTGGTCTGGTTGAGGTCGTGTCCGGCTTGTGCTGGCGTAGTCTTGCGTCGCGGTTCTACTCGGTAGGTCCTGACCAGCTCTACTCGTAGGGTCTCCCAGCACGTTTGCGCCAGCGACTTCGCCAGCAACTCGGCTCGCTCGTCGCTGATCGCCAGATGCGTTGTCAAACGCTCCACCTTGCGGCGCAGAAACATCAGGACTGTATTGGCTGCTTGTGTTACTGAACCTTGGCGCAGCACCAGGCATAGCTGCGGCAGCTCTCCTCTCCGCACTTCTCCGCCTCTCTTCAGCGATGCGCCTCTGTTCTTCCTCTCTCGATCGCGCTTCCTGCTGTCGTCGCGCCTCACGCGCTTCACGATCTCGCATGATCATCTGCGGTGTACGAATGCCTGCACCTTCTCGACCTGGCACCGGCACCGGTCCTCCCGTTCGTGCTCCGCCATTGGACGCTCGTGCGGCACTGCCACCGCCGAGATCCGACATTTGCGCGTTCTCTTCGACCTCGTCGGCCGTGAAGGGATGTGGCTTGCGGATGGCCTCTTCGAGCGCCCAGAGGATGGCCGAGTTGGTGCGGCGCGAGATGCGAAGAGCAGGATGGCGTGGGGTGTCGCTGGTCCAATGTGCGGATGTCGCTCGTCGGTGTGCAGCGGCTTTCGCTACACCGGAGCGCGGTGGTGATGTGCGTGCGCTGGGTGAGTCGAAGGAGGTGGATCGTCGGAGACGAGACGGTACAGCTTCGAAGCGGGCGGTCCGGCGGAGGCTGCGAGTGGTGACGGCGCTGCCACTGCTGGAGGATGGTCTGGTGTGGTCGTAATGCTGGTGTTGTTCGGATAGCGTTGCCTGAGCCTGCTCCCGGCGCTGTATTAAAGAAGTCGTATACCGGTCGTGGGTATCGTCTCGGTCGTCAAGTCTGCCCGAGGTTGGGGCTGACACGATGAAAGTGAAGCAATGCAATCAAAGTGTCAAGCAAGTTCGCAATGTTCGCGTCGGGCAATGGTCGCGGAGGAGGTGCAATGCGATTCGATTACGCGCGCGATACTGCTGTGGCCCAGCACTACTGCACTTTTAGCCGGCGCCGCGAAGGACTAGGGTGGTGTGATGAGAGTCGATGTGTGTCCATGTTGGCAGGGGAGTGGGAACGCGAGGCGAACAAGGAAGCAATTGGGATGGGATATGAAGGAGGTCGGGCGACGTGACGTGTTAGTAGATGGCTGGCGAGTATCCAGCCTCCCCGAATACTACTGAAGGATGAAAGATATAATGTGTGCAAGCGGGAACGGGAGTGCATCCGGCCCAACTCACCTTTCTATATTCGTACAAGCCGGATCGAGGGCGCGGATATTATTAGTCGGAGTGGTAATAGTGTATACAGTGCACAGTAGTGGTTGGTGGTGGTGGTGGTGTTGGTAGTCAAAACAAAAAAAAGGTGGTTCATGCGGTATTCGAGTTCGCAGTACCTCTCTGTATGCGTGCGTGTATGCGTATGCGTTGTCAATGGCGCCGCGGGAGTGTGGGGAGCTGTCCAGCTCTGGAGCTTGCGTGCCAGTGGCAGTGGTATGAAAACTGCAGGCGTGTCGAACACAAAAAAAAGCTCCGAGTGGTACCTTCGATGCGATAATCGTATCGTGCAGGAACGCCTGGAGGGTGAGCTGAGCGTGCCGCCCGATCGACGGTCCGCAAGTAGTAGTAGCAGTAGCAGTAGTAGTGGGCGGTGGATGTCCTTCGGGAGTGGAAGAGAAAACGGTCGCCCTTGGCATCAACGCAACGCCTGCGAAGACTTCAAATGTTGCCCATGTCTTGTTGTTTCTTCCCGATGTCGTTTCGATGAGCATATTCAGCAGAGCATCATTATCGCGTATTGTACTGCCGTACTTCGTGGTGGGCGAGTGTTCGAATAGCGTAACGATAATGCGTGCAGCGGCGAGAAACAGCAGAGGAAGGGAAAAAAGTCATCAAGCATGATGGTGGTGACGATGATGATGATTCCTACAAACCTGCTTCACGCACAGAACAGCCGTTTGTTCCCCCACCGTCCACAACATCAATAATCGTCGCGTCCGCTGCGTTGGTTCCGCGCGAAGGAGGAACATCGCTCGTTCTGCCATCGACCCCGGTCCCATGTCCCTTCATCTGCACCCGTTTCGACTCGCGGGCACTCCCTTGTTCGCCCATGCCGTCTCCTTCAAACGACCGTGAGGCGTCCGAGCGAGGTTTCGTGGCGTCGCGTTTGGGCATGAATAGCGATGTACATACATAGTGATTCGAAAAGAGAGCGTAAAACGTGGGAGAGAAGAATAATGTGGGAAGACTTCTTTATGTCTCAGGGCAGTAACCCTCTCTCCGACGCCAACGTGGACCAGATGCTCGAGGTTGGCTCAGATACTTCGCCAGCCAATTGGCATGCAGAGAGCTCTCCTTGCACGAGCTCCCACCCACCATGCCTGATGCCTCCATGTCTGCAAGAAGAGCCAGACCCTTGCTCGCCACGATGCAGCATACGCTCAACCACGAATATCGATGCATCCTGCCGACGGACATCGTTGTACGGCACTCCCAACGCAGGTACACACGATGAGTACGGAAATTTCACGATTGTCGAGCGTGACAGCTGTGCACTGTGGGCCGTGGCGACTCGTGAACGTTGCGGCTACGCGTACGAGTAATGGTAGTCTGACCACCATCGAAGCCAACGCGCTCGCGTTGTTTGCCAAGTCCAAACAGTGGTGCAAGGCCTAGGATAGCAAGGTTGTGTCAGCAGAGGCCAAAGATGTCGCGTCTCAAATGCTATGAAGCAAATTTTGATGAGATTAAGCTAATGAATGGGCCATAAAAATTGCACAAGCTCTAGCCCTGTGGCCGCCAAGGATTCGCTCGGATATGTAAATTCAACCAAAGGGCAAAAAAGACGTATCATGTTCCGATGCCGGGAGTCGAACCCGGCTCTGTCCGGCCCTGTCAGGGAGAATGCTCTCAATGAAAGCGGACGATGCTAGCCGACTGGTGAATGGTCAGCGGGAGGTTTTTGCTTCGTCAGTACGAGGCAACTCACTACACCACATCGGAGCTCATGCAAGATTGAATGGCTATGATTCGTGGAAAGCACGAAATCTTTGTCAATCATGTATTTAGGCTGTAGTGCCGGAGGAAACCGCCGAAAGCAGACGACTTTGACATATACCTAGCCATCTTCCGCGACTGTGCCTGCTTTCCTACATTCATCACCCCCATATCCTTGAAACATCAGTCTACTCCATTGCTATCATGAACGCGAGGAGTGTTCTTCCGCTCATGATGATGATATGGGTAACATCGCAACATGTAAAATGCGTATGGCAGAGAAGAAAGGAGTGCTCGGGATGCGACTTCCTGCCCAACGTCATGCCCCTGCTTTCAGAACTTCCTCAGACGGAGCGATCTACGACCGATCCACGCAGAGCAGCATCGACATTCGACGTATCTCGGGATCGAAACAGCACGTAAATGCGTCTTCTATACCATATCTATCTACAGACCTGTCGAACCATGCAAACCCTGAAAGTTGAACATGCAAGTCGAAGAGCAGGAAGAGCCCGAAAAATGCCGATATGTCAGTCATCACGAGCAAAACGGCTGGATAGAGGCGAGCGAAGCAGCCCAAAGAATAGCGACCGGTGATATGAGAGGATATAGACCAGATAAAAGCATCGTCAGATAATACTGAGGTCCGCGAAAGTGGACAACCCAATCAAGCCTCGAAGATGAGTATGGCTACGAAGGATGATATCATACCAGCAGCGACTGCAGCTATCTCCTACGCACTCAGCTGAAACGATGCTGAAGGCATCAAGTTAGTGATTGCGATATTGCGCCGGCCAAGACTGCCCTGAATCGACTGATGGATGCCAGTGCGGCTCTGTTCTTCGGCTTGAGTGTAATCATTCTTCTCGATCTCTTCTACCCACATTCTACAGCTGCCTCCGCTCTTTCGGTACCTCTACTGCATCGCCAATTTGTCTTCAGTAAACCAAATGTGTAGGAAATAGCGTTCTGCTTTAGTCTATGTGTGCTCCATGAGGAGCTCTAAGTTGTATGGAATCAGGAGGGCTCACACAGGCAGTGACCTGATTCATAGTGGCATTTGCTTGCTGCTGCAACTGCTGACATTGACCAAGCTGTGGTCTCGTTACACTCCAAAGACATGCATTGATAGTCTGAATGCAATGAAAGACTGCGGCAGTAAGCTGCAAGCACTCTCTTCCTGACTGGCATCTCATGCGCACCAGCTAGTGAATCTGGTTCTGCATTAACGTCGAGATCAGGCACTGCTGTAGCGAACAAAGCTGCTCTACAATGAGATGTATCCGTTTCTGCTGCCTTTGGACAGACTCATGCGCAAAGTTCGATCGATAATGAGATAGAACAGCACAACGACTCGCCGGCATTCTTCGAAACAGACCCGATTGCAGATATCCACAGTTGCACCAGCTGAGCACGAGGAGGAAGCGGATGGAACTATTTACTATTTCATCGTCTGGGTCCTACATCGTCTGCTACGTTTCGCTCCCATAACAGCTCAGCTACATGCATTCCATACACCGCACCACAGGCACGAGCAAGGAACTTTGGGGTAATAATGCCAGATCTCACCATGTCTATGTTCAGTCCATGCCGCAAATGCTGCTCTGTAAACCCAAGGGCAGGGCATCAGTACGAAAATGCAGGCCACCAATGCTCGCGCTACGCTCAACACTTCAGTAGCCTGGCAAGCTGTTGCAGATAGATATCCTGGACCTGCTTAGGGTGACGAGAAAAAAAGCGGAACATACATAGCGATACTGGGTTAATTCAATAACCAAACGTCCGCCGCCTCCATCACTAAAAGCCACTCTTCTGCGGTTATGAGTCCTACCCCTTCACCAAAGACGCAGACCTCACTGTATGAAGTGTGCGCGCGGCGTCAAGCGCCTAGAACAAAATTTCTTGCGAGACGCGTTCCGCTTTTTCTGTCTTCGAGGAGACCCGCTCTTGCCGTTGTATGATCCTGGTCGAGCGGAAGGCTCACCATGCTTGCCTTCTTCTCTGTACTTCCTCCTCGCTACCTTAGCATAAGAGATCTACCTCATGCGTGTCAAGACGGGTTCGAAGCAGCGGTCTATACGACCTAATCAGAACCGCGCCTGTCTGCAGGATGTCGCAGGCGCAGGCTCCGAAGACCTCATCTGGGCAACCGTCTGGATCTGACCATCGATGGAGCAAATCGAGCCACGGGCGCTTGAAGGTGAAGTCAAAAGAGCTTACTATCGGGCCATCCATACTTCGTGCTTATCAGTAGCATTGTTACCGGCCCTCGTAAGTCCTCGGCCTTGTGGTATAACTTTCGAACCGTGCACCCCTGGAGAGAAGAAGAGCCTCTTCTTCGCAACCCAAACCTCCAAGACACGCGACACCGACGCAGACAAAGATCGACTAACCAACAATCTTCAACAAGCAGCTAAGATAGCGCTGTACTGGTCGTCTGGCGGATCTCGAGATCTTCTACGAGAACATTTGTAGCTCGCGGGAATCTAGTCCCAATATCTAATATTCCTCGACGACCCAAATGCAGCCGTCACATGCGCCCTTGACCGCAACACCTCCATCCCAGCGGCCGTGGCTACTGAGTCTCCAAGATCATCGGGTTACGATCTCGTCCAGTCGGGGAGGGGAGACAGTCCTTCCTGTATCCATGCCAGGCGCTCATTTACTTCATTAAACTGATCAATGGCCACTTCGATCATGACCGTCGCCCAGTGCCTCACTTCATGGCGCCGGAAGTGTAGAAGCGGATGCGCTTGGTGGATGCGCTTCGCAGAGTTTTGGGTCAGAAGGGCATTGGTGGCGGGGTACGAGCTTGTAGAATGGTTGGGCAGGACGAGGGCGAGGACGAGGACGAGGACTGGTGAGCGGTATGTAGGGAGGTGGCTGAGGATGCGAGATTTGAGGAGCTGCTGAGATGATGGCTAAGGATGTTGGGAGTGGACATCGGTGGGGAGGGTATTGCGATACTGTTGGATTCAGGAATAGATATGCGTTGCACTAGCTAGGGGAGATGCGCCGGGCTCTGGCATGGTAGACTCCGACATTGGACGTGCCAGGACGAGGAGAGAACCTAATGTGCTGGTAAGAGACATCGCAACTCCGCAAACGCAAAGCAGAAAATTATACACTCACACCTCCCAACCCTATTGTCTCGCTTCAATCATCATACAACACCATACAATAACATCATCACACCTCAATTAACCAGACAATACCTATACCTCGGCTTCCCCTCGGTAAAATCCCGAATCGCCTGATTCGCCTCCTTCATCGGCCTCGTCTGAATCCAAGCCCTAACATTCTTCTCCGCCGCCAACTGCAACATCTCCTCAATCTCCTTCGGACTCCCAATCAGACTCCCACTAACCGACACGCCCTTCATAATCAACGACGCCGCCTGAAACGACGGCATCGGATCCTCCGGAAGACCCAGCTGGACGAATCGGCCCCGTAGGCCGAGGAGCGAGAGGTATCCTTCGAAGGGCATTTTGGGGTTGGAGACGGTGCTGACGATGAGGTCGAGGGAGCCGGCATGTTTGGTTTGCCAGTCCTCTTCTTCGGTGGCGATGAAATCGTCGGCGCCCATGGAGCGGGCGTCTTGTTCTTTGGTGCGGGAGCGGGAGATGGCGGTGACTTTGGAGGCTCCGAGGGCTTTGGCCCAGAGGAGACCGAAGTGGCCGAGGCCGCCGATGCCGATGATGCCGACTTTTTTGCCTGGCGGATGTCAGTTATGGGATTAAATGAGGTGTTGTGAGGGTTGGGTGGATTTACCGGGACCGCAGCCGTTTTGCTTCAGAGGGCTGTATGTTGTGACACCGCCGCAGAGCATCGGTGCTGCCATTTCACTGGGAACAGCATCTGGGATTTTGAAGACGAAGTGTGATGATCCTCGCCAGTATTTCGCGTATCCGCCTTGTACGATCTGTCCTTTCATGGGTCCGCTCTGGTACTTCATACCATATGTCTGTACAAAGTCGTTGAAGCAGTGATTCTCGTCTCCGTTCGAACATTGTTCGCAGTCTGCCTTGAGGCAGCTCCCGCTCTGCGCGCCAACACCGACACGATCGCCGACCTTGATGTTCTTCTTGCTGTCTTTGCCGACTCTTATCGCTCTGCCTACGATCTCGTGGCCAACTACTGCTGGGTAGGGAGTCTCGCCCCAGCCGCTGCGAAGAGTATGGAGGTCGGAGCCGCAGACGCCGCAATGAGAGATTTCGATGTCAATATCGTCTTCTGTCCAGGTCTTGGCTTCGTATGTCTGCCATTTCATGTTGCCGTCTGCGGAGTTGGCGTCGAGGCCGACCCATCCTTCGAACTTAGGGTCTGACATGGTTGTGAAGAGATATGCGTCGTGGTGGACCTGGTGATTGCAATGCGTAATTCTATATATTCGACAGGTCTGTACTGAGAAGTAGGAACGAGATACGGGAGAATGTGTACCACCTTGGGCCTAGACGAGCATCAAGCTCTTTCTACCATGAGTTATTCAAGCGAGATCATGACGTTGGCACCGCCACATCCGGGCACGCACGGCATCAGCACTCTGCGTACCGCAATGACAGCATTCTAGCTTGGCTGCCACCTCGTTCCATAACTTCAGATGGCAGATGGAAGGTGGAAGCGCTGCGATAGCGCGAACTGCGTAACTTGGAGCGCCACGGTAAGTCTGCGACCAGTGATGATATCTGATTTCCTCGGAGAACGAAGGTCACCGCTTACAGGTTGCCATGTAGTGGCCGGAGTCTGGTGGCATTACCACGTGGTGACGGTATAGCTGAAGTTTGAGATCCAGTTGATGGATGTGTTCCAGACGACGGGCTTGAGATTGAGCTCCGACGTCATCGGACAGGTCCAGACCATTCCGCTCATGCCAAGCCCAATATCGCGAGAGGTGTGCAGCACTTTATGTATGCTGTGGATGCCCGTCCGCTTTGTCTACTTCTGATGTCTCGAGACTTACCCATTGCCGCTTAAATTGCTGCATGTCCGTATGCAACGACGTGTAGATGGTTGGAGAATGGATCCTGCGAGACAGATGCTTCGAAGTCGCGAAGCAGGCGACCACGACACAAAATTACCTGGTAACCCAATGAACGACTCGAAGTCCATGCTGGGCACTTCAAAGGATCATGCCAGCACTATGAGTCGTCAAAAAGAGCCTCAAGCTCATCGTCGCAGACTTAACGTTTCTCTGCAGTTCAGTTGGCTCACACACTTAAGCGAGCAATTGCGTTGACGGACAAGGAGAAACTCTATCGTGGAGGGTGTTGAATTCGTATCTCATGCTGAAACCATGCCTGTAAACTAAGCAAGACAGCGTGCTATGGTATCATGAACGTGACTCAAGTCATCTCTTCTTTCTCAGTTTCGAGAGAAAACGCGCTTCTTCTACGCAAAATTATAACCGTCCCGTGTACCGGTCTATACTGTGCCATCATATGCTTCCGTTAGTGAAATTTGCTGACCCGACTTCACTGTCGATTTCGCGCTAGTGTTGGAGCTGCTGCTGCTACCCAGCACAGTAATGCTCGAGATGTAGCAACCAGGATCGTGGTTGAACGTGCCAGTCATGGTGAGACGACCATTGGCTGCGTAGGTGAAGTGGATGAAGGATGTGCTCGACTGAACTTCGCTGTTTCCGTCGTCGAGGTAGAGGTCACCTGCAGCGGTACCGTTCTTGCCCGGCGCAATGATAATCTCAAAGTTCTGCTTTCTCAGCTCGGTCGTGGTGTTGGCAGAGCTGACACGCTGAGCAAGAATATTGCCACCCTTGTAGTACAGCGGGATCGAGTCATACGCGACATCCGTGACAGTGTGATCCGCGCCAGTACCTTGGATCTTGTCGTGGGTGTAGTAGTCATAGTAAACCTCATTCGGCAGATAGAATGTCGCTGTCGTGCTGTTCTCGGTGGTCACCGGTGCGACAAGCAGACCTGGACCGTAATAGAACTGATAGCTGAGTGCAAAGGTGTTTGCATCGTATGGATGATGGTAGAACATCGGCTGAATGCTCGGCGTACCGGTCTGGTTCTGCTGGTAGAATGCCGTATAGAAGTAGTCCAAAAGCTTGTAACGAATTGCAATAGCGTTGCGAGCGGAGGAAGCAACAATCGGCCACTGGTAGAACTCCTGCGACACAGCGCCGTACTCGTTGTGATTGCGGAAGAACGGCGAGAATGCGCCGAGCGATGCCCATCGAGCGCACAGCTTGTCGTTGGTGTTACCACCAAAGCCACACACATCGGGACCGACCATAGGTACTTGGTACATGGCATTGAACTCGAGATTCTCCTTGATGGAAATGAGGTAGTGAAACCAGTCAGACAGGTTGTCGCCCAGCCACTTGCCGACTTGAGAGCCGGAACCAGCAAAGGTAGATCGAGTGATGATGAGCGGTCGGACGTCTGGTCGGCGTGCGAGCATAGCGATGCGTGAAGTCTCTGACATCATTCCGCCGTACAGATTGTGGGTATCGTACTCGACAAGACCGTTGTAAAGCACGATATCGGTGTCAGCAGTCAAGTTGCTAAGACTACCTGCTGCGTCGCCTATGTCATATTGAGGGTTGATGAGATCGCGGCCAGGGAGACCTTTCTTGTCACCAGTAGCCTGTCGCTTTTGGTTCGGTAAGCCATGGTGAGTGGTGTACGAAAATTCGGCGAAACGCCTCAACTTTGTGCTGCTCTGTGGCGGTGAAGAGGTGCTGATAGTGTCGTTGGTCGACTGGGCAGTACTGTTGCATGCACCCGTCGTGATGGTGTGATTCGTTGCTTCGTAGATATATGAACCATCAGACTCAGTGCGCACATACTGGTAGGAGACAACTGTATTGGCTGGGAAGTCGATAGTGGCGCTCCAAATCGGGTAATTCGTGGCGCTGAGTGGCGCCGCATTCGAGATGTCGTTAGCGCCAATGGTCGAAACATTGCCGTAGACGGCAATGTTCTCACCGTAGAACGTGCTGGCATCGACATTAAAGGTGACCTCTGCCTTGCAGATGGGCTGGAAGTCAGCCGGAAAGCCTTCGATGGGTCGCGGTGAACCGAGTCGCACGGCAGGTGGACGTGGCGGGTTCCCAAGGGATTTTGCTTCGGCTTCGGGATCGCTGCATGGGTAATGACAGAAGTTGCTTGGATCGTTCATGTCAATCCACAGAGCGTCGATGTCAACACCGGTATCGGCATTGAAAAAGCTGGTGAACTCTTCGTTCCAGTATTTTTGCACGTTCGGATGGAACCAGTCTGGGAACGCAGTAACACCAGGCCAGACGACACCCTTGTAGTATGAGCCGTTCGCGTTCTTCATCCAAATATCCTTCTCTACACCGTTGTTGAATGGGGTGTAGTTCTGATACGCAACTGCTGGGTCAACCATGACTACGTAGTGTTGCTGGCGATCGTGTAGTGTCGAGACAAGCTCTTGCATGAGCTCGAGCGGAAATCGGACTGGATCAAGGGAAAATACTCGTCGAAGATACATGTAGTCAATGTCGGTCCACATTGTCTCGAGCGGAATGTCGGCAGCGGAATAATTGGCGACCACTTCGGCAACGTTGTAGACGTCCTGATAGCCATAGCGACACTGATGGAAGCCGAAGCCCCAGTATGGCTGCATCGCGGACTTTCCCACGATTTCTGCGTATTGCTGCGAAGCTTCCACCGGTGAAGGACCTGCCACAAAGTACAAGTCGAGCACACCACCAAGCAGATCGTACTCCAGGTATTGCCCGTCGGAGTCGTCGATCTTGTAGTTCATACCGTTTGAGTTCAGCAAGAACACAGCGTGCGTGCCGTTCGTACCACGGTGGTCGTAGTAGACAGGGTGAGTTCCATAAAGATTGGTGCCTGATGGCGTTCCGTAGGCATCACGGTTCCATACAGTACGAGTGTAATTGGTCGTATTCAAGCGACTGTACGAGTACGTTAGCAAGACCTCGAGAATTCCTTAGCGAGCATTGAGCAACTTACAATGGGTCAGTGTGCTCGCCCGTGCCATAGAGATTCGGGTTCTCTGGCAGAGATGTCCTCAGGCGCACATATTGGTCCTCAAAAATCAGTGACGCAGCCGATGTGTCGAACAGAATCTCGCCGCTGTCTTTGCGCTTGACCGTGAAGGTGAATGGGCTGGTGGTGTAGTCGAACACGAGATTGCTCGAGCCATTGTTGACACCAGGAGAAGAAGGACGAGGAAAGACCGATTCGGGGACTTGATACACCTGTTGGTTAACGTCCTGAATGAGGACGTGCAGGCGATTGTCTGCTCTCTTGTTAGTTCTTGAGTCTTGCCGCGCCAAGATGCACAACGTACCAGTCTGATACTCGACCGTTAATGTCAGATCCTCGATATCGGTCCCAAAGACGTTGCAAGGAGTGCCAGCGAGTGTGAGCTTTGCCGTTAGTCCACTCGCGCTCTTCTGCACATCGCTAGCTGAATAGCCTGGACAATCCGAGTCTGAGCCGGTAGCATTCTGTCGGCGGTATAGAGCGAGTGGAGAGGCGGAAACTGCTGTAGCTACGGCCAAAGTCGCACTAAAGAGGCGTGCGAGAGGCGCCATCTTCCTTACCGTGAAGTGGCGATGCTCAAGTGGAAGAAGGAAGAAGTGCAAGAAAGTGCGACGAACCCACAGTGGTGTGTTGAGTGCAGATGCGGAGGTTGTTTATAAGAGTTCCTAGGGCTCCGCATGTGCTGTGCCGTTCGGCTCGGCGGGGCACGTGCGTAGTGGTGCTCCCCCTTGCTCGCATTCACCGATCTGCAAAGTCCTATTCGCGTGCACGAGACGTTGTTGAAGAAGACTATCCACACGTACGTGCGTCTGGGCAGCCGTTTCCCTGCGGCTCAAGCCAGAGTTTGAGATTCAGGAACAAGTGCTGTAAGCACGTACAGGGTCAAGCTCGCCTGGCCGCTGACGTACCCGCATATATGACCAGGGTGAGTTCATGCAGGTGAATAGTTCCACCACAGAATGCCCAGATGTCCTCGGAGAATGATGGCGAGCCTGCATATTAATGACCGCAAATGGGGACCTGGTCGACGCACCATCTTGGTCTTGACGACACCATTTGAACTCGTGATCCATCCTGACCCGCAAGAATGCAGAAGTGGTTGATGACGATCACCCATCCGGGGCCATTTGCGGCCAAACTCCAACGTTATGCATTTCCTGGATTTGATGTGCAGCCACGTGTGACGCGCAGGTCGTGCGTGATGCTGTGCTCATAGATGGTCTGCGATGCCGGGTCCGTGACTGCATTATTCACCGCCTGCTATCCTTGGCAGTCGTTCAGTCGGTATTACATGTATGTTTTGTGTGAATGTTGTCGTGAGGCTTTGGGGGGGGGGGGGGGGGTGGGGTGCGGGGGGGAAGAGACGGTGATGAGCTCCGAAAGTCATGGTGGCTGCCCCAGCCACTCCACCACTGACATTCAAATTCTCCGCAGCGAGCAAGGCTCAAGGGATAATCCGTGCCCGGATTGTCTCGCGTATACCCGAGCGGGTCTGTCCATGATCTAGGTAGCTTTAAGTCTAGCTCCCGTCTCGAGCCGAAACGCGAAATCACAACAACCACGACGCGTAGGAGGCGAACCACAGAGCTCTTTACTCCTAGGTATACATACATATGTACGTACATACCATTTGAGCTCTCACACAACGCTCATGGCTCTGACTGTTATACCGAAACGACGATGACAGTAGCTGCGCCCTTCCGCGATCATGGCTAGCTGCGAGGTCTTTCGCGTCAGACTGAACTGCGTGGACCATTACCAGAATGTGCCAACCTCTCTCGACGCGCCACTCTGGGGTCCTCGATCCTTCTCTCCGACACAGCGCGACAAGCTGCCTCAAGTTCCTGTCATTAGGGTATTTGGCTCGACGGAGACCGGACAGAAAGTGTGTGCGCACATACATGGAGCTTTCCCGTACCTGTATCTGCCATACCAGGAGTCCACAGAGAGACAGCATGTTCTCAATTATGCCTCCCAGCTGCGGAACTCCATTGATCATGCCTTGGCGCTGTCATATCGCCGAAACCCATATGAAGATCCCCGCAAGTCAGCCTTCGTTGCACATATCAGTCTGGTCAAGGGCGTGCCATTCTTCGGCTACAACGTTGGTCACAAATACTACTTGAAGGTGTATATGTTGAATCCAGTGCATATGACACGATTCTCCGATCTGCTACAGCAAGGTGCGATCATGGCGCAAGTCTTCCAGCCATACGAAGCACATCTCCAATACCTTTTACAATGGATGTGCGATTTCAACTTGTACGGATGTGCTTACATCGAGACTGACAAGCCATACTTTCGTGATCCCGTTCCATCCTGGGACGAGCTAGACGATCCAGCGCATCTTTGGCACGACCGTTCCATTTCCGAGGAGCAGCTGCTTGGGGCAGAGAAGTTTCCTCGACAGAGCCATTGCCAGATCGAGCTGGATCTGCGTGTGGAGGACATTCTGAATCGACACGAAGTCAAGGAACGGCCTCTTCATCACTCTTTCATCGAACGTTTGGCAAGCCTCGAGAATTTGCCTCCGGAAGAGAAGCTTGTACATTCTATGGCAGGATTGTGGAAAGACGAGACACGAAGACGAAAGATGCGCATGGGCTTGACAGATCCGTCGTCATCGCCTTTCCCGGCGGAGGTGCTTGTCAGTATGTCTGCAGACCCCCGTAATGATAGTGAGGGTGGCTGGATCCACGAGGAAGAGTTCCGTGAGACTGTAGCTCGACTTGCGAACCAGGAGAAACAAGCCCGCGGAGGCACTGAAATGAGCTTTGAGAGCTTTACTAGCGGCAGTCAGGCTGCGGCTGATGATGGTGTTCAGACTGTCTTCGACAGTGTTACGGAACTTTTCACGTACGCAATCGAGCAGAAATGGGCACAGGCGAATGCTGAAGAAGACGAAGCTCTTGACATCGGCTACGACTGGCCTGCGTTGCCTGAAGATGCAAGGACAAGCACAGCTCCATTAGTTGATATGCACAGCATAACCCAAGTCCAGGAAGACGACGATTACGGAAGCGACGAAGAAAATGCCAAACACATTGCGCTTACCCAGCGCCAGAAACTTCAAGAAGCGGGCCTGGACAGAGCTATGGGAGAGGCGAAGGTCAATGGCGAAGCTGATGAAATTGAGGCAGCAGCAGCAATTGTCGAAGACGCGAAAGCCCAATCTCGAACCATGGAGAATGCCGAGAGGGGCGTTTTCAAGCGATCTGCGCCAAACGGATCACAATTGCCGTTCAAAAAGATCAGGCTGAGTGACGCAGACTTGTCAACAGGTAGCAAGCTTGGGAAGTCTCGTGTCAAAGACGTACGAACTGCACCTCGCTCCGATGCCGCGGCGTTCAGGCACGGAAGCGAGCACGAACTACCACCACCTGGGCAAGACTATCAACAGTTATCTTCCGGATCCGCTGTTAGTCGTCAGCCTCCCTCGGCCCAGCCGCAATCGTTGCAGCAATTTGCACTGTCATCGCAAAGCAATAGAATTGTCTTCCCGTCTGTCAAGCACCCACATGACCAAAACACCTCGTTGCGTCTCAGTCAGCGTGATGATCTGGCACACATACCTCAACGTGGCTCACAAATAAGTCGCAAGGATGACTTCTTGGCGTCCTCGAAGGAACCCGGGAATGGCCAGTCTACCTCAAAGTCTTCGAGCATCGATAAGCCCTCCTTCAACTCAATGGTGGCCAAGAACTACGCTGTTATCTTTGCCTTACGCGCAGGCACGAAAGTACTCGTGTTTGCTACTCCTCCGCCGAAGTCAGACGTCATCGAGGCGACAGTAGAGCCTAATGTAATTTACCAGGATGCATACTATAGTAATGAGAAAGATGTACCAGAGCGTCCCCGAGAGTATGCTGGGCAAGAGTTTCGATTGGAAAGCACCACTTTGCCATACCTACCGACATTTGACAAAACTGGTGGTCTGAAGAGGACGAAGATTGCTGACAGAGCAACCTCTGAGCTCGCTGACCAACGCCGCAAGTGGCAGTGCAGTCTCAAAACCTGGGAGATTATGAAAGCCCCACCATCCCGAAAGGAAGTGCAGCGATGGCTGGATGACGAGCAGCCTCCGGGCATTGAAGAGCTTGATGAACTAGAGGTTGATGGGCCGCCAGCTGCCTTCCACTTGAAACGCAAGAACAAACCCGCTGCTGAACTTTCACAGATCGATGGCCCTACTCAACGCAGCAAGCATGGCTTTAAGTACTCTCAAAAGAAGGCAAGCACCAGTGTGCAGCATGAGACTGGGTACATGAGTACCATGAGTCTCGAGGTTCACGTTAATAGCAGAGATGATCTAGCTCCCGATCCGGAGCGCGATGAGGTTCAAATGGTTGTCTGGATCATTGCAGATGAGCAGATGGACAATGCTCGAAAGCTTGGTATAGTCGTGCTGAACAAAGATGCCGATGACGATTTTAATGACCGCATACGGGGGCTCGTTGGCACTGATGTCCAGTTGGACTCCGAAGACAACGAGCTTGACTTGCTGAACCGAATGGTGGACGTGGTCCGAACCTACGATCCTGATATCCTGACCGGATACGAAGTCCACAATAGCAGCTGGGGCTATCTCATCGAACGTGCTCGCCTTGTCTACGAGTACAACTTGCCCGACGAATTCTCTCGTATGAAGTCGCAATCTCACGGGCGCTTTGGCAAAGATGCCGACCGCTGGGGTTTCACGCATACCTCGACCGTGCGCATAACTGGAAGGCACACCATCAACATATGGCGCGCCATGAGATCTGAATTGAACTTGCTTCAGTACACCATGGAGAACGTAGTCTTCCATCTGTTGCACAAACGCATTCCACATTACTCATTCCATACGCTGACATCCTGGTATCAGAGTAGCAAGCCGCGAGATCTGGCCAAGGTTCTGGACTACCTGGTTACTCGAACGAAGCTCGACTTCGACATACTGGACGCCAACGAGCTCATTCCCAGGACATCTGAGCAAGCACGATTGCTCGGTGTTGACTTCTTCTCGGTCTTCAGCAGGGGCTCACAGTTCAAGGTCGAGTCCTTGATGTTCCGTATCGCTAAGCCAGAGTCTTTCGTTCTGGTGTCACCCAGCAGGAAGCAAGTCGGAGCCCAAAATGCGCTGGAATGCCTTCCTCTGGTGATGGAACCTCAGTCGGCATTCTACAACAGCCCTTTGCTGGTGCTCGATTTCCAAAGTCTGTACCCAAGTGTAATGATTGCCTACAACTACTGCTATTCCACATGTCTCGGCCGAATCACAGAGTGGCGCGGCACCAACAAGATGGGGTTTGCCGACTTCCAGCGCGCCACAGGCTTACTGGAGCTGGTCAAAGACAAGCTGAACATTGCTCCAAACGGCATGATGTATGTCAAACCAGAGATGCGAAAGAGTCTTTTGGCCAAGATGTTGGGCGAGATCCTCGAAACCCGAGTTATGGTCAAGAGCGGCATGAAGGTCGACAAGGACGACAAAACTCTACAGCAACTGCTAAATAACAGACAATTGGCCCTCAAACTGATCGCGAATGTCACGTACGGGTACACGTCAGCTAGCTTCTCTGGTCGTATGCCGTGCTCGGAGATCGCCGACAGCATCGTGCAAACTGGTCGCGAGACACTGGAGAAGGCCATTGCGCTGATACATTCCGTAGAGCGATGGGGTGCTGAAGTTGTATATGGCGATACAGACAGTCTGTTCGTCTACCTCAAGGGACGAACCAAGGACGATGCCTTCAAAATAGGCGATGAGATCGCCAAAGCTGTGACAGATATGAATCCGAGACCCGTGAAGCTGAAATTTGAAAAGGTATACCATCCATGCGTGCTATTAGCCAAGAAGCGCTATGTCGGTTTCAAATATGAAAGCCCCAAGCAGACTGAGCCTGATTTTGATGCCAAGGGTATCGAGACTGTCCGTAGAGATGGCACACCAGCAGAGCAGAAAATCGAAGAGAAAGCACTCAAGCTACTCTTTCGCACATCTGACCTAAGCGAAGTGAAGAAATACTTCCAGGCACAATGTACGAAAGTCATGGGTGGCCGAGTCAGCGTACAAGATTTCTGCTTCGCAAAAGAGGTCAAGCTTGGCACATATTCTGACAAAGGGCCACCTCCACCAGGTGCACTGATCGCGACGAGAAGAATGCTCCGCGATCCGCGATCAGAGCCGCAGTACGGCGAACGAGTGCCATACGTTGTAATCGCTGGCGCACCAGGAGCCAGGCTCTGGGAGCGTTGCGTCGAACCAGAACGCTTAATCAACGACGAACACGCCGAGCTCGATGCAGAATACTACATTAACAAGAACCTGATACCACCCCTCGAGCGAATCTTCAATCTCGTCGGCGCCGATGTCCGTCGCTGGTACGACGAAATGCCAAAGGTGCAGCGCATTCGCATGATCGGAGGTCCACGAGACGGCGAAACGGTCACCAAGGCTCGGAAGACGATGGAGAGTTATATGGGAAGTTCTTTATGCTTGGTGTGCAGAACAAAACTTGCACCGGCGTCGCAGCCAGGTGAGGTCGAGTTGCCTTTGTGTCATGCTTGCAGATATAAGCATACGGCAAGGACTTTTCTCACGCTTCGCGAGAAGCTGCAGAAAGCTGAAAGGAAGGCAAAAGATATGCAGGATGTTTGTAGGAGCTGTGCGGATATTGCTTTTGATGAGCAGGTTCGTTGCGATACTCGGGATTGTCCTGTGTTCTATAGTCGGGTTAAGGCGGATACGCAGCTTCGTGTTACGAAGAAAGGTATTGGCAGCGTGCTCGAGACTCTGGAGGTGGAGGAGGCGAAGAAACAATTGTACGATTGGTGAGATAGACCTCCGTGATACACTCATACGGCAGTAATGGAGCTGTGAGGATAAGAAGCCGTGGACAGGGAAATGGTCATCATGACTTACTCCTCATTGGGAACCACCTGGGCATGTTTGGTTTTCAGTACTGAGGACGTCACCCCTTCGAACCTCACACAACGTCTCTTTTACTGGTCAATGTATACACGAAGTGCAGCATGACAACACATCCGATCCGTCGTGCGATCCACAAGTCAGCACTCGGCAGATCGCGAAGCAGACAACATACTGTCATCGAAGGTCGTTCGGCAGGCAAGAACCTGGCGAAGCTGCAGAAAGAAGTGGTGCATGTCTACATCCCACGCTCGGGTTTTGTCTCGGGTATAGGAGTCGGGTTGTTGTTGGTCACTACGGATTTCTTCACGGTTGCACAGGTAGTCGATCCGGCAGGAAAAGGACATGTGGTTCAAAAATTTAGGAAGAATTCATCGGTCGGCATTCTCGGCCTGAGTCTGTGGCCGTGTCCGTTTGGAGCGCAGAGGACAGAAAGATACGGTCCAGAGTGTGTCCGGCGTTAAGGATGTCGGGCCGTTCTTCACGGCAAATTCGGCAGATTGCTCGATGTCATTGGCGCAGAGATTGTACCTGCAGTAGCTCAGTTTCCTCGATCCTGATGACATACCTCCGGAGGAACCTCGCGTGACGTCGACGGTGCAAGGGATATGTTGCTCACAGACTCGTGACTTGGATACAAACGGCTCACGGCAGCTTGCTGTCTGTCCGTTGGGGCACATATCGGACTGTTGCCTGCATCGATACAGTTTCCACAATCTTGATGCGTTTTGATTACATACCTCTCGTGACGTCGATGTCGAATGTGCAAGGGTCATATAATGCTCGCTGGCTTCACATGAACTTGACCACAACGACCAAGCTCGTAGGTCTACAGGCCATTACTCTTTGATCCAAATATCAATCTGTCACAATGTCGTCTAGAAACATCATCCTCGTCACAGGCGGTGAGCATATCCATCGACACGATCCCGCGCCACAGAACTCAGACTGACTGGCGGCTTCGAAGGTAATGCAGGCATTGGCTACGAGCTGGTGCGCCAACTTATCGCTGACAAGTCTCGTCATGTCCTGCTCGGTAGTCGATCCCTGGAAAAGGGCGAGAAGGCGGTGCAGGAGTTGCAGAGCCAGAACCCTTCGGGCACGGTCGAATTGATTCAACTCGATGTGTCTTCTCCAGAGTCGATCGCTGCTGCAGCAGAGAAAGTGTCCCAAGACCATGGGCATCTTGATGCGCTGGTCAATAATGCGGCTGTTGCTTCGTTTCCTGATGGTGAGTTGTACTGAAGCGTGAGGGTCGTGTCGAGTTAGGCGACAGTGCAGTGTTGAAATGATGTGTTACTGCGGACTCACCGTTCGTGGAGCCTTCGGCGAGAATCGTGGGTGTAGCTGACTTCTGTAATCCTGTCAGAAATGCCGATACACGAACAAATGGCCAAAAGCTTCAAGACCAATGTCATCGGTGTACAACTCATGGGCGACGCGTTCGGACCTTTACTCGAAAAAGCCTCAGGAAGCGCAAAGATCGTAAATGTGAGCAGTGGAGCAGGATCGATCACAAGTCGCCTCAATCCCGCAAGCCCAGTATACCAAATGGCCGCGCCAGCCTATCGCTCAAGCAAAGCAGCCATGAACATGATCACGGCAAATCAGAGTGTCGAGTTTGGCGACAAAGGTAAAATGACAATGATGTCGCCATCATCAAACATCGCTGACTTATTCTTCGGCACGACAGGCATGAAGGTCTTTGCATTTTGTCCAGGCTTCACGGTGTCCAATCTCAGCGATATGAACAAGGCAGAGAATGGCGCAAAGCCAACGAGCGAAGGCGCAAAGCCAATTGTTGACATCCTTGAGGGAAAGCGAGATGAGGAGCATGGCTGTTTTCTGCATAGTACAGGTCAATACGGGTGGTGACGTGGAGGTTGAGCGCGAGCGGTGTAATGATGTGCGTTTTCCGTGGCACATATGATCTGGAGATGGCTACACTCTGTAGCCGCTCGAACTATACGAGAGCGTGTTTCGAGTTGGCTGCTGGAGAGTTGTTCGAGGCCAACGGACTCTCAATCTCATGCTTGTCAAGTCCGCATTTGGGCGTCCCCAGCTCGGGTTACACCCAAAATTTCCGGTTTAGCAGCAGGTCTCACCATCAAGATGATACCATCTGATTAGCATGTAGTTCGTCAAAGCACGTTCGAGCAGGTCGTTGGCGGATGTGGGTCCGTTTGGGAAAAGCTGCAGCTGAACCGGCATTTTGCCACCAGGGATCCCCAAAAATACATCCCAGATCCTAGAGCTCTCAGATTGCTCAAGTGCATCCCTATTCCGTGTTCGGGCAATTCAAGACAGATCCCGAGATTTGTCTCTAGGGTCAAATTGGCGGAGGTTCTTCGCCCGCGAGGCTGCAAGCCTGCAACACGAACGCAATCCTGGTCCTGGGTTCAGACTTCAGCTCCCACAATGGTATTAGCTCGCAGCCGCCAGAAGTGGTCTGCGTCTATCAACATCATCACAGAACATACCAGACTTCTGGACGATGCACGTTGAACATTAGCAGCTGAGCATGTCGCCAGAGCAGGTCTAGCACCACCACCATCACCACCAGACGGACACTATCTCCAAGATTGAGACGTGCTCGTGCCTTTGCCAAGGGCAAACCAATAACGCTAACCAGCAAACATCCTGAACACGACCATTAGTGCTGACCAGAGGAGATGTTCACCAGATCAGCCATGCCTCCAACTATGCTACTTTCAGTAGGCGCCCTTTCTCAATTCATCTCTGTTTCAGTAAGACATCGTATAAGATCTGATGCCATGAGCTGTACGCCAACCCTGACTTCTTAACTTGATTTCTTATAACTTGTCACTCGTTTGACCTTCGACAGAAGTCCAACTCAGCTACACTCTTTAGTAAATCTTAATCACCTGATCACCATTCACATACAACACCCTAATCGGAGTCAGACCTACCTCTCACGATGAAGTTCCTCTCGCTCGCCCTTGCGGGTCTTTGCGCAGCAGCGCCTCTTGCACTCGATGCCCCATCCACCACCGACCTCATTGCACGTGGCAACACTGATCTGGTCGAACGCGGCGAATTTGTGACCCCAGGCTGGCTGCTTGATTTCCACGTCGGCCTTGACGTTGAGCTCGGTATCGGTCTCGAAGTCGGGTGAGCTTGCTGAACTTCACTTGTGGTCCGGCCGTCTGCTGACCTGATCGTAGCCTTGGTGTGAATCTCTTGGCTCTTCTCGAGCTCCATCTTGGCGTCGCTGCCGAGGTATGGCTTACACCACGTGTGGGGCGATATGCGTCTGCTGACAATGCCATCAGGTTTCCATCGATGTTGTCGTTGACCTGCTCATCCAGCTTGGTCTCAAGGTGGAAATCGCCGTCTCGCTCAAGGCTGAAATGTAAATTCTCGTCCATGGCTGAAACTGATTTTGAGGAAGACGCCGCTGACTTTCGCACAGTGAGGCGGTCCTTGGCGTTGGCGCCTTGATTACACTCGACGCACTCATTGATATATTCCTCGGACTTGGCCTCGACGTCGAAATTGGTCTCGGTATCGGTCTCGGTCTCGGTCTCGGTGTTGGTATTGGTATTGGAATCAACCTTGGTGTCGGTCTCTTCGCTGCAATCGATGTCCAGCTTGACGCGCTCTTGGGCGTTGTAAGAAACCCCGTCAAGTCGTGTGTTCACAAAGTATCTGCTGACATATCGTTAGGACCTTGAAGTTGATCTTAGCCTTGTGCTCGTCATCAACGCTCTCGTCAAGCTCTACTTCGGTGTCGCGATTGACGTCGGCCCTGTCATTCACAAGGTCACCAAAAGCCCAGACCCAAAGATCGATACCAAGAAATCGATCCACAAGGCGATTGAGAAGTGCGCATCGGAGCAGAAGAAGTCATCTTAGAGCGCTCGCGGAAAGACCGGGGCCGCCTCCAAGAACTGAGTGCCCTGGAAGATCGCAGAGAGGCGGCGTTGCACAGCTTGATTCTGTGGTCACCCCATCGGAGAAGAGGCTCGTACATAGGGGATTCCACAAGGTCACGGGACAGATTAGATCAAAGCCTGTTGAGGGCTTCTTAATGCGCGCATGTACGGCCATAGGGGATGTTGTTGTTGTTGACAGATGTAGAGATTCAATCAATCTCCTGCAACGAGTAATAGGAATCCATGAGTCCAAGAATAGAGTAGGCTAATTTCGGTTCGTTTGCGGGTGCAGCCGATCATCAGAGCGTTACATGTACTTCATCAATTCATTGCTTTCCCACACTTGCATTCATATCCGAGCCTCACTTCCTCCGATGTTGCGTACGCTTGACGACGACTCCTAAGGAAACGCACCACGTACAGCTGAGCGCCCCCGTGCCGTGCACCACGGACTATCGATCAAGTAACGTGACGAACGACCGTGTCAGCGATACCGTTGCCAGTGACAAGGTCAGACTGATGCTGCTGCCAACCTCTCTCAAAGTAATGCATCATTGACAGAAAACACGCGGAGCGATAACACTACTGAAGCCTGTGTTCCAGACATGCAGACATTCGCAACTCGGTGCGATTGTTTTACGAGTCTCATGGCGTTGGCAAGCAGCCTTCGCTCACATGCCGCATGCCAGCGAATACATAAGCAGACCCCATGCCACCAAACTATCGAAATCAGCGCAGGGCACATACGAGGTTTCGGGAATCGGGAGTCGGAATATTGGCCGACAGTGCAGTCTCCGAGCCAATCGAGCTTACATAGCTAGATCGAGGCTCTTCAGAACCATTCTCGCATTAGGAGTGTTCAAATGAGCTCTCTGGTCATGCCTTGTTCATCAGAAGCGCGCGTCTCCGTGTTGCTTGTATCCGCCGGATTGCCCACGCAAAGCTCTCGCGGGCCGCAGCAGCTTTGGCCAGCTTGTGACAGCGGCGTGCTTTGTGATGGGTCTAATCGGCTTTGTGTGCGATAGTGCAGACCGCCGCACAAAGGTATCCCTGCGGTAACCTGGCGAAGCATATGCGTGTGAGAACGCACTGTCAGCCATGTCCAATAGTTCTTTCTGGAGATGAAGGTGCGGACGCGCGAGACAAAAGGTCAAAGCGTTGTAGTGCTTGGCCTAGAATATGCGGACTTGCGCAAGTCGATCTGGCAAACGTTCGACGCAGATACATATATTGCATGCGATGTTATTGTGCCGATTCATAGGAGCAGCTTATGCCAGCAGAGTCGTTAAGCATGGTCAATGGTTACAGATGTCTGCCTGCAAGATCTCGTCCCGGGTTGGAGCTATGCCTGGCAATGCTCTGCTCGCAGGTCAGCTCGCAATGGAAGGTACGTAGCATCGTATACTGCATATTTGATAGTGAACCTGGCACCAGTAACTTGATTGTGAATGAGCGGCAATAGTGTGTCAGTCAAGCAAAGTGACAGGGTCATCTTCCCTCATGTGGCAAGGGATCTCGTGCTCGGTAGCTCGGTCGTTCGACAAACAAGGGAAAAACGAATGGCAATGTTAATCTGTCCGGCTCCGCTCGTTGGCCCCGTTGTCGCGATACGGCTTTGTGATGTCGTGACACTGCTCCGTGATGGCAATGATGACAGTATCCATACATGGCGTTCGTTTGAGCCTGCCTGGTGAGAGGAATGGGTCCACTGATCATTGTGTTGTGACATCGTCCAGATGTGGATTAGAGTGGAGGTGTCATATCAAAACTCAGCGGTCTAGACCTTCTTGGTGTCCGGCAAGAAACTCTTCGTCGCAGCTCCGTCACGCGCAGCTGAGGACTGCAGGAGGATGTCATCGACAAGCCACGATATTCACACGGCAGTCATCGGCATTGTGCAAGCTTTGCAGCCGCTAATTGTACGTAGCTGCTTCCCAGCCACTCCAAGCAAGCCCCGACACGGCTTTGTCGTTCAACTCCAGCTCATTTGCTTCGCGATACCATTGCCCCTCATTCAAAACTGCGGCTGCATCAAGTTCAAGGAGGCTATGCCTTCGTCTTCCAGCTCTGGTTCGTCCGACTTCTCGACGCTTCCGTCTTGCTTCGTTGTTCGCTTCTTCGTGCGTAGTTGCCAGCGTAGTGTGCAAGGTCGACAAGTAGAAAGAGAGCGACTGTGGTTCCTATGCCAGCGACAGTCGATGTTCAGCTCGACTTATGCGTCGTTTCGATAACTGATGATGGCGTACTCGATGCCGTGACATGTATAACGCGTTTGTCACTACGGTGCCTCTATATTGGTCGTTCTGGCGATCAGCTATCGGGATTAATTTACCGACGTGATGGTATCGAGAGTCGTTTGTTGATTGTGTATTGAGCTGACCATGGTTACAGTACAACGCTTTTTGTTAAGCAACAGAGATGTGAAGCGCAGGTGAAGATAAGCGCTGAGCCAGATTATCGCGTGAAAGGTGTCGAAAGTTTAGTGCGAATGTGCAACTCCGCCTACATTACACAGCATAGAGTTGCCACCGCTCCAGCGCACGCGACAGTGCAAAGGATGCGATTGTGCCAAGGCGATTTTGCGTCCGTCATGACAGCCTGAAGAGGAGTAAGGTAAGCACAGTGCTGTACGTCAGACCCTAACAAATACAGAACTGCCCACAATGTCCGTGAACAGCTCCGCAAAACGTACCTCCGTTTCTAGACCTGCATAAGCATGGCCATGACTATTTTCACTATAGTAGCAACGTTGGAAAGTGTTTCACACCTTTCTCGCCAGACTAAAAGCAACTCTTTGACCACCTTGTCACCAGTATTAAAGCACCGTCAGCAAGTAATATTGCGGCACAAAAGACCTGCAATGCGGTCCAGTGCTTGCCATGCCTTAGTATCACTCCCGCAATAGGCGTCACCAAGGGCAATCCAAGTGCAAAAAAGAACGTATCCATGACCAGTCCTCCTCCAATAGTGCTCACATCGTTTGTAATGCTAACTACAGCACTAGGCTGTAGACTGACAAAGGCGCTACTGAAGCATCCATTAAACCATGACGAGGTGATATCACCGGCAAGAATAGGATGGACTGGTACGGCTAACCAGCAGAGCCGAGCAGTCTCGCCACGATAGTGCAGAAGCTGAGAATGTTCAGCGACCCACAAAGTCGGCCACGAAGCCAGGTAGAATGCGGCCCGTGATACTGCCTGCGGAGAGAACTGTAAGCGTGTAGAACGTTAGGGTGTCGTTCAAGCCAGTCTTCGACCAGGAGAAGGTCGAAATGTAGTAGAAAGTGATGTAAAGCCCGATGAAATCAATAAATTTGCACAATCATGTCAAGCTGAAAGGTTGGCCCTTGAAACTTTTCAAGTCGATGATCTTACTCTGAGATGGCGACATAGCGCGCTGCTTGATGCACATACAAGGAATGACGAGCGTATCAAGCGCCATAAAGCCCAGGATCCTGGTAGTCCATCCAGAACCGAGAAAAACAATGCTTCAGACCGCACGCCCGAGTCCAGGCCCACTTGTCGCCAGACCCATGGCTAGGGAGCCTTTCGTGCTGAGGTAAGACGGCACAATCGCAATGCTGACGACGAACAATCCGCCGTGCTCAATGCCAGTGCAGAGCCTTACGCCAGCACGAGTTGCCAGAATGTGGTGTAGAGAATCGTCATCATCGACTCGGAAAACGACCATCAGTGTCCCGCCAATGACCAGCGTTCGTCCGTAGCCATAGTCGAAGGCTGGTCCAGCCAGAATGGTGGTGCAGCAGAGCAAAAATGCTTGTGCGCTTCCGACCCAGGACAGGTTGCTGTCGGTTCGCATTGAGATGAGTGTTAGTCTGTAATATGACCGGAAGGTCCCGTACGTGTTGATCAGGGCCCAGGTGTCAAAGAATAAGAATAAGCCTAGAGCACTTGAAGCCAAGCCATAAGGCCCCCATCAGGAATACCGGTTATCGCTGGGACGGGAGGTGGGATGGTGAGCCGCAAGGGTAACGACGATGTTGGTGATCTGCTTGCTTTTCAAGTTTATACAGTGGAGGACTGGAGCGTGGTCCAATGGGTATTTGCTCCTCCTAGAAACTCTGACTGCTGTGGTGTGCCTCACGCATATCGTGGTCTATAGTCAATTGCACAGCAGCACCTTTATTATTTCATTTCTTCTCTCTTAACACACGCATTGCTACAATGTGCATGGCTGGAGCCTTCGTTTCCGGGTCATCTCACTGTCGAAGGTGTAGCAGCACCTCAGGTGTTCTTGGAACAGAATGTAATGATCATACATTTATCGCCACATTTGACGTGAGCCGGGCCTTCAGTTCCCAATTTTAGGTCATCACTTTTGGATGTAGACCCGCCGGCCTTTCGAACTGGACGCCACTTCGAATTGCACAAGGAGCAGACAGTAGGCTGGATCGATTTGATAGGCATAATGGGCAGAAGATGTCGGTAGCTCGATATACGGTAGCGAGAGTCGGTCGTACTTACTCATTCTTGGCTGAAAAGTTCGGCTACGGAATGTTGTGCGGATGTTGGCAAGAGCATTGGTGCATGATCTTCTTGTACCAGGAGCTGGCACATTGTACGATGCTCCTACATCGATCTCAATCAGTGATGTGGTAGCGTCTTGTGGACGGCGTAGACTTCACAATCAGTGAAGAAGTGAGCTTCCACTTGCGGCGACTGCCGAACACGGCCCGAGCCCGAGCAAGGAGAAGTCACGCAATTCAGCTCACACCCCGACGCAAGTATTTTTCGACTATCTCAACGGTATTTTGTAGCGTCGCGCATTCAGGGCCCTCTGACTTGACAATGTCTTTGGCGCACACGCTGCCATGCTCCGCGACCTCCCACCCCTGGGTCCGCGCGTCTCAAACGACTCCACAACTCTTATGAACGGCGCCCTAAGCGATCAGGACACCAACATCAGCCTACACGAATCTCGCGATGCACCGCTCGGTCCTTTGGACGACGTCTTTGGATCGGCACCTTCATCGCCCACACTTCACGCCCACGATCATCAAAATCGCATGAGCAGAAATCCAAATGACGAACATTTCGACGTACCCCGCCTTCGCAGCGTTCACGTAACAAATGGCTACCGCGAAGGCATAGCTGTCAGCAAAGAACAGTATATTCAAGCTGGCTTTGATGAGGGATACAGTCTTGGTGGAGAGATCGGTAGTCGAGCTGGGTATCTGCTGGGAGTGCTCGAAGGCATCGCCAAGGCCAGCAGGAAAGCCTCTAATGAGGACGAAGGTAGGGAAAGATTGGGTACAATGGTGAACGGGACGTGGGAGGAAGCAATCGAAGAGTTGAAGATGGAAAAGTTGTTCAGTCAAGAGTATTTCGGGCCAGATGGAGTGTGGACGTATGGGGTGCCTGGGCAGGATGAAAGAGAGGAGGAAGAGAGTATGACTTTTGGTGACGTTGCGAGGTGGCATCCAGTATTGAGAAAGTGGCATGGGAGAATTCAGGAGTTAGTTAAGAAGGTCGGGTTCGGGTTGAAGCTTGAGTTCGTTGACTGACTATGATTTTCGATGTCCCATCAGGACAGAAGCTATGACTTGCTGTTAAACACAATGGCACATCCGCGTCTCCAACCAGGAACCGCGCCGTTATCCGAGGTCCTTCGTGACTTGTCGCCAATCTCAAGCTTAGAAGGGGCCGACGATAATTCAGAAGCCCAGATAAGCCGCGATGTTACTGCTCACAATCTAGTGCTCTGTCCGCGTCACCAGCACGCAGCCCGAGACTGATCATCGAGAACCACAGACCTCCAGCTGCACCGACGAAAACGAAAAATTGGCAAAAAGCAAAATACACCATGGGGCATCTCCACGTAGTCGCCTACCGCAGTACTAACTCTGCGGTCTAGTGCTTGAGGACGACTGAGCGAATGGGGAAATTCGCGGTCGACCATATCAGCTGCACACCTCCGCGTTCGTGGCACCGTTAGAGTCGCCTGCGGTCTTGGTCCTTGGCACGTGACCTCCTTGCTTACCGATCCTGGACTTGGTCTTGATATCCAGAGTCTGTAAGACCGTCCTCATGTTTCCAACGATGCAGAATAGTGCACAACATCCGCCGCGGGCGACTGCAGCAGTACCAGAGGCCCGCCGCCCAAGCGATCACGCACTTCCGGGGTCCTTACACTTGTGGAGGTGGACCACGGAGGCCATCATCGCTCGATACCGCTTTGGCAGAGCTTAGCGGCGCGCGCCTGATCAGATCACCCAGGACAGTCTTGTGAAGGTCCTCACTTGCACGCTACAGGACTGGCTCAAGTATCAGGGCGAAAGCGGTGTCGAAGCCGACCTCGTCAATTCCTTCCCGGAGACGTCGTGCTGGGCGGATCTCCGCGGATACATCAAGTTGTTGCGTATCTGCAAGACTGGTGATCTGGACTCAATGAGAACTACGGCCGCCTTGGAGAAGAGTTTCAAAGCCCTCAACAGGGGGCCCAATCCTCCGCGGTCATCCTCACCTGCATCAGCCAGTCGTGTGTATACTTACTTGGAAAACACCTTTTGGCCTCGCATTAGCCGAGAGCATGTCTTCAATGGTGAAGTACGACCGATGTTTCTTGCATGCTCTGGCTGGCTCTTTTCGGCGAGGAACGGCAGAAGCGCGTAGTGCGGCGATCCAGTACGACACATTCTGCAACAATGCAAGCAGCATTTGAGTTGGTGGACTTGCGACTAATGGCCCCGACATTATACCTTTCATAGATAGCTTGGTAAGTGCACCTTTATCTGGTCCTACCATGATGATCGACTCCGCGCTTCGCTAGGAACGCCGTTAAGCCATAGCAAACGTTGACACAAGCATGAAGCATATGTATGCCTCCATCTTGAACACTATCGTCAAGAAGCGAACCAATTCGCGCAGCCAAGGCACGTGTCTGGGAAGAAGCTCTTTTGCACCGCTCATGCAAGTCGGCTTTGTCCGTCTGATCCTTGACGAGCGTCCAGGAGCCCAGGGCAATCTGTGCACGGATTCGATGCATTGGGCAGCCATACGTTTGAGAACTCACGCGCGCTAATGGGTTCACCGGAGAAACTTGTTTACGTTAAAGGCCATGCTAGCTTATGGGTTGGCCCGATCCAATGGATCGATCGCATTGGCAAATCCATCAGCCTTGCCGGCACCCTCGCGACGAGACGTGCTAACACAACGGGAGCCAATGAAGGGTAATTCTCCTGAACAGCCGCACAAAAGAGCACACACGAGGTCGCACTGAACGAAACGATTGGACGCTATCCGTGAGGATGTTTCCGGAGAGTTATGCATATGTTTGCATCTCCTCCATCGCGCACGGTCGCTCTTGGGCTGAGATTTGAACAAGCATACGGCTTTGTTGCAACGTGCGGCTCACCTTGCGTGTACGCATAATCAACCTCACCCACGTGTGCCGTAACGATTGCTTCCTTACCAGAGCACTGCGAACCTCATTGAGCCTAGTCTATCGCTGCGGCTGTCAGTTCTCACTTGTAGCATAAGTTATGCCGAGAGAGGACTCGTGTTCATCCTCATGGTTCAGCTTGAGGGCATCAACAAAGTCGATATACCTGGTGTGCATCGTTTCTCGAAGAAAAAGCTTCTGCTACGCTACGCAGTGCTAGTAGAACATGTTCTATCACAATCCCGATTAGTAACATCAGTACTGGTTCATCCACCCGCACAACATAACAGGGTGTCTGAGACTAGTTAGCAGGCCTATCGATGTCGTTGCAGCAATATCGTCGAACGGCCGGCCGCGTTGAGACTGTACATACGCCAGGGAGCGTCGTACGCTCTACTATCAGCGGAGCCCGTGATCGCGGCACTTCGACGATCCAATGATCGAAGAACGTGGTCAACTGACATCAGGGCATGACAACTGGCAAGGCTGTGTATCGAAGGTTCATATAGGGACAATGAAGCAACATGTCCACATCAACTCGATTCCGTAGCTGCCCATTATTGAACGCGCAAGCGCAGACTTTTTAGTCCCACCAAAGTCGAAACATGAAGCCAGCTTCACGTCGGGTCTTGCTACGACTGCTTCTGACCATTGCTGTGGCGGTCAGCTTCTTTGCCCATGCATTGCCAAACCCCGAGGCTGCACTTACTGCCCGGCACCCCAGGCTGTTGAGGGCTGCCGTGCCCAACAACTTGCAGGAACGAGATACTGGAAAGTCTCCCTCCGAAGATACGACCACGGATGAGTCGAAGCTGGAAGAAGTCAATGCAAAGGATAAGAAGAAACAAGACGACAATTCCAACGAGCAGCCTAATAGCGTCGATAAGTCGAATCTGGAAGAAGTCAATGCAAAGGATAAGAAGAAACAAGACGACAATTCCAACGAGCAGCCTAATAGCGTCGATAAGTCGAATCTGGAAGAAGTCAATGCAAAGGATAAGAAGAAACAAGACGACAATTCAAACGAGCAGCCTAATAGCGTCGATAAGTCGAAGCTGGAAGAAGTCAATGCAAAGGATAAGAAGAAACAGGACGACAATTCAAACGAGCAGCCTAATGACTCGAACCTTCAAGCTGCAAACTCACGTCGACCCGTTCCAAGACCTAACATCGAGAATCATATGACCGCTTTCGAGGCGGCCAAAGGTGGCAGGGTCATCAAATCGGGCCAAGAGAACTTCGGATCTCCGAAGCCTGCGACGAAGCCTGCGACGAAGCCTGCGAAGAAGAAGACTGAGTACCCTATGTCGGACTGAATCTTGTTGTGAACATGAGCTGACAAGATTCTTATCAGTGATTACGGTGATGATCCTTTTGATCCTGCTGAGAACCCTTGCGATACCAATTATCCGAAAAGAACGATGGACTTCAGTGGTGCATTCAGCTGGGCCGTCATCCAGGGCTTTCTGCACTGTGTCAGTGATGCGCTGTGTCCGCCAGGCACTATATCGCACTCGTACAGTTTCACTACAACGTGGAGTCTGAGTGGGCAATTTGGTCCGGATCTTGTATGTACGGCTGAACGATGAGCATCCCATCGCTACTTGGTATTTTTGACATAATAACCGCTAATCTTTTTCGCAACAGAAAAACTTGGTCCAAACCAACTCTATAATAGGGTCCAAGCTTGATAAGGTTGGTCTCAGAGTCGGATTTACAAAGGCATGGAGGTAGGTGACGATCTGCATCCACTCCAGGCGATTAGGAAGCTAACAATCTGACGTAGCAATACGCAAAGCACAACTTACAGCGCTTCGGAGACCGATGGTATCCAGAAACATCCGTTCGTTCTTACATATCATCCCCAGATACTCCTTGTCAAAGGCTTTATTCAGGTATGCTACTCCAACATCTTGAGCCTTTCCCTACATCTTCCGGTTTGGCGGACTGGCGACATTCTATGGCTGAGACTACTTGACAGGAAATTATATATGTCACTCCCGGCCTCGAACGTATAATCTGCCGGGTCAATGACGCTAGGTGGGCAGTGATGCACATCCCCATCCACACCAATGATGACTGCGTTAACAGGCATACTGCGTGTGGACCAGGAGGTATGTCTGCAATACACCTGCACACCCAGTGAATATTCGAATTGCTAGAGAATCATAGCAACTAACCATGTAAAAGTCTTCTGGGATCACTGCTTCTTCCTGGGTTTATATGCCAGAGAAATTTGCCCAGGACGCAATCTAGGTCCTACACCCGAGAGCGGAGTTCAATGTCCCGCCTCTTTCTATCCGACCCAATTTAAGGACAGATACGGGAGGATCAAGCCGTAGATAGAGGACAGTAACTCAGACTTATACCGAAGCTTTACCTCGTGGCGATTTTCTGGAGGAGAGTTGCGTTAATCGAATCTACTGACCGAGTTTTATCAGGATGGACACGGATGAATCGAGCCGTAGATAGGGGACAGTATTTCAGACTCACACTGAAGCTCAACCTCGTTGCGATGTATTCTACGGGAGCTGCATTATCTAAATCAATGCTTACGAACCCTACGTTCACCAGCTCATGGCCGTATGTGCTTGAAACGCAAATTGTGGGCAATAGCGAGGTCAATATTCGCGTGCGCTATTGACTTACAAGCTAGCGACGTCGACGTCGGATTAGGGAGGTCTTTCGAAAAGTACTAGCGTTGCTTGAAGCTCACTGTGCAAGCTACAATATGCTGGCTTGGCATGGAATCGCAGGATGCAAGTGGGTCGGAAGCTAGGCTTATTAATACCAGGCAGCCGTTAATAAGTCTCTCCATGGCTGACTGATGCTACAACACAACAACACCCAAAGCTTGATTTGAGGATGAACGACTCAGAGGCCTTCGATACGGCACGCCATTCAACGTCGAGCAGCTCGCAGGATCCTTGGTTACAAAGCACTTCCATCGCACGTGCTCGATTATGTTGATGCCTGAGCATGCCACCCAGGCTTGGTATCGCTCCGGCAGCCACGAACGCCATGCTTGATAATGTTGAGCAAATATATGGTCCTTACGGTACAGTCACTGCGGAATTTGACCATTGCTATTGTCCCGCATCAAGGAATATAAGACCAGTAGCTGAACCCCAGGAACAGAGGGCCAAAGAAACCAGCCGTACTCCAGAGAGTCCCATATTCAGCAATAGCTTCAAAAGACATCATGGCCAAGATCGACCTCAGAAACCCAGGACGACCACTCAATGTCGGTGTCATACTAATGGCAGGGTCGGTCTGCAAACAATATGTCATGAAATTCCCGTTGATAATTCACAGCGTAACCGAAGTCCTCGATATTGCTCCCATTGACCTTCTGTACGGTCTCAACGCAGAATTCGTCAAAAATTTCCCCTGGTACGACGAGTTTGCAGACCAAACAGTCGAGACCAAATTCCACTGGATCAATGAGAGAGGCACCTCAGCTCATCTGACATCTGACATCACCATCCAAACAACGGCAAGTCTTCCAACCTCCCCTTCCTCACCATAACCCTACTAACACTGGTCAAGGACTCTTTCTCAACATGTCCACCCCTCGACATCGTCCTCATGGGCGCGCACTGGGCAGGCCAACCCAACGAAGCAGAACTCGCCTTCGTGCGCAAAGCATACGACGAATGCTCCGCGTACATCTCTATCTGCGGAGGAATGATGGTACCGCTCGCTGCTGGTGTGCTTGCGGGTAAGACTTGCACGGGACCGACACCGATGCTCGGGATGCTGAAGCAGAGCCATCCGGAAGTGCATTGGGTTGAGAAGCGGTATGTTAGGGACAGTGATGGAAAGACTTGGACCAGCGGGACTTTGTTGAATGGCTTGGATTTGATGAGGGCTTTTGTTGAGGAGACCTGGGGTGGCGAGGGGAGTTTGGCGGAAAAGGTTATTGGGATTGGACACTGGCCTAGGAGGAGTGTTGATTATAAGGAAGGTGAGTAGGTTATAGTGCTGATATGAAAGAGCGATAGTGGTCTCAAGCGATCGTTCTAACATACAGTATATGGCTGCCAAACAGCACCCAGCTTGCGCAATGGTACACGGTCGTTGCATCCACTAGCTTTTGATTGTATGTGCCTGTGAAGCAGAGTCTGTATGTTGTCAAGCTCAGATTAAGTTGCAGGCCAGTCATAGTCCATAGAGTATTCTCAGGCGGCAATGCACTCCGAAGAGAAGGTCACCCGTCGCTTGTTATTATGTGGCCGTGAGTCTGCTGGGTACGCAAGGACCATTTGACCATGGCAACGGGGAGCTGAGGTAGAATATCAGTCCCTTCTAAACGTTCTCAGCAGAAGTCATGCTCTTCCTTCTCTCCCACAATCAAACGATCCTGATCCTCTCCTAGAAACGAGTGTCCGGGTAGTTCTCATCGACAACGTCCAAGGGGTCCTTGACCGTGCGCAATTTCATACCTTACACAATCCCTGCTCGCCAAGCCTGCAGACCTTGCACGTTGCAAGGCTTTCAAATTCGCTCGAATCTTCTCCTTCCTTGCAGCAACATCATCCTACACCGGGGGCAGTATACACGATGACCGTAATCGAGTGTCTCAGAGTGGTGCCCATCAAGACAATCACAGGCGCCGCTCGTGCCGAAGATATCGGTTCTGCCGCAGCCAGCATCGGCGCGTACACCGACAGATGAGGCGGCCGTCGCCATCGCGAAGCACTGTTTCTCTGGGTATGTGACAATCCACCGTTCCTACAACGCTTCGCCATGATGATTACATTCAAAATCGATTAGTCTTGAAGACACAAACATGGTTACAAACATTAGCTTTGCGAGCCTCTCTGAGCACGAATAAATTCGTCCATACATCGCCGGTAGATATGTGGTGCTCATATGCTGATCATTGAGACAGTGCAATCCGGACAGATCTTACGCACCGCCATCATGTGACTGTAGGTGCGTTCTCCATGCTGCAGTTTGGCACATTCGAGAATTGGACTGAAGGTAGCATGTTTATGGCCTGCTTTGCCTGGTGTAGTCATCCCCAGTCTGCATACATACTGAAGATTAGCACTGCAGTAGAATACCGTCAGCAACGCGTTGAGTCTTGAGAAAATCTCGTGAGGGGCAACTCGCTTATTCCCCGAGCCACGTTTATGCACGACGTACTTTTCTGTGCCGCCAGAAACATGCTGAAGGTCGAAAGTTGTTCCGCTTGTAGCGTACGGAGCACAAATGCGGCGACAGTGCGTATTTACTCGGTAGATCACACCGTGTGTAGCCCCACGAGTGCGAGTGCAAGCCTGTTAGGATACCTCTGGAAACTCATGCGCGCTAATGAGTTCGCCGGAGAAGCTCGCGCACGGTGCCTTTTGTGCCTCTTGTAATGCCCCTGCTAGCTAATGGATGTGGCCGGCCCAACCGCTGGGCCTGAAGCACCGTCTTCGCTGACTGACGCACTGCGGAAGGCCGAGTTTCATAAAAAATCAGAAGTTGAACAGCCAGAGATGGGAAGAAGAGAACAAACCCTTAGCAAATAGAGGCCCTAACGCCACGGAAACCGACAAAAGAGTTATAGAGCAACACCGCGGCAACCTGGCAAGCTAAAAACACCACGAAGATCATGATGATTCGACATTTTTCATAGAAGCTGGGGATCATGCGTAGGTATCGCAATTGCTTCAGCGACCAGAATTCCGTTATCGAGGTGTTGGTTCGTTCCGTCTCCAAAAGTCGTGCCCACATAGAACGCTTAATAGAAGGAGCGATGAGATGTCGTCTGAACCACGTGATTATCTCATGCACCGAAGGCCGTGTCATCGATCTTCAGCTAATCACTCTAGATTCGCAGTTCAACTGCACCGTGGAGGGCGAACTTGGCGTCTCTCTGAGCTTGATAAAGAAGGCCGTCTGCCAGCTCGATTCGATACTGCTGGGGTCAAGAGACTTGCTCGCGTTTGTGGGAGAGAATTGAGGATTGAGGATTGAGGAATGAGGATTGAAATTGATGATTGAGCAATTGTGGGCTTTAACGGTGATAAATATCCGATGCTCAAGAATGGTAGTTCCGGAAATGTAGCTGCGAGTGGTGGGGTCGTGGATCTGGTGCTACTAGTACTGTGTACTGTCGGCAACCGCAAAGGACAGGACGTTGGACACTGGCAAGGTCCGCACTCGGCCGCCAACTTCTGCAGGTGTGACTTGAGAAGGTCCATTGACTTTATGCTTCCATAATGCAGCCATATCGCGATGATGGAGAATGGGGGATGAAGAGGAGTTGTGATTGAGCAGAGAGCCAGAGTGCACCCGCCTGCCGACTATTTGTGTAGTGTCATGTCACTTGATGTCTGCAAGTTGGAAGTAAATTCCAGTAGTCATCAATCTCGAGACGCTTGACGGAGCAGTATTTGCTGGTCCGCAATGGCGACTTGGTGTGGGAGGACGTTCAGAAGTCGAGATCAGAGGCAGGTCAGATGCGGGGTCTTGGCGCTGACTTTACCTCATATTGCCCGTATTGGTCCCCATACCGGTCCTTCTAGCAGCCGCTATGCTGGTCACTCCTCCGATCTTGTCAACTGGTATTCGAAGACATCGTGGCTCGACCTCAATCAATGATCAAGCTTTTTAGGTGCTTCGACAGGTTCTTTATCGACCATAAAGTGCATTGGTATATACTTTGGTATGTGCTTTTGTTCGTACATTGCTATGTACATACCAACATATAGTTGCAAACGCCTACACAATCGGTCTGTCAAGAAGTGTCCGCGCGCCAAGCACGTACCAAGAGCGCCATCCACCTGCTATCAAGTCGATCTGCGTCATCTCCTATATCGATTCGCGAAGAATGGTAACGATGGCGACTGTACGATCCGCCCGCAGACATCTGCGGCAAACACCACCCAAGGAACAGAATCGGGTTAACTTGTGCGGCCTTCGCCGGGGACCCACTCTGGGTAGCTTACAAGATCAGTTCGTGCAACGATCTTATACTGTAGGATTCTCACAAAGAGGCGGATCAACATTGGGCTGTACATCCTTCGGCGCACGACACATGCTTACATCGAGGGCAAGCACAACGGGTATTGACTGATAGGCTGATTCAGCGCCCTCCCTGCAAAAGCGAAACTCGTTCTAGCTCGTTATCGCGGTGAAAGACATACAATACAACCAAAAGGGCGTTGGTGATCTGGTCACTAGCAGCGATAGTGGTTTCAGAAGCTGCTGTTGTTCACCGTTTGTATCTGCAGGCACAGTTGCGTCATGTTCACTCTTTCAATCTATCCTCTTCACTCCTCCATCACTCTTCAGGATCTGGTCACTCGTACATGCTGCATTTTCCTAGACGTTTGATGCTCTGATTCCTTGGAGAAATCGCGACCTGTAATCTTTCCTGGACACTTTTACAGAATGAATCCATTCTTGGCTTCGGCATTTCTGGCGATTAGCTTCGTCCGCGCCAATATCATATTCCCTTTTGTGCAGCCGGGCTGCCAGTTCGAGCTCACGGGTGAAGGGGGGAAAGCATGTCTTTCAGGACAGGTGTGTCTGCCAGATAACACGTATGTCGAGTGGTGTGGAAACGAAGCGGCAACGACTGACGGTTGCAGTTGTACCGCAGCTCACCACGCTCCTCACAACATTCGCGCCACCCCTCCACAGCTGGAGTCTGCCCCTCCTCGGGACGACGGCCGCTGCGGCAACGACTTCGAAGGAGCTTCTTGCGATCCCGACGGCGAGTACGGCGGCTGCTGCAGGTATGTCCATAAGCTCGAGCGTGTACAAATCCTCCGACCACACTAAAATCAAACGAACGATAAAAGTGCATCAGGCTGGTGCGGCAAGACAGAGAACCACTGTCTCTCGAGCAAAGGCTGCCAGAGCGGTTGCACCACAGAGACCCCATCGACCACGACCCCGACGGAAGCTGCTGCTGCTGCTGTGAGCGAACCAGTCCTAGGATCTCCTACATCATCATCATCATCATCATCATCCTCTCCAGCTGAAGCGACGGAGCCAGTGACGACAGACGGCTCATGCGGTGCGACAAAAGGTGGTACGATCTGTGGAGACTGGCCGCGTGGTGGTTGCTGCTCGATGTATGGATTCTGCGGTAATTCCAACGCACACTGTGGCGAAGGGTGTCAGTCAGGACCATGTGATCAGCCAGCGGTACCTGCTGCGCCTGGTGCATCGCCAGCACCAGCAAACTCCAATCCTGGCTCATTCAAGGTGGTGGGAGACTCGGGCGTGCCGGCGATGCATGCTGGGCTTCTGCCAAATGGTCGGGTGGTGTTTTTGGACAAGGTGGAGAATTTTAGCAAGCTTCACTTCACGGATGGGAATAATGCTTTCAGCGCGGAGTATGATCCGGCTACGAACGAGGTGGTTGCCCTGAGGTACGAGACAAACGCCTTCTGTGCCGGAGGCGCATTCCTTGCAAACGGCACATTCATGTCCATTGGTGGCAATGAAGCATGGGTCGACGATCCCTCTGTAGGAGATGGCTTCCGAGCTCTACGATGGCTGACACGCTCCGCAACCGGTGAGTCTTATGATGGTCAAGACTGGGTCGAGAACAACCAAAAACTCGACACAGCTCGTTGGTACGCCAGCGCTCAAACCCTGCCCGACGGCAGAGTCTTCGTAGCCTCCGGCTCCCTCAACGGCCTGGATCCAACAATCCCCACCAACAACAACCCCACCTACGAGATCCTCGACCAGAACGGCATCTCCCAAAGCGCGTCAATCCCAATGGAGATCCTCGTCAACTCCCAACCCTACTACATGTACCCCTTCATCCACCTCCTCCCCTTCGGCACCCTATTCATCTTCGCCGCAAAATCAAGCCAACTCTTCGACCTCCCCACCAATTCCACCACGAAATCCCTTCCCGACCTCCCCGGCCTCTACCGCACATACCCCAACACGGGCACCTCCGTCCTTCTCCCACTCACCTCCACCACCTCCTGGTCCCCGGAAATCCTCATCTGCGGCGGCGGCGCCTACCAAGACATAACCTCACCCACTGACCCCTCCTGCGGCCGAATCAAACCCACGAACAATGCGCCCAAATGGGAAATGGACTCGATGCCCTCAAGCCGCGTCATGCTCGAAGGAATCCTATTACCAGATAGCACAATCCTCTTCCTCAACGGCGCCGAAACCGGAGCCCAAGGATTCCTCCTCGCCCAAGACCCCACCACCACCGCACTACTCTACGACCCTGCCGCAGAGCTGGGGACCCGGTGGTCGACTCTGGCCACGAGCACGATCCCACGTCTATACCATAGCGTTGCGCTGCTGCTTCTCGATGGAAGGGTTTTAGTCGCGGGGTCGAATCCGGTACAGATGCCAGTTCTGGAATCTGAGGCGGAGGATGGGAGTTTTACGGAGTATAGAGTTGAGATCTATACGCCGCCTTACCTGTCCGGCCCACTTGCTGAGAGTCGTCGTCCGAGTGATATTCGGGTTTCGAGTCTGGAGCTTAGAGCTGATTCTTCGACGTTTACGGTGACTTTTACTGCGCCCCGTAGTGCAAAGGGGATAAAGGTGGCGCTCTATCATGGCGGGTTCGTGACGCATTCGCTGCACATGGGCCAGCGGTTGCTGTTTTTGGATACGAGAGGATTCGTGACTGGTGAAGAAGAGCAGGAGCTTGAGGTCACGATGCCGCCGACTAATAGTGTAGCACCGCCTGGGCCATATGTAATATACGTCGTGGCAGATGGTGTTCCCGGACTTGGACAGTTCGTGATGGTATCTTAGCATGAGACGGCCCGAGAGAGCGGGTCTCGAGCATCTGAGAGACACAGACTCCGATGATCCTGAAAGGAGAACGTCAGATGTAGAGGATAGGTTCGTTGAACCTGAGCTATGAAGGCCGCAATGACCAACTGTCTATGCGTTCAGGGCCATCTGCTGAATCGTCGAGCCATCATGCTATGATTGTGGAAGTAAGCTACTCATCCGTACCAACCAAAGCCGCCAGACGGTCGAGTGCTGACGGCCCAGCGTCGACCTCGATCTCAACCCGCTCACCAACCCACTCGTCACCGTCGTCTGACTCTACCTTCATGTCAGTGGGCAGTCCAGCTTCTCTATAAATCTTCATCTTTCGCTGAGCCTCATTCGAGACCAGAGCGACAGCATCAGACGTATGGTAATCATAGGCGTCCTTACGGGCAGCCACATGGTCACCCACCACAGTATCAACCTCGTCTCTAGCCCCATCCTCAGTTCCCGGTGTCTCAGAACGAGCGAGCTCGCTGCCAGTATCGCCAGCCATGCTGTCGGAAGTACTGTCAAACGACTTCTCGCGTGTAGCAGGATCAAGTGGTCTGATTGTCATATCGCTCGACTCGCCCTCGTTCTCGTTGTCAAACATATCCAGGACTCCACCTTCAGGGACAGTGTTACCATCTACGGTAATCTCTTCGAGCGGTGGCATCATGAACTCATCGCCCAGCAGGCTGGTTTGCTGCTTCTTCGCATTCATCTTGGCCGGGAGTGTTGGTCTTGGCGTAGCCACAAAGTTATCGCTGCGGACGCCTTTGGTGGCGATCTGTCCTAGCTCACGCGCAAAGATCCATGGAAAGGACATCAGAGGCATAGCCTCGAAAGTACGCGCTCGAATGGCTATCGGACGACCAGCACGCACCTCGATTTGCTTCGTCTCTTCGAATGCAGCAGCGACTTCGTCTCGGGTGACACGATACATGGCGACAAGGAATGGTTTGAGCTTCTGGAGGTCACGGTTTTGAGCATCAGTACCTGCCTTGTCGTAGCACAGCTCCTGATGTTGCTGTCGAAGTGAGTGCGCGACTTCGCCCATTGTCTCAGCGAAACGATAGTCGTTGATGTCTTGATGATGCTCGAGGACAAAGGTAGTGCAAACCTCGAACTCAGTCTTGATGCCGTGCTGAACCATGATACGGCGGACGGATTCGTCATATATGTCCTTGACCATACGTGCGTCCTTGAGCATCCGCACAGTCGGCTCGCAGGCATTCAGAATGCGGTCGTCGAACGTGAGATCCCAGGCCGCCTCAAATGGCTCGCGGTTGACTTTGTCGTAAAGCTGACCCAAGATCTTCTTGGATTGATAGATCTTGCTCTTCGAGACCTTGGGCTCGGACCAGTGTGGCCATCGTTTTACTTTGAGGTCCGCCGGCATATGAGCTGGAACACCTGTCTTGTTGTAGTCGACACTCATCGAGTTCAGGTTGGCCAGAGCTATGCACTTGGGGTTCTTGACGCTGTCGACGCTCGAGTCAGCCCAATAACGGTGAGCAGTGGCCAACTTGGCTAGATTGTCGTTCTTGATGTAGTTAATGAAGAACTTGATCATGTCTGCGACAGTGACAGGTCCTTCGCTAACGACAGGTGCCGGCGCTGTGTAGTCCATTGGCTCGTGATTCTGCTCCGTTGGTATCATGCCTTCATCCCAGATAACAATGAAATCGTCGCCGTCGAGATCACCACCAGAGCACATATTGGCCAATGGTCGGTCACCAGTAATTGGCAAGATGATCTCGTTCTTTTTGTGATGTAGGGCGGGCACGTCGACGGCGCAGACGACACGAACATCGCCGGGATGCAGAGAAGGATTGCGAGCGAGGGCACAAACGCCAAGAACCACCTTGTACTTGCCAGGTGTATCTGGATCAGGCAGCTGCAAGAAGATTTCGGGAAGCTCATCTTTAGAAGCCGTGTCAAAATGGCCACGAAGGATGCCAGTCTCGTCTGGGCTGCCCAGGCCAAAGAAGCCTTCCTCGACCAGGATTCGTGCCCTCTCCTTCAGGTACTTTAAGCTCCAAGATCTCCACAGACGCATGCACGTGATCAGAAACGGATCTCTCGTCTCCATAAAGCCATCGTATATCATGGAAGCCAGAGTGAGGGTCATTTGGTTGTAGTCGATGTTCTTCTGCAAGAGCTCGAGAGCCTTCTTCTCGTTGGTCATGGCCTGCTGGATATCCGAAATCATATTGTCCACCTTGCCGATGAAGACGCTGTCAGGGACACCCAGTGCCGAGAGGACCAGAATCAACTGCATGTTGAGGTATGCCGCGGAGTACTGAGAGATGCGGCAGACCTCGAGACCATAGCTTTGGGCAGCGAACTTCTGCTGACTTGGTCGAATCTGTATAGTCAAGCCCCGAAGGGAGGGATCCACAGAGAGAATACCTTTGCAACCAGCTAGGCGGAACTGGAACCCAGAGGGATAGTCATCGTTGACAGTTGTCATGCCATAGTGATGGGCGATGATCTGAGCCAAAAGCGGAGAAATCTTGCCGGCACCATCAGTAAAACAGTGACCATTGCGCTCGATATCAGGCAACTTCTCGATGTTAATCTTGTGTGGTATTGCCCTTGTCGTGGAGAAGCACTGTCCCAGGCGCGCGCAATACTTTGCCACCACGTTGATGTGGGTGAAGTTGCCCATCCAGCGTCTGATGTCCTCGGCAGTGGTGGTTGCAGTCGATGCGAAGAAGTAGGCACCATGTTCACGAAATTGGGAACTGCCGAAAGCAAGAAACTCGTAAAGCCGATCACCGATCTTGATGCCATATGTCAAGGCATTGTGAATTCTTGAGAATACCTCATCTTCGGAGCGATCGTCTTGTGACCAGATCTTGCCTTTGTGAAGTTCGTCTTTGAACTTGACTCTTAGGAAGCGATCCTCGTGCTGCTGATAGTGTCGGACAACTCGATTGGAGGTCTCCAGACAAGGGGTGGCGAAATAGATCGTGGTAGGAGTAACAATCGCTGAAGGTATCTTGGTGCAGTACCCCGGCCGCTTCCTTGGCACGATGGACACCTGGTTCTGCAGCTTGAATATATCGTCAGGATTGTAGTATCGGTGCTTGCCGTCTGCGACCTTCTCGAGCACTTTGATCGCGCGTTGTGTTTCCATTGCGCCGAGCTTCTTCATGAAATCTCTGGTCATGTTCACTTCGTGAATCACGCCGGTGCTGAGACATACCTCCAGCTGGTAGCGGACCGAAAATGGTAGATGAGCGACGTCCTCGGCGACCTCTCGCAGCTCGTCCTCATACGAACCTGACGCAGTCTTGCTGTGTCCAGGCGCATTGAGCCAGCTCCATAGCTGCCCAGGCTCTCTTGTGTCATCGACATCGATTGTGGAGTCGTGATGGATAATGATGTTGTGGTCCTGTAAAGCCTGACAGATATCCAGAAACTCTTGAGTGTGGACGATGGATTGATCGAAGGTGATGTAGTATGTCGACCAGCGTCCGATGTCAATCGTCGCGTCTCGCTTCTGAAGCTGAACCGCAGTCTTCTTGCTAAGTGGATCACGACAGATGTCGGTTTGCCGCATCCACATCTTGCTGTCTTCGTTCCAAAAGGTCTCCTTCGGGTCATGGGTGCCAAGATGACTCAATAGCTTTCTGAATACCAAGGGAGGACTATCAATGGAGAGTACGAGTGAAGCACGATTGTCTTGAGTCTTGCCAATTTGTGCTTGGCGGACCTGTGCCGGACTGATTTTGACCTTGAAGTGCCGCTTAATTGTGTGAAGAGTCGGCTGCTCGAATTCCGCCTCAATTGAGAAAGTAAGAAGTAGTGCTTTTCGGTCCAGGTCCATCATGAGTCGTGCACTAGTAGTTGGAGTGGACTGCGTGTTGAAGAACGCTGTCATCTCGCTTGCAGTACGCATGACACCGACCTTCACGTCCATTAGTGGAACAGACATCCTCTGTGGCAGGTTGCGTTTGCCGATACGACTGGGATAGGTGTAAATAGGCACGGCCAAATTCGAGGTCTCAATTATTTTCGCTGAGCCAGTGGAGTCTGTGCCGCGCACTGGACGTCCGACCCAGCTGATATTCGCAGGACTTGGCCGAAAGATGACAGTGGCCGCGCGCTCATTCGTGCGTTCGTGAAGCTCAATGCGTGCTATGTTGCCAAAGCGCTCGAAGGATCTGTAGATATCGAGTGTCGTCCAATTCGGTGGTAATCTCTGAGCATTGACACGCAATTCGAGGTGGTTGATAGGGTGTGATCTAGGTTGAATTGATGGTCTCGAGTGTGCCATGTTGCCGTTGCGTGGTCGCGGTGTTTGAAAGGCCATAGTGTGGTGTGATGACTGAGTTGATGGTCTTCGAAAGGCTACGTTGTGATGTGGCAACTGTCCCGAAGGTGTATTGGAAGCACCCGTAGTTTGACGACGAGTCGATGTCACTTGAGGACTATCAGACGCTTGTGATCGCACTGGCGAGTGCGAAGGCGTAGTTAGGTTCCGCCGCTGACTGTTACTACGAGCATGCGGTGGCACAACACGCGTGTGCGGCGGTGTTGATGTAATGCTCGACGACGAGTCAGTAGCAGGAAGTGCTGGACTAGCACCTAACAAGGTATCGAAAGCCATCTTGCCACGAGATGAAGGCGGTGGCGTTCTCGAGCGGTATTTCGCAGCTGCCAAGTCGTCGATAGCAAGAGGGTTGGAGATGGAAGAATCTGCGCGAGCGAGGAAGTCAGCTCGTGAAGTCGGACATTGCAAGCGCGGGTCAGCAGTCGCCATGTCGCGTTTCAACTTGTACTCAAGGCAACCGTGAGCACTGACCGTGGCCAGCGACCTTCCAAGCAATGCAAGGAGCTATCAAAGCGCCTACATCATGATGTACTCACCTCTCCCCATGTACTCTTCGTGTATCTTGTCTTTCTCCTTCGCTGCTGTCGGCGGCGGCGCGACGTCCTCCAGCACAGCTTTATCGACCTTCTTGCGCTCTTGTAGCGAAGGCACAGCGGCCTCGCTACATGTACCTGCTCTTGTGCCATCGATGTCGCGCATATCAGTGGCCGTTCAATCGTCGACACCAACGAGATCAGAGCCACAGCGCGCTCCCTTCTTCAAAGCAAAGCGCACTTGCGGCAAAATTGGCAAAGTTGCAGAATGTGTGTGCGTGAGGTTTGTGTTCTTTCCTCCCCGTTTGTCTCTGTTTGTCCACACAGCATATGCAGGGTTCCGCGCACGGACATTTGCATGGTTGTACCCGAAACCGGATTGCCCAATTGTGACGAGCGTACTAGTACACCAAATATAATACTGATATCGATGACAGACGTATTCCGATTCCAATTGGAACTCCTCGTCGGTGGTAGAGATCCTGATGGAAGCATAGAAGCAGACGAGGCGCTCGCTTTCTGTGCGGATATAATGCCCGTGTCGTCCAGCTGCGATCAACGCCTACCAGATCTGTCATCACAGGCTAATATCGGCGGGAGTCGTCGTCTCGTCCAAATTTAAACTCTCAGTCGCCGAGAGAAATCCTGATGGCGGTACGGAACAACATGAAGCGCTCATTCCTTCTATAAGGCACACTGGGGTATCATGAAAAAGCAATGCTGCGTCCGAGATTTCACATTCCCTCCACCTCACTTCTCGCCCGAAGCATACATCTCCTGCTCGTCTACCGCTTCACTGCGATCCTGCTGCTCAAGTCTATGCTCACCAGCCTGGTGTTCCTGACTCGCGCGCTCGTTCAGACGCTTCGCTCTGATAATATGCCCCATGGACACTGGAGGCTGCCGCTTGTAGCCCTTCTTCTGTCGATTGAGCTCTCGGACCAACGCGGCCGACAAGCGCTCCATAATCCATTCGCTTTCCGTCTTCATGCTCATGAGAGGGCTCTGATCTGATAGCCAGGACCAGTCGCGTAGCGCGTCCGTGTCGCTTGCTTGTTTGCGGCGAATGCGGAGCTTTTTGACATGTGAGTGCTCTGGCTGCGTGGTCCATGTGAGCTTCTCTTTGCGTTCCGTGGTGCGATCCACTGTGCCGTCTGTGTCCGCCAAAGTGCCTTCGGAGTCGGAGCTGGTTCCGGTAACCGGCGGCGCCTTCGGAACGAGCGCGCCCGATACGCTGCTTTCGTGTTCATCCGAGACTTTTGAGGCATCGCACTGCCCTTTTGGTTGCTCTGCTGTGTTGTTAGATACGCGCATTGCGTTAGGGACCAAGATGTTTGGAATTGCTTGATCAGGAAAATCTTCGGGATCGTCGTTTCCATTGCCCATTAGCCGGAGGTAATATTCCCATTCTCCCCAGGAGTATTGCTTTGGCGGCGAGTCCTGAACATGCTTCTGCACTTCTCGCAGCTCTCGCGACAGGACGTAATGGTAGAAGTGTATGTCTCGCTCGAGATCTTGGCCTTGAGAGTCGGCCATCAGAGCCTCTTCCAGCTCATCGTCTTCGACATGCTGCAGGAAATGGTTGTTAGCAAGACTTCGGAACACCACGCCTGGCGCGCACGACTCCCACCACGAGATAGACGTCTGTGCTGCTTGTAGCTCACCTTTTCCAATCTCGTCGCCAGTCGAACCATAACCTGCTCGTAATGCTTCCACCCGTCCAGCTTCGCATCATCCTTCCTAGCAACGCCGAGCACCCCCGGTGGTGTGAATTTCGACTGTCTCCCAGCTTCCGCGATCTGCCTGATGACATTCCGAATGCTGTTTCTAAAACCTCCCTCGTCTAGAAAGCGTCAGCTCCCGCTCACTGAGCACATCTCAGATACGTCGAGGAATGATGCTTACCAGGAAGTACTGTGAGCTTGGCAACCCACTCCGTAGCGTCCGTGAACCATTTCACAATCGTATCGCCCATGTTAGAAATGAGAATCGTGAGCGAGGGGACTGCGAGAAGCGACCACATCACGAAAAACGTTTTGCCGCTGTTCGATGCCGGTGAGGGATCGCCATATCCGATGGTGAGCAGCGAGGTGAAGCTGAAGTAGAGAGACTCGAAGTAGGTCCAACCTTGCGCTTTTTCGCAGAGCTGCAGTGGTATCAGCAATGTCAATGCAATTACCGGAAGCTTGAAACGGAAGTGGCAGCGCAGACCCCTCGCGATATATAGCTCGAGCCATTCAACTGTCGCTTTGCACTTACCATAAAAATCACAGCTCCTACAAACCACAATAACAAGGCAAATGAAAGCGACATGCATAATGCAAAATACCGTCTCTCGCGCTCTGACGCTTTCTGAACTTTTCTCATAATCCGAAACTCCTCTTCCCTTCGTTGCGCTGGCGTGAGTGAAGGATCTGTACTGAAATCGGCTTGAGCAAACCACGAGATCCTGATGGTCTGTTTCCGCTCGTCTACACATCCCAACTTGTCAGTACATAGTGCGCAACATCGTCCCACGGTGAAGATGATGTCTGAAAGCGTCAAGTTACGCTGCGCGCTCGTGCCATCAGACGTACCAACGTTATTGACCGCGGACTCCCGCCTTTTCTCCGTGATTCGTGCCGCCATCTTTTCTTGCCCGCGCTCGAGAACGAGCGACCGAATAGAGCCGACGACCAAACCGACCATTAAGATACCACCAAGCGCGAACGGGAAAAGTAGTCCACGACCAACATTGGTTTGTGGCGAGTAGTCGCCAAGCCCTGTTGAGTTATGTCAGCACAAAGGCGTTGTGATAGCTCAGCTGCCGCTTGGATGTCAAGAGGCACCGGTACGCCACGGATCGTCACATACCAATGGTCAGCAATGTGACTTGTGACCAGTATACGGCATCCAGATACTTCCAATTCTCAATCTTGCTGAATACCAGCGCACCGAGAAGCTCATAAGTGATAAATGACATGGTCTGGAGCATTAATGTGCGCTGCGCTGGGCCCAAATTGAACTCTTTCTCGTATCTTCCTGCTATTGCGCCGTAGACGGTAAGACACGAAAGTAGGCCAAGTATCATATATATCGCCGCTGCAATGATCGCATAGTAGTAGGCACTGCTCAGCGCGTGATTGGCTGGGGGGATCGCTTTCGGGTCGGTGATATAGTAGTTTGTGCCAGAGGACAGCGCGGCGGTATCTGCTATGAGGAGGATACCGGCGACGATGTAGCTATATCAAGTTGTCAGCGCGCGTGTGCTGGTAGACGGGAAAGGTGCTATCGAGGTCGTGGATAGAAGCGCCGTCAGCCATACCCTACGATGGTTATGGGTTGAGCTATACTGAACTTGACGCGACGCGCCATGTTGAGCAGCAGGGTGAGGTTGCCAGCGAGAGCGAAGACCAGAGACACAGCATTCACTGCCAAGAGCCATTGCGGATCCGTCATCTTTTGTCCGTCCGCAGCAGCCTTGCCGTCCGGTATATAGCTCCGCCATGGATATACCAAAGCACAGATACTGAAACCATTGGCTACAGGCCCGAAGGTCGCTCCCAACAGCGGGCACAGCGTCGAGGCGAACCACCAGGTATTCGGTTGCATATAATCTTCATCGTCATCCTCTTGAAGTGTGTCCTTGTGATTGTGGTCTGGTTCAAGGTCCTCTGCAGCTTTGGAGACGCTCTCGCCTATACCAGGATCGACTGTGGACATGGTGAGGGTGTCAGGCACTTCCGAGTGCTGTTGTCCTCGGGATCTGGTCGTGAATTTGTCGCAGTCCTAGCTGGGGCAGTCGATATCGCTTCGGATTTGGTCGCGTACTCGCATCGCTGAGCTGTCTTGCCGTCAAGCAGCAGTCCCAGGGTAAGAAATCACATGGTTCAAGTTGGATGGCACAGAGGCGAAACATGGCAGGAATGCAGCTCTGTCCGCTGCCGCCCGCTTCTTCCGAATGACGACTGTACCTCTCGACCTACATGTATAAGGTATCTGTCTCATCAGCTGTTTACGTATGCCACTAATGAGATTGACCTGCTATACAGGATGAATGTGTATCGAGAAGAGGTGCAAACGTTAATGATTCAGCTGGCGTTCCAATGCCGCGGACTCGATGAGCGCGACCGAAGACTTGGCAAGAAACAGAGTGGCTCCACTCCTCATCTCCCGCGGTCTGTCTCAGTTTCCAGTTCTTCGCTGCAACAACGACAACGATGTATGCCTATCATGTCACAAAAGACGAATTCGTCGACCACCTTTGACGATATGCAGCTCGTCCACTATCTGTGCTATCTGTACCCACGGCTGAGCTGCTCACCGACATACGAATCGTAATCACGACATGCTGCAGCTCGTGAGCAGCACAGGCATAGAACTAATCTTACACCACGGCCAGGACGTCTTGGAAGGATCCTACCTCGTATCATTGACCCTCCAGTATCACGACAGCTCACACATGCCTGGCCAAGCTGGCGTCTTCACAAGCCGACAACGCACCTGGCGGTCTACGATACTCCATATGGACATTCCGACCACAAACTTTCTGCGCTCCTATTTTTCGCGCTCTCAACAACGTGCTCGTCCTATCGGTGTCGAAGCCATCGTCTCAATGGACTAGCACACCTCGCTGCACACCATGTAGCGGCTCCACAGTTATTGACTCATTTTTTATGATGTAGCTAGGTAAGTGTTATCATTGCTCTTTTGTAGTATCCTTTCGCGGCGATTGTCCACCGCCACTACACAGTTCATACTAAAACATTGCACCATCATGTCGCCTGCTCACAGACAGGACGTGTTCTTGGACGACGAAGTCGACATGCAGCACAGTCGGGCACGGAGAGCTTCTGCTCTCGAATTACCCTTTGTGCAAGGCGCTGCGTTAAGACGAACGACCTCGAACGGTGAAGCAACCACAGATCATGGAGACCTTGGCGATCTTGCCCCATTGACGAAGACTGCATCTGCTATCAGTGGACACCGCGAGGAATACGCGCGCAGCAAAGGTACAGGCGTTGTTGAAGACAATGGACCACCAATTGCCACGAATGACTTGTATAGCATCACAAGGCCGACGAAGATAAAGCTTGGTCCAACAGACGTGATCCATGAAGTTCCGTCGACATTTGCGTCTCCGGTGTCCGAGCGTGTTCGGGGACCATTTTCTCCGCCAACCACACGACCACCATCCCCTTTTTCGGTGCCACAAACGCCGTACGCGAGCAGTTTTGACATAGAAGACCATACATCGCTCGAGTATCCGGATGTTGGAACAATAAAGTCTCGCCGTGGTGCGTTGATCTTGATTGTGACATGTGGCGCCCAGCTTCTCGATAACGTCTTCATGACCGGAGTTAACATCTCATTACCTGCTATGCAGAAAGAGTTTGGCGTGTCGAGTGGCGATCTCCAGTGGCTCATCTCGGCATATACGCTGACCTTTGGAGGCTTCTTGCTTCTTGCTGGAGTCATGTCAGATCGCTACGGAAGGAAGCACATCTTTTGTGCTGGGATGTTAGTCCTCAGTATCTGGACGATCGCTGACGGCTTCGCAACATCGTTCATTCAGCTAGCAATCTTCCGGGCTCTCCAAGGTATCGGTGCGGCGATGACGGTACCATCTGGTGTCGGCATCATCAGTGCCTTCTTCGTCTCACAAGATCGGACGAAAGCACTAACATACTTTGGCGCCGCTGGCGCTGTCGGCTTCTGCCTTGGGCTCGTGATGGGTGGCTTCATTACATCTTCGCTGGGTTGGCGGTATTTCTTCTACCTCACCGTCATCATGACAGCTATCACGAGCATAGTGGGCTTTATTGTACTACCCAAAGACAGGGTTGTGTCCGGCCATGCTCGCCCGCGGCTCGACTTCCTTGGCGCGGCACTATCTACAGGCGGCCTCATTTTGCTCTCATTCGTTCTCAGCAGTGGCGGCGAATATGGCTGGAGCAAAGCCTTCATCATCGTTCTGCTGATAATATCCGTCATGCTTCTGGCAATCTTCGTGTGGTGCGAAAAGAAGGTCACAAATCCAATCATGCCTTTGAGTCTTTGGAAAGTGCCCAACTTTGCTCCCATCTGGATCACCGGCTTCGTCATGTATGGCGGTTACCAGAGTCTGGTCTACTACCTTACGCTCATCTCGCAAGATGTGATCCACCTTAGCGCTGGCGGCACTGCTCTACGACTCCTGCCTATGGGCTTCGTTGGAGGCACGTTTGCCATGACGATGGGTTCTGTCATGCACAAATTTGACACGAAGCATCTGCTCTACTTTGCACTCACGTGCTGCACAATCGCGCCAATACCTGCAGCGCTGATGGAACCTGCGAACCTCAATTTCTGGCAACACCTCTTCCCTGCGAGTGTCCTCGGCGTTGCTGGCATCTCGATTGGTTATTGTACAATCACTGTGGTTCTGTTGGCATCCGTGCCCAACAGTGCCAAGAGCTTGTGTGGTGGGATGGTGAACACCGCTTTCCAGCTTGGTAGTGGGGTCGGTCTTGCTTTGGCAACAGCCGTTGTGCAGGCAACGCAGACCAACAAGGGACATGGTTCGCTGGCGCAGTATACGACGGGCATGTGGTGTTGTGCAGGACTAGCTGGGCTGGGCCTTGTGAGCAGTCTTGTTGGTGTTCGAAGTGTCAAGACCGTGCATGGCATGGCTGGTGGTATACACTAGGAGTGAGGGTCGGAACTCTGCATGCAAGAGCACGCCATCGGTTCCAAGTGCCGACAAAGATATCTGGAATGCGGAATGCACCAAACGTAAGAAAAACTTCACCAGGACACCATGACTACAAAAGGCGCTACCTGCTGCCAGTCATGTAACTACATGGTCGTCGACCAAGCTCTTTACTGTTGACTACTCGTTGTAAAGACCACCATACACGACGTCTTCTCTTCCACCGCTCGATCAGATAGAGGCACAAGGGCATTCTTGGATCATCTCAAGTGCTTAGGCTATATGGCCTGCGTGCGCACTTGCGACAACTTCATACGAAGCAACATCGTTGACTCAAGATATTGGCATCGAGAACGCCTTGCACGACCCTAGTGGCCTTCGACATCGCTCCGAACAACCGCAACACATTCGTCGCGGTAATGAATGGCACCACGGTGTGTCCTTTCATATTACTTTTCATGGGCCCTTCGGCGTGAGTGAAACTTCAACGGAGAATCGATAAGTTCGCTCCCACGGACGTGGAGATTGGTGCTACGCTCCTCGGAATTGCACAGTCGCCGTTGCCGTTGGTGTTGGCTGCGGTATTGGCGTACGTGATGGCATTACCTTTGTTCGAAGGGGCAGGAAGAGTGCAAAGTGGGTCGGTGAAGGATGGAGCGCGTGCGTCGCGTGGCGACAAGTGAATTCGGAACCCAACTTAGTATTAGCAGATCAGACTACTCCGTGCAGAATCGAGACAGTAATCGACTCCATGAGTGTTCGGCCCTGCAGCTCTTCTGCCACGCCTATCGGTTCGCGAAGAGATCTATACCAACATGAAAGCTTTTACGAGAGTAATGGAAGGAAGGCCGTTCCAGCTGACTGGCTGAATCAAGTCGCAACGCAGTCTTTGAGCTAACCTTGTCCGTCGGCCTAATGAATCTGAATTCGCCATATCTGAGATGTCCTGTCCCGATCTTGGACCTGAGATCCCAGAACGAGTGCTTCTCAATATGCTTGCTCTTCACTCTCACGACGCCTGCCCCACCTGAGATCCCGGTATCTTGGCGAGATGAAGTTCACTAACATGCGGTCTCGACTCCGCATGTTCTGATTGGGCCGATGATAGTAGCCCAATCGTGCGGCCATGTATCGGCAGAGAACCATCAAGGTCCAGCTATGGACAAGGGGCAATATCAGCACATCACCATGGCCCTGGCAGGGCAAAGGTCGAACTCCTACGAGCAACATGATTCAAAGATATCGCCAAGGAATTCGCTGTGCACGTGCATAGAAAGCTTGCCCTGTCGGAATCGACGTCACCACTGCATCTTTCGAGCTAGTGCCACATAGCGTGTCATTCTCGACCAGGAATCTTTGCAAACCACAACTTGCTGTGTAGGATCTCAGCAGAATCTGCGGGTTCGCCGACATAGGCGTGTCGATGACGCCCGCAGCTCACGCGACTTCGATGACTGCGGGATGATCGGCCATGATAACGAGGAAGTAGTACTTGTGCGAGAGCGGCTTATCAGAAGTACCAGGATCATATCTTGCACACACACAGGAAGCATGGAATTTACACTACAAGTCATCGTCAGACCGGTCGTTCTTAACCAACATCTGTAGCAGCCTGCTAGCATCGAAACTGAATCTGTTATGTCGATCTTCTAACGCAAACCATCTGATACCCCGAGTCTTCCCCAACGCCAATAGGTCATTCTGAATTTTGTGTTTTACGCTTAGACGGTTTCACACCTCGTGGCACGCCGCTCAGCATAGCGGCACTGTCGCAAATATGCCTTCGGCTGCGTCTTCCAGACCAGCACCTCTGTGCTTGCGGCGCATCGACACTGAAGAAGCACAACAACCTCTGCTGACACCAGGCTCGCGAAGGACGAGTATGGAGAAAGCCGATAAGGTCGGCGAGGTGCCGTACAGGTCTGCTTCGGCTGGCGCTGTGCGTTCGGATGAGGATGATGCGCTTGATGGCGTAAGTCTGTATGAGATGAAGTGCATGTTGATTAACCAAGAGATTGACAGTAATGGCATGGGACGATATCAATGGTATCGCCGCAGACGTCGTATGTTCAGATATGCATGGAGCTGACTCTGATAGGTATATCTGGTTCTTGTGCGGATTTGGCTATTGCCTCGACCTTCTATGGGCACAAGCATTTGGTCTTGTGCTCTCACCTTTGGAACAGGAATTAGGCTTCGCTGGGAACCAATCTGGAAACATCTCGATATCATTCTCAGCAGGCCTGACTGCCGGCGCCTTTGTTTGGGGAGTTCTAGTTGACATCATTGGGCGGCAGTGGGCGTTCAACCTCACATGTCTCATCAGTGCAGCCTTCGGCCTCGGACTGGGTGGCTGTAATACTTATAACGCATTCCTCGTTGTCACTGCCTTTGTCGGCTTCGGCATTGGCGGCAACATCCCGATCGATACCACGATATGTCTGGAGTTCATCCCGCAGAACAAGCGGTTTATGCTTGCGCTGCTTTCAATATTCCAACCTATTGGCGTCGTTCTGACATGCGTCATCGCCTACGGCTTCATCCCGAACTATTCTTGTGAGCCGAACTTTACACAAGGAGACGCGGCACTACCTTCGTGCAACAATGTGCCTGCTGGGCAGGCATGCTGCACCAAGGCCAGCAACATGGGATGGCGATACCTCATGTTTACCATCGGAGGCATAACATTGAGTGTTTTTATTTTTCGATTCGTAATCTTCAACTTTAAAGAGTCGCCAAAGTTCCTGGTCTATCGAGGCCAGGATGCTAAGGCTATCGGGGTGCTGGAACATATCGCGAAGACTAATAAGCGTGCATGTGGTATTACACTGGCTGACTTCGAGAAACTGGACCAGCAAGAAGCTACAAGGACGGATGGCATGCAACTCAATATGCGACCAGCAACGGGAAAGGAAAGGTTTCGAGCCGAGATGACTCGATATGCCATGCTCTTTTCAAGCTGGAAAGTCAGCTATCTCACGATCCTCGTCTGGCTTACATATGCGTTCGATTACTGGGGCTTCACGCTCGCTGGCACGTATCTTCCCAGGATTCTGGCCATCAAGAATGGCGCACTCGATCTGTCTCTTCGCTTCACTTACCGCTCTTATATCGCAATCTATGCGCCCGGTATCGTCGGAGTCGTTCTCGGTTCCATGATGTACGGTGTTCCTTTCGTGGGCCGCAAGTGGACTATGGTCGTCTCCTCTGCGCTGATGGGCGTCTCAATTTTCCTCTTCAGCACTGTGAACTCTGAAGCTTCAAATATTGGGCTCAATGTTATGGAATACTTCTTCCAGTCGATGTTCAACGCAGTACTCTATGGTTGGACGCCGGAGGTCTTTTCTGCTCCGATTAGAGGTACTGCGTCTGGAGTTGCTAGTTTCTGGGGACGACTCTTTTCGATTCTGGCGCCTTTGACTGCGCAATCGGTCATTCCTGCTGCCGGCTTGTCCATCGTTGACGGCTCAATCAATGAAGTGCTCTACCTAGCTGGAGGCCTCACCCTAGGTGCTGTCATCACTACTGCACTGTTGCCGAACAAGGCGATGGGAAAGCAGAGCATGTAGTATTGTGACAACGGCTTTACTGTGACGGATGCTCAAAAAGGAGTGGTATTACGCATGAACGGACAGGTGGCATGTGTTCAAGATAATCGACATGCTGCCCTGTATTCGAGCTGGTTTGAAGCAGTGACGTACAAACAGTCATTCAAGGAAGACACCGAGCTCCGTACCATAAGCGGGAGTGCAAGATACAGCACCTCCAGCATACGTACATGCTGCAGCTTTTGCTGTAGCCGCCAGGCGCCCTGCCTCAGGCTAATCGAGTGCACTCGTCTATGATGAGCTCTTTCAGCTGTGCCACACATCACGCGAGACCTCGAAGAACCCTTTGATACCGCAGCCAAGAAATGACCTTCCCAGTCAAGCATACAGAAGACGATCGGGCTCACTTCTTGTGCCACTGACACCTGCCTAATCGAGCACAATGCGGCACTTTCCAGCCAATCATAGTGCTCATTCGGCAAAAGCCAACACGGCACGTGCTCGGACTGACCTCCGACATCGCCGAACATGCTGTGCTCTTCTCTCCACGCGGACCGGGTCGAGCGATTGCACACACTCTCACTCGATCTCATTTGTAGATGGCGGCCGCGTGGCCTTTCACAGCCTGAGATCAGGTCATGCACATGTCGGCGGCAGGATCCCAAGCGAGCAGTCAGCGTGAACTTTGTCACCTTCCGGACGCGGCTAGCGCTGCGAGAACTCTATCTGGTCATACAGTTTGCGCCTCTCAAGGACATAAACGCAGAGCCGCCTACTGGTACCATGGAACGGCTAACACTATGCTTCGGGCAGACCTCACCTGTCGTTTTAAAAGTCGATAACAACGATAACATCGCTTTGCCACAGCGGCTATGGGCTGCAGCAAGCGCTCATTCCATGTCAACAGGAAACAATATCATTTGAAGTGGGACAAAGAGCAGAAACCAGTATTGACCGTTGAATCGGGAGATGTGGTATCCTTCGATTGTATTGATGCCAGCAATCATCAAATCACACCAGAATCCACATCCGAAGCTATAGCACATCTCGACGTTTCCATATCAGACCCAGTCTTCGGACCAGTATATATCAACGGCGCAGAACCCGGCGACGCCCTCGAAGTAGAAGTTCTCAACCTAGAGCACGCAGACTGGGCATGGACCGCCATCGTGCCCGGCTTCGGTCTCCTGAGCGATGAATTCCACGAGCCTTATCTCAAAATCTGGAAGCTACCATCATCATCATCAACCGCTCCACACACCAACGGCCACGGCGCATGCAAAACCAACGGCCACCACAACATCACCTCCTCCTCATCACCAAGACTAACCCCCTTCAACGACAACATCCGCATCCCAATCCGTCCCTTCATGGGCATGATGGGCGTCGCCCCCGGCACCCCAGGCCACTTCAGCATGATCCCACCCCTAGAAACAGGCGGCAACATCGACTGCCGCCACATCACAAAAGGCACCAAACTCCTCCTCCCCGTCCAGACGCCCGGCGCCCTCTTCTCCTGCGGAGACGGCCACGCCGCCCAAGGAGACGGCGAGGTCTGCGGTTCCGCGATCGAAACACCCATGAAAGTGACGTTGCGATTTCGGGTCTTGAAGGAGAGGGGCTATGTGCGTAGTCCGCATTATGTTGAGCCCCCGAAGGAGGTGGAGGAGGTGGAAGTGTTGCCGGATCGGGGGGCGTATTCGGTTATGGGGGTTGATGGGGATGTTGTGGAGGCGATGAGGAAGGCTGTTAGGGGGATGGTTGAGTGGCTTGGGGTTAGGAAGGGGTTGGGGAGGGAGGAGGCGTATATGCTTTGTAGTGTGGTGGTGGATTTGAGGATGGCGGAGGTGGTGGATATGCCGAATTTTGCGTTTGTTGCGAGGATACCCTTGAATATTTTTGTTGATGAGGGGTGATTTAATTTGATTCTGGGATTGCTGGACGTGGGACTGTGTGGAGTTGGGGTGGTGAGATTGTTTTTGGGGAACTGTATAGGAGGAAGAGATTTGGTGTGGCATCCCGATCCGAATTTCTAGACCTATGCGTTTTCATGCGACCTTATATGTATTCACAGAGCATTTGTCACCTCATCACTTATCCACCTACATCATTCGACCCTCCAAACCTCTCCATCGCCTTATCCTTCCAGCCCAACCATCACTTCCCAAACCCACTCAACCCTTTCACATGACGACTCACACTCCCATTCCCCTGAACCAAATCCCCCGCCTTCCTCACCAACCCACTCGCAACCTCATCAAAACTCTTCCCCCCATACTTCTCCCTAGTAACAGCATCCCTATGCCTCTTACTCGCCAACGTCTCCTCCCTCTGCAACCACACCAGCCCCAGCGCCGCCGCAGGCCCCGCAACAGCGCCAAGAACGAGGCTTTCGCCCACGAATCGAAGCCAGCTTCGCGCTCCCATCCCGGCCCGTTTGGTATCGCCGAAGAGGAAGCCGAGCCAGAGCGCTGTGGACGCGAGGAAGAGGCTGTGGCTCCTGTCTGTGAGACTGATGGCGTTGTGGTAGATGGCTGTCCACCAGGAGATTGTTGCGATCGCGGAGAGGATGTATGCCGTTCTACGGATCGCGGGTAGATCCTTCTTCGGCTCAAATTCCGCATCGTGTTGTTCGTCTGTTGTGCTCACGCCCATTTTGACGAGAATCCATTGCATCCCGCGTACGAGCACTGGCATTGAAACAGACAGCCACCACGACTGCTTCGGACTTGTGCCGAGGTCGTAGTGGAAGTATCGTTGTGCTAGAATTTGGGCGGTGATGAAGAGCATGAGGGGCATGATAGTTCGTGTGTAAGCCACATTCGTGAGCCGTAGGTCAGAGGGGGCGAACTTTTCGACCGGGGTGAAGATGTAGTAGATGTAGTAGAACAAGGGTGCTATGACTGCGGGCCCGAAGGCTTGGGCGAGGGCCATGATGTAAGGAGCTAATTGGGCGAGGGTCAGGATGTTGACTCTGCGGACGGATTCGATGAACCAGAGGGCGTAGAGGAGGTGCATATCGGCGACTTGTGTATTGGCGGCAAGCCAGGATGTCGTCGATGCGGTAGTCGGGTTGGTGAGGGTGTTGAGGCGAGATAAAGTCTCTTGGCCGGTGGATGTGGTGAGGAAGGAGTAGCAGGAGAGGAGAAGGAGTGGTGTTGCGAAGAGAGCTCGTTTGGTGAGGGATTCTTTGAAACCGACGCCCTGTTTTGGGTTGTAAGGACAATTAGCGTCAAAACTGCGTTCCGGGACGGGCAGATACTCGAGCATTTCAGCCCCGATGAGCACATCTGTGAGCTTGTTGTTCAGCATGTCCTTGGCGATGGGTAGCATCCAGAAAACTATTAGATAGTCCTTGAAACTGGCGAGAGCTTGCATTCGACAGATCCCAGCTGCTTCTCCGACCGTGGCTTCGATCCGGGCCTTGCGCTTGTCTTGCCATTGTTTGAACGCTGTTGAGATGTCCTCGACAGATGTGCTCCCTCGATCTTGGAGGCGTTTCAGCTGGTTGGCAAGCGCGGCAGCAGACTCGACAGCATTGTTTCCGGCTTGGCCATGGTTCGCTGTCATCTTGTGGGCACAGTCACCGATGGTCGCGATCCGTCCCCAGCTCCACTTCTCGAAGAGTGCCTCCTCCATGGGTACGAACGTGAACGTCACGCGTTTCTCCCAGATGTCTTTGAGAGTCTGGTTCTTCTCGTTCACAGGACGCCAGGAGTTCTTCTCGGCGTGTCGGATGGCATCGTCGCGCGTATATCTTGGAAAGTCTGGCTCAGTCACAGTATATATCTTGTCGAGTTTCTCGAAGTAGAACCAGTAGATTCTACGGTTCTTGCCAGTGATGATCAAGAACGAAGCGTCTCTATCGTATGTATAGTCGATGTCACCTTCGTCGAATCCTTCGACAGGGTCGCTGATACCGAAGAGGCAGGAATATTCAGCTGTCATCTTCTGGCGTTCTTTCTCTGGGAAGTAATCGGGGTCGGATTCTGAAGCAATACGCCACATCTCTTGACGTACTTTGGACCTGACACCATCGCAGCCGATGACAATGTCACCGCCATAATGAGTTCCGTCCTCGCAATGTACTACGACACCCTCATCCTGGTGATCGATAGACTTCACTTTTTTGTTGAGGAGCATTCGGTCCTTGCTCTCGATGGTCTTGGCCAACGCTCGTAGCACTAGCTGGCGATCCAGAAAGCTGACGTCGTAGCCAAATCTTTTGCGCAGGATAGGCATGCTGGTCATGGGTGACATGAACAGAGAGCCGTCCTTGCGGTGATTCTTCGTGCGCTTTATTGGTGTCGTTTGATCCATGATCTCTTCTACTGCACCAATTTGGTCAAATACTCTCATGGCTGAGGCATGCAGTCCGATCGAGGCGCCGACTTGAGGATCGAACAAGCTTCGAGCTTCTAGAAGAACGAAATCAATTCCAGCTCTCTCCAAGGCAGCGGCCATAGTCAAACCGGCTATGCCGCCACCAGCAATGATCACCTTCATGTTCTTTCCCTGTTACGACGTGCGCGCGTGCCAGTGCAGAAGTTAGGGCATATCGATAGTCGTGACAAGCAGAATATATATGCTTCGCTCCTGCACGGTCCGATAGCACTCCGGCAATGCACTTACTGATCCAGCAGGAGTGATTCTTGTCCGCACGACAGGGATATAGATGGTCTTGCATCTAACCGATTCACTACAAGGCACCACCTGGGTGGAGTTGCGAAAATTCATAGCGAATGTAATTGGCGGGACCTGCGATGTCCCGTACAAGAGTGATCTAGCCAACCCCACCAATCCATATGGATCTTCTTGGTACATAAACGAGGCTGCCTTGATACAAGCGAGCTTCAGTAAGCAGTTATGCGCTCCATGAATGTGAATCTCGAAGGAAATAGCAGGATCCGTGACATTGGGTTCAATGCTCAACATGGTAGAGATAGCGCCGAGATTAGCAGTCTTGCAGGACCTCTACGATCGCAGATATTCGGCGCTCAACGTGTCTACTGTTCCTGTGCAGTGAAATGAGCGTCTTGGCGTTATATCAGAAGTAGTGAGCCGAAGAAACAGTATTACAGTTCGCTGATCCATGATTGCGATCGGACGCAAACATTATTACAAAACGGGAGTCCTCTTATCCGGTGCTGACATACGATGAGCTAGACTCAGAGGTCGTCACGCGTAATTCACGTCCCACAGCAGTACAGTAGTATAGCCGCGGCCAAGGATCTTTTGACAGAAATCTTGATTCGATGTCTAATAACGTGATCATGCGGACCATGTGCAGCCATTCCGAACGCGGTCGTGTTGCCAAATATGCCGAAAACATATGCGCCATGGACCAGGAAGCAACATCATGTTAGTTGAGCCAGATATCAAGTGAAAGAAGACTCATGCGCGAAGTGTCGCCCGACCTCGGGATCGGTTCTCGGGGGGAAGCTCCGAGTCTGGTCAATGCTGTGGATCATGCCACGAAAGCTCTGACAGGCGGTCCACTTCGATTGCGGACGGACCTCATCAGTCATCAGATCTATGCAGACTGCACGGGTAAATGCTCGCTCCGCAGGCTGGTCGAGATCATGGTCAAAATTGTGTTACGTGAGAAGATCACGTGTGCGCAATTAGACCACGGCTACAATGAGGTAGTCAATGCGAATGCGGCTCCGACAACTCCCCAGAAGGAGAACATCATTTCCGCCTATGGCACTGTTTCTGTCTGAGCACCAGATCCGAGTCCGATGCCTGAGCGACCACTAGCTTCGAATTCGTCGTCGCTCGGAGCATCTTCTGCGGCTGCGGACGAGAGCATGGACTCATGGTGTGCTCTCGACGTTAAAGAAGGGTCGCTGCCTTCGTCTTTGTGCCCAAGAACATAGTCGTGGGCCTTGAGATCCATAGTGTGCTGTGCCGGCGAATGTCTGCAGAACGACTTGCCACCGCGGTATTTGCAATCCGGGCGTTGACAAACGTGCCCGTATTGACATTGGAGATTGCGGCACGAGCCCTGCTTGTTGGACGCACAAGGAATGTTGTATGCGAGTTGTTGCAGACAGTCTCTCAGACCGTCGCTCAAGGGTGTGTGATCATATCTGCACGATGAGCCCTGATAACAGTGGCCGGTTAGGTGCAGGCTGTTGCAAAGCTTTTGCTTTGCGACCATAGCCATGAAAACAGCTCTGTCTTCTGAGGTTGTGCTAATGTAGGGGTCAAGACGCTGGTTTTGTGCGTTGACTGGAATGGTGTTGGGCGGTACATCTTCCTGTCGAGGCAGAACGGTTGCCGGATCTGGTAAATCTGCTTGTGCCGGTGGACTGATGCTGCCTGAACAGCATAAGTCAGCAATGCTCGGAGCACGTCACGGCAAGTACACAAGATAAGTCGAGGGAGAGCATCGCCTCGCAGTCGTCTCAAAGCTTCACAACGCTGATTGAACTACCATGACTAGCCTCTTTTTCCTTATTGACTTACCGTTGCCTGACGTATACTCATTGTCTGCCGAGTTCGATATTGATACCATATCGAATGGTGATTTAGTCTTAGTCGAAGATGCTGCTTGACGCCAGTCTTTCAAGTCATCGACCGGTGCCTACGAAGAGTAAGACGTCAGCTATTCGAGAAACAGTGACGATATCGCAGTCGCCACCCATGCAGCCAGAGCATCAGCTCGCCGCTATCCCAGCTTGAATAGCCATGTGATTTCATCGCTACATGCTGGCAATATGTCCGTGTACTCACCTTGATATGGCGCTTTTTACAGCTCTTACCAAAAGCGCACTTCCCCTTCTGATAAAAGTAGCAGATTGGTGCGTTTTCCTTCCCTGTTTCCTCGTTTTCGGAAAGTGGTGTTGTAGTCATAGGTTCGACATTGGCCGGCTTCAGCATTGTCGCCTGCTCGCCTAGCGGTGTTTTTCTGAACACGTTGGGAGCCAGATGCTCCACAGGAAAGCCGAGTTTAGGAAATTCGTGGTGTAATGCATAGTTGTGGACGAGGGTGATGCGTTGACGGTTGCTTAGATGTGGTGTTAGTTCGCTGACATATGCTACATCGTGACAAGCAGCAAAGTAGATATGCCTACACTGCGTGTTATCCACGAACTGTCGCAGCATAGCTCGAATTTTGTAATCCGCGTTTTCTTTGAGCTCGCCTGCGTCGACGAAATCGAATAGATCGTTCGACCTATTGAAGCCTGCAGCAAACGGTGCTAAGGAACGCCTGTGAAGGGTCAGCTCTTGACCGCTCGCGACAGCGGTTGTGGCCACGCAATCACTTACTTCTCAGGCCCACAGAGCTTTACCTTGGAAAGTGCTTTACTAAGGCCGACCAGATTCGCATATGCTCGTACCATAACGCGGCAATGCTCTAGGCCTTTTGCCACGAGACTACGCTTGACTGCGTCGTTGAGAAGCTGTGCTGCACGAGTGCCTCCTTCGGCGCCACCGCTGATAAGGTCGTCGTCAAAGACGTAGCCGTCCGCATCGATGAGAAATAACACAAAGGGGTTTCGATCAGCGCCTCTGCTAAGCTTTTTGTAGTTATCGCGTGAGTCCCTTGCTTCGTCGTAATCTGCTTGTAGCCTCTTGTGATCTTGTATGAGGGCCTCGTAGCGTTGTAGCAGATCCGTCTCTGTTTGCACATACTTCTGCTGGGCTATGCGGAAATTCTGCAGCTCTAGAGCGGCTTCACTGAGCTCGCGATCACTGGGCATGTTGGCGATGTCACGGAATTTGGCTGTGCGAGAGAACAGACTTTGTACTCGAGGCTGTCGCGCATGTCTGATCTGCTCCGAGCTGTCTCATTTGGTGACAGTCATTGCGAAGCACATTGCGCTGCTTGAAAGAAAGGAAGAAGAGTCAAACACGACATGAAAGAGCAGGCTCTTGGAATGTTGCAGAAACGCAAGCTTTACCAAGGTAGGACTAGATCTATTCCAGGAATTGACTTTCGCGGAGGGCGGGAGCGGCTCGTTTGCCGAGGCATGGAAGGCGTGTTCCATCTTGATAAACCACAACATTGAAGGACATACAGTCACTTGTTTACACCTCGCGATGGCGAAACGACGGAGAGAACGTGACAAGCCAAAGGCCGGTCCCGATGCGCTGTACAATCCGAATAAACGGGTTCTGCTTAGCTACGCTTCCGATGACGAGGAAGATGTCAAGGACTCGACAAAACTTTCAAGCCCCGATACAACTGTCGCAGTCCATTCCGATGCTCATGTAGCCAACTATCAGATGGACGAGTATCCCGATGATGAAGAGGCAGATGTAGTGGTAGGAGCGTTGTCTACGGAAGACGCAGCATCGGAGATCCGCGACATTGTAGAGGAGGTCAGCATCGAAGCCGCGGTGCAACCTGCATCTAAGAGTGAAGGCAGTAGCGGCTGTGTCAGAAAGACTTACTCTACGGGTCAGCCTCCTGGTCTGGGTCTCGTGTCGTACCAATACGACGAGTCTGATCCTGATGAGGAATATGACAGCGCGACCGAGGAGGCTATGGCATATCTCAAAGCTGTCAGATCTGAACGGCAAGCCATGCCCGACATCTTGACAGCAAATGGCCAAGTCGACATCTTGCCAGAAGGCGACAATGAAGCTGACGACCTCGAAGGTGACTATGACGAAGACGACGGCTACTATCTCGAGGATGGTGGTTATGTGGGTGCACCCAATAGCGATCCCACACTCGACGACGATCTCACAGACCCGCAGAGAGCTTTCACAATTGCCCTCAGGACACGTTTCAGAGCGCACCATGAGCTTCTGCACCTCCCAACGACAGCAGAGGCAGTAGCGGCACTTGGTGAAAATTGTCCCATCTCGTTTCCTTCCGATAACAACAAAGCCTATGCAGAATGGCATCGCCTGCTTTCATCTAAACCACCGGAGCTAGCCCAAATACGATCGCTCGATCAAGCTACTTGCTTCGATCTGCTGGCGCTATTGCAAAAGCACTTCCTGCTGAAGGGTAAAAACATCAAGAATAATACCAGCGCCTGGTTGTGGTCACTGCTCGCACGACTCGATGAGGTCGGCAACATGACCAATGACCAGGTCTACCCACTTCGTGAGCTTGGTAAGCATGCAGTGTTTTTGCAGTACTGCCTCTTAAGCCCTGAGGTAGCCATACAGCTGGAGGCGGTCGGACAGCTCGGAAGCACGATGCCGGAAGTCTCATCCAGGGAACATGTCGGCGATGCTGCATTGCCACAGAGGGTTAATCTTCCAAAAGATCACATTACGGACAATACTCTCGCTACGCTGGACATAATTATGGTCATTGTTGGCGAAGTATTTGGTCAGCGTGACCTCTTGGAGTTCAGGCAGCCATGGGCGACCGCAGACTGAGAAGGCCACCGCCCCTTCTCATAAGCAAGTGCCGGCGCGACTGCACATAAGATATGCCGTGGCTACATGACGCCTATCCAAGTCTCCTTGATATACTTTATCAAGGCCAAGCTGTAATGACTGACAAGATTACACCATCTTTGCATAGGAGAGCCGTGATGGCCTTGGCTGTTGTCCAGCATCCCCTGCCATTCTGTACCCCCAGACCCGTTTTCCAAGATGGTCATTAGTATCTGTAACAAATGCCGTTATCCTTGCACCTTGTCCATTACTTGTTGGCAGCACAGTCTTTCTGCTGTTTCCAGCGGTACCCTAGGCAACCAGAACAACCCGGTAAAAGCGAGCAGCTCGAGCATTTCATCTACTAACGTATTGGGACTGGTCATCACGTTTGAGGAACAAAAGGTACTAACTACAGCTGTGCCGTCGCATTCGACTTTCTCAGAATCTTCCTGTTTTGAACAATCCGATAAGCCCATCGCTTGCTGCGGAAAGTTGATGACTGCTACGAGACCGACGATTGCGATGGTGTTGACCTTCATTTTGATGCTTCCTGAGTAATGTGTATATAAGCTGTCGAGCGGAAGGTTGTGTCAAGGTAGTGCTCCATGGAGCTTGCAATAAAAGGAACGTGCACCGTGAGCAAGCGATATGACCTCTTTATGTATAGATCAGAAGGACGATGATCCGTCATCTCCGTGCTGGACTCTCTACAATCTGGAGACTTGGTGGTGTCAAGGCTTCGTGATGGTTTGAGGCCATCGGGCGACTTCCATTGGCACAGTGTCACCACTCAGCTTCCGCATGTCGACTGGTGTATCTTTCGTACAGCTTCATTCGCGGAGCACTTGTGTTATTCTGTAACGGAGTAACCCTCCAGTCCTATTCAAGCCATGGAACCTGAAAGGTTGCTTGTGGCTTTGTAGGGTGTGTCAGCAGCGGATGTCGTACGGTCGATCGTTCCAATGTTGTCTTGGGCCGATCGTATCTTCCATCTCTGAAATCAGTAGAGGCTGTAGACAAAGTCAACAAAACGTTTTCATTGACGCCGAACAGATGCCGTGATTTGTACAGACATTGTTCAAGGAGTCTACTTGTGCCTTACCACTAGAGCCTTCAAACTTGATGGAATGTTAGAGAAGTATTATATCTATCGTCGTTAGATACAATCTTGACTAGCGATGGAGTATGCTGTTCAATCGGTCCAAACCAGGACGAAGAACGACACATCAAGGCTGTGGAGCCTCTACCGGGTCCTTCCGGAAATTCTAGAGCATGCATGCGGTCTTTGGCCGAGAGCGAGATTGATCGGTATCATGCTCATTGATACAGTCTGCGACCAAATTGATACTACACACCTGACCATTATCGATTTCTACAGTATGTATCGAGGCTTCGATGAGCTGTGCCTGCCGAAGCGAGACAGCTGCTTCCTTCGCGACTCCACCTGCACCTTGAAAGACTCAATGCCAAACATGCCGCTCCGCTACAGCCGCATCATAAGGTATAAGACGATACTGCATCCGTGTAGGTACAATCTCATAGCTCCACTGTCTCATAGTCTCTCTCGCCGCTCACGATGCCTGCCGTCTCGAATCTCACAAACAGCCATCGCCCCGACCTCGCCAAATACGAAGAACTCTACAAATACTTCCACGCAAACCCCGAGCTCTCCAACCAAGAGAGAGAAACAGCAGCCTCGATCGTCTCCCATCTACGCGACAAGATCTCGAGCAAGTTCGACATACGTCCAAACATCGGCGGCCATGGCATCGCTGCGCTGTACCACAACGGCCCAGGTCCCACCGTCCTCTTGCGCGCCGACTTCGACGCACTACCGGTTCTCGAGAGAACAGGTCTAGAGTATGCGAGCAAGAGAAAGATGATAGACGCGGACGGCATCGAAAAGCCAGTAATGCATGCATGCGGACACGATATGCACATCACCTGCCTGCTCGCCGCAGCAGAAACACTAGTAGCCGCGAAACAACACTGGTCAGGCACACTGCTCCTCGCATTCCAGCCCGCTGAAGAGCGAGGCACGGGCGCGCAGGCCATGGTCGATGACGGCATGTACGATCCCAAACGCCACAATATCCCTGAGCCGGACGTCTGTATTGGTGGCCACGTCATGCCATGGCGCGCAGGAGTTCTAGGGACTCGACGAGGCCTCATGGCGACTTCGGCGGACTCGATGCGCGTCACGTTGTATGGACGGGGCGGACATGCGAGTATGCCGCAGCGCTTGGTGGACCCTGTAGTCATGGCCGCGAGCACGATTATGAAATTGCAGACGATTGTGTCGCGGGAAGTGGATCCTGCGGATCATGCTGTGGTGACTGTGGCTTCGGTGCAGGCGGGGGATGCGGAGAATGTGGTTGTCGATGATGCGCGTTTGGCTATTGATGTTCGTGCTACGAACCAGGGGACGAGGGAGAAGGCTCTGGCGGCGATACGGAGGATTGTGAATGCTGAGGCGGTGGGGTCTAATGCTGTGAAGGAGCCTACGATTCAGATTACGAGGGATTTTCCGTTGACGATTAATGATGATGATGTTACTGCGTTGTTGGAGAAATCGTTTGGGGAGCACTTTGAGACCCATCCTGCCAGAGCGGAGGATGGCTCTGCGTACGATAATAAGTGCCCTCTGCTTGGCGGCAGCGAGGTGAGTATGAATACTTGAAGGCGCCAATGCCCTTGTAAGCGCTATTGACCGCAAAGCTGACTTTACGCATGTAGGACTTCAGTATTCTAGGGACTGCTATCAACAAGCCAACGTGCTTCTTCATGTATGGCGGTACGTCACATGAGTTATGGGATGAGAAGGAGAAAGCTGGACAGTTGCAGGAGGGCATTCCAGTCAATCATTCAGGTTTATTTGCGCCGCAGATACAGCCAACTATGAGGTGAGTAGTGAGCCTTTGTCATTCTGCGTTGTATGAGATGTGCTAATGCTGATGCTGGACAGGGTGGGATGTGATGCGTATGTGTTGAGTGCATTGACGTGGTTGACGAAAGAAAAGTGAGACGCACATTCTGCTGTCGATGGTCAAGGCAAGTCGCACGAGGGAAGTCTCGCCAAGGTGAAGCATGCATTGCCAATGAGGTCCATGAGCCGGTTGTCTGTACGATACTGATGACCATCCAGCACGAATAGTAGAGCCTCATGAGCTCATATCCGCTGCTGTGGAACCTCAGAGCGGCAACGCGGCTGCATGTATGCGCTAGTCAAAGTCTCGCGGCTCGTCAATGCACGACCGTTGACGCCAGGGGCCCAACGCGTACACCGAGTTCAGAAATGTGTATTAACCTCCTGCTCCATACACGACTTTTCCGTGAACTCGAGATATCCTTACAAGGACATCCTAGCCGCCACCTTCTTGCACGTTTCGTGACACGTAACAGCGGGGTTCGAATGACGCCCATACCATGAAATAATCCATCATCTTGAACAACGGCGACCATTTCCATACTTTACTCACCCGACACGAAAATGAACTTACGAAATCTTTGACTCCTTGACAACGGCAACTCGAGAAGAGTAACTGATGTATACCCTCAGACGACGCAGGAACTTTTTGGGGCTCGTGGTATTCATAGCGACACTTCTGATCTTAGGCCTCGCCGCTTTGGTCCTCCACAACCACGACACCAGCAGGCATCATGTGCTTCTTCGCAAGCTGGATCTACCTGCCTTGACATATGACTATGCAGAAGCCGCTCACGATGTACAACGAGATGAATTGACCGCTCTTTGCCGCTACCATGGCTTTCCACCATACAAGCAAAATCGGAAAGTCTACGATATGCTGATTTTCGATGGAGACCTGGACTTGCTGGAACTGCGATTGATCACGTTGGCCTCACAAGTGGATCATTTCGTGCTTGTCGAGGCTCTAAACACTTCCGACTCGACTGCGCAAACGCGCTCCTTGCGCGACAATGTGCATCGCTTTCGAGACTTCCACAATCAGATTGTGTACCACGGAATCAGCACGAACTCGTTAGCGCGTGACGAGGTTGAGGTGCAGCTACGTGATGCACAGCTCACTGAAGCTTTAGCCGATCTCGTTGGGACTGACACACAAGCACGCCAAGGCGATGTCCTTATAGTCAGTGATCTTAACGAGATACCACGACCAGAGGTCCTACCGGTACTTCGACATTGCCAGATACCGCGAAGGACTGCTCTGCTAAGTCAGAAGTACGAAGATTCTACTCGTCTCCAGGGCGGTGTGAGTGAACAGCCTTGTGCTCGAGCGACCACGTTTGGGTCTTGTATTGAGACTACGATTTTGCCGCATGATCTAAGGATGGATGCTGTTCCAGCATCAACCAGCGTCAAGAGGATGGTCAAGATGCCGTATCGGCTAATGAGAAGATGGTGGGATCGCGCAACGATTTGGGAAGCCGTTCTTTCACTCGAGGGCGCTGAATCCCAGCAGACCTGGGACAAATCCAATAGGCCATGAGACAAGGCGCCGGTCTGCAAATCAATGCACAAAGCGGACAGAAGCTTTTGTTTCGGGCAACTCGATTGGTATGGCTTTAGCAAAGCCCACTGGATCTTTTCGCTTTGTTCCGTTGAGCAAGCGTGGAATTTTATGCCAAATGTGACTGTGTGAGTCTCTACACATCAACGTAATGACCCCCGAATCAGGGGGCACTCTGTCTTCATTGCAATCCAATGGCCGTTCACACAGACGAACAGCTATGGATCGACCTCGAAGTAGAAGCCTGGCGAGGAGGCGATCTTCAGAAATGGAGGGGTCAAGTGGCTGTTGTGCGCGGCGCTCGCAGGAAATGGCGCGAAATTGGCAGGAGACAGAATGGCGGACAAACGAGCATCGCATTAGCCAATGCGATCAGCGATTATCACGCTGCATGGGGCAACGTCGACCAGGCGCGAGCCGCGCATCATCAAGTACCCGTGCCCGACGAGACGGATATCGCTGCACTGACTACATACGTCCAGCTACTTGCTCATCTGATCTCTGAGCGCCTAAACCTCGACCGACGTTTAATCACTTTGATCCAGCGCAGGTCCGCACAGAGGGATTTTCATCGCACAGTCGCATATTTGGAGAATTGCCAAGGTGCGAATCAGAATCTTCTGACAGCCAATCGAGCTACTGTGCAGCATTATCGAGATGCTCTGGATCAGCTCGCACAATCAGCACAACGAGCTGAGCCGCAGAGATCTCCCAATTCCGTGACACGAAAGCGTAAACGTTTCGGAGAGCTGGGTCGATCTTGGGTTGGACCATTCTTCCTCGGATCCGGTGCGTATAGTGATCCAAAATATGGCGGCGGGGTGCATGCTTTCTTGAAACAGGACCACGATGGCATGGTGGTAGATGTAAGTGTTCTCAGATGTCATAAAAGGAGCAAGCTAACATGTCTCAGCGAGTCGTAGTGAAAGACACAGAGGTCGTCCGCTGGTTCACGACTCCCTCATTCAAAGGGCCTCTCGAGGTCGCTGCGATGCAGCGGCTGCGACAACTTAAGGACTCCAGCTGTATTGTTCGGCTTCGAAACTGGCGCGCACGTAGCCGTCAATCTGAACCGGGCATGTGGATTCGTATCTACATGGAGTATTGCGCTTATGGAACATTAGAGACCTTGAGGAAAATGTACACTTACACCGAACAAAGCTTTCCACCCGAGCCATATTTGTGGGCGATCTTTGATTCGTTGGCCACTGCAGGTCTTCTCATGGGACGTGGCGAAGTCTCAAAGCCTATCTGTGATATCTGGGATCCCATTATACACGGAGATCTGCGGCTGCAAAACATCATGCTGGGCGCCAACGACAGTGGCGTGTTTCAGGGCTACAGAGCTCGAGCAAAGGTCGGCGACTTCGGAGCGTCTTTCATATTGAAAGACCTTATGGGAGGTTCGCTCGATGATCAGCTCAACAGAAAGCCCGGGAACGGCCTCAGCTATGGTATCGCGAATGCTAGACCGCCAGAAGCCAAGGGCCCGCTCCGATTGCCTTACGAGGCCGATGGCCAATTGCGGCTTCAGGAAGTAACGCGTGCACCTAGCTCCGCGACCAACGTCTGGGGTATCGGCTTTGTCATGTGGTCGATGGTGTCCGGCTTGGAGATTGATACGAGTCTTCATGACTACAGATACGCAAAGCCAGATGAGAACCCAGACAACGATGAAGAAACCGCCGACGCCAATCGTGCTGAACGGGAAAGAACGTACACGCCCAGAGACCTGAGGACACTTTCGCCCAAACGCCCATACAGTGATGAGCTCTTGGATCTCATCATGGATTGTGTTCAGTACGAGCCTGCCACACGGCCGACGCTTGATGAAGTGTTGAATCGAATACGTGGCCATACTGGCTATCGTAAGCAAGGCCATCCGGAAGATCGCGCTCTGGGCCTGCGGAATGCTGGTGAAGACGATGAAGGGCTCGAGGCTTTTGCTGTGGATACAAGGGACAAGTGGGCCGTGAAAGGACTGCTGGTGGATGTCCTGACCGAGAAAGACAAGGACGAATTAGGGAAGCTCCCTCATCCGCCACCAGCGTCTAACGATGACGACAACACTTCAGATAGTGATGGTGTCGACGGCAATACAGGAATCAATGTCAGAAACGTTGGTGCAAGCTGGCCTCCACGGACCGGAGAAGAGTACGAAGACGACGACGACGCCAATGCTTCCCCAGATGACGGCGTTCCACGCAAAGGTGCCACAAGAACTGGGGCAGAGTCTAGCGACGTTGAGTCAGAGAACTTCAGTCCCAGCAGCCCGCGAGGAAATTGAGACGTGGACGACCTAGAGAAGAAGTCTCAGGACTCCTTCGACAACAGAATGGATGCAGCTCTGGACACTTCATCGGATGAGTCAGACGTGAACATTGAATCTCCAGGGCCGAAGCGCAAAATGCCAGCCAATGATGATGACGAGGACCAGAGTCCTAGTTGCAAGCTAAAGAAAGTATAGCATGAGGAGTGAAGGCAACGCGTCAATATGGCTCGACGCGTCGCGACGCGCTGTCCGAACACGCTAGAGCACGCTAGATTACGGACGAGGCCGGACTAGGAAGCTCTCCACTTTCTACCGACACCTTATCCTACGCCCTAAACGCGACATAGAAGCCAGTCGAACAGTTCGGCATCGTAGGATTTGCGCATTTCCGTGCATTCTGATACATGAACAGTCACCATCCTGGGGGTGGGGTTCGTCCACTTGACACGGCTTCAGAACACACTTCGTGCCTCCTGCAACAGAAATGACGACCGACCAGGAATCGAACACCCCCAAAACTTCCCCCGGGCCCGTCGTGGACAACGCCCCAACAACCATTTCGACATTCTCTGCCCAACAGCTCAGAGGCTCGCCCTTCCTCCCCGGCCTTCTGAAGACCATAAATGCAGCATACTTCCAAGCCGAACAATCAAAGCCCGAGCTCGGGTTCGGCAAGACGCAGCGACTCAGCTCCATCAACGAACTCTTCGTCAATTTACGACAGGATCCGGAGTCCTTCTTGGTCGTGCTGAGTCATGCTGATAGCTATGATGTCTTGGCTACTGCGACTTGTAGACGATATTTTGGACCGGATCCGAGCAATGAATCGCCTTGGGTTTGCTCACATGCTATGGCGGGAGGGGTTGAGGAATGGGAGTTGAAGCTCCTTGCTGCTGATCCGACTTATCAGGGTCGGGGATTGGGGGCTGCTGTTCTTGAGGTTGTGGAGAAGGAGGTTGTTGGGAGGGCTCTACAGAAGCAGAAAGTCGATCATGATCCTGCGTTGAAGACGGTTAAAATGGTCTTGTGTACTGTCAAGGAGTTGTTGAGGGAATTCTACATTCGCAAGGGATATTGTTCGGATTACGTCCATCAACGTGACGAGGGCTACAACTTTAGTATCGAGTTCTTTTCAAAGGTCTTGGTGCATCTTTCTCAATAGACATATTGCATCATAGATTCTGGCGTGCACTCATGCCTTCCTCAGACGTTGCATCACGTATGTATGCCAAGAGGTTACCGTCAATTGCAACACACAATCGGACGATCGTTGAGAACGAAGAGCTGAGGGTCACCCTTCACATACTGCGCGACGTAGAGCAGCCCGCTCGTACTCTGCAGCCGCGCTATCCTTCGGGTCGGGAAGAAGTGTGCAGGTACCGTGCGATATAGCGGAAAAGTCGGGCTTTGAGGGCCCTAACGCCTGCAGATTGCAGTGTCCCATTATAATCTTGGGTCTGTTGCGGAGGTATGAGCACGCTTGTGATATGCCTGGTGTCCACGACGCTGACCTGCCCGGGTCGAAACCGTTGTTTGCATATCATAAGCGGTCTGGGATCCAATTCTACGGACGGGCGACGCATATGCACAGAGGGTGGAGATTTCGTGTCCATGATAAGACGCTGTCATTGCATGGACATACGATGAGACATATGATGACAGGGAGAATCGAAGATGGAGAGAAATTTGAGGTACATGCCTATGCTGAGTAAGGCGGTGCTAGCCTCTTTGGGATGCTTTGATTTCACACGCACTTTCCACCGCGCAGCTGATTCTAATCCTTCTAACCTCGCAGACTTCGCTGCCCATCGACGTCACTTTTTTGATCCCTCGAAGTTCTCTTTCCGGAATGATTCCAAACTCCAGTCTTGACGCCAAATCCTACTTGATCGCAACGCCATTGTCACATTTGTGGAGTGACGGCATGGTACCTGTTACTGCTCCTCAACGAAGCTGAGCAAGCCGTACTCGGTATGCATGGCAGCCGCATTCAGGAAAAGGCACGACTTGGAAGCAACAGAACGATAATGCAGCGCATCTTCATTCACGCACGTGCTATCGTCCCAGAAATCATCGGATGCCTCATGGAGCCAATCGGGACCAAGGAAGTGACATAGCGACCAACTGCGGTATGGAATCCCGTGGTCCAATGACATCCTTCTCCATGCTCAGTGAGGCTATCTGCTTGCGCTGGACGCCGCGGCTTGCTATAGCGTTGATCAGGACAAGATTCCACAGAATGCATGGCTTTGACATAGAAGTCCAACGGCGATGACTTCATGGAGCTGCTCTTGCAGTACGTGCATCTTGCAACATAAAGGAGCGTAGTAATTTCGTGCACTGAGGATGGTGCTTCTTGTATCACACGGCCTTGCTTTTCTGTCATCTGAATCATCGTCCAATTTCACGTGTCTTTACCGTTGCATACACCCAACAGCGAGTAGACAGAATGTCGAGTATGGAGCTTCCTAACTTGCAGCCTCCTGGAGACGCTAGGCATCAATCTCAGATCAGTGATCAAACTCTTCACTCCGACATGGCTCAAAGTGTCAATACTATGGGCAAACATCAAGCTGCATCGGCTGGACACATGATGGCTCACGACGATCCGGATAATCCTCAAGCCTGGTCCCTCTTTTCGAAGGTCTATACCTCTCTAGTCGCTTGGTGCTTTACTTTCGCATTGCTCTTCGCTGCCACATCGTACAGTACCGGGATTCCGGCTGTTGCCATGGAGCTTGGGGTGTCCCAACAGAAGGCCATTGTCCCGTTCGGCGTCTTCTTCTTCGGCATCGCTCTGGCACCTCTATACACACCACACGTCAGCGAAATGGTCGGACGCAACCCGGTGTACTATGTTGCCTGCTTTGGAATGGCATTGTTTCTGGTCGGGTCCAGCCGCTCCACGTCTTACGCTAGCCTTGTAGCGACGAGGTTCTTTGCTGGATTGTTCGGCGGCCCAATCGTTGTCAGCGTCGAAGGTAAAATGCCCACCACCACTGATGCACTGATTATCGTGGTAGAAGCTGACGACTCATCGCAACAGGCACCTTTGCCGATCTCTGGTCTGCAACCTATACCGGCACCTACTATTCCTTCCTCGCCGTTGCCCAATACCTCGGCGCCACGACCGGCGCTATCCTTGGCGGGAGCCTCGTTGTTTACGAAGGATGGAGATACACCCAATATGTAGCCATCATTATCGCAGCAGCAGCTCTCCTTTTCGGCTTCGGCGCCCGCGAGACCTATCCCAGACAGATCATTCGCAATCGAGCCCGCCGTCAAGGTGTTCCGGCAAACTTGGAACCGGCACTTTCTGGAAGCACCTTCAAGACAGCCATGTATCTCACCGTTATCCAGCCGATCTTGATGCTCGTCACAGAACCCATCGTCATCGCACTCGCGCTGTACCTGAGCCTCAATTTCGGCGTGCTTTTCCAGTGGTTCGTCAGCGTGCCTAACGTATTGAAGATGTTGGTGAACTTTTCTCCGAAGCAGAGTGGCCTCGCTTTCATCGCTGCCATTGGTGGTACAGTCCTCGCAGGCCTGAGCACGATTGCCCTCGACCTCGTTGGAGCGAAAATGAACCACGGGAAGATGAAGCACGGAGTTTTGAGTATCGAATATCGCATCTGGCCCGCTGTTGTGGGTGGACTTTTCCTCTGGGTGTAAGTCAAGGGCCTCCCCGAGAGTTGTGAATGCGGAAGACTGACCGTGTTCCATACAGATCTCTCTTCTGGATCGGCTTCACAGCCACACCCCAACACTCCTTCTACATTCCTGTCATCGGAACCGCCTTCTTCGTCTGGGGCAGCGCAATGCAAGTCATCTCTTTCATCGGCTACCTCTTCGACGCATACCCACCCCAGGCCACGCTCTCCGCTCTCACTGCCTGCGCCGTGACCCGTGTCGCGTCGGCAGGTTGGGTTCCCCTCGTCATCACTTTCGACATTAACGACCTGATGGGCAAGTGGGCTTTTGGAACCTTTGGAGTGATTGCAGCGGTCTTCTGGCTGGTCATTCCATTTGGGTTGGTGGTTTTTGGAGCTAAATTGAGGAGTAAGAGTGAATATGCTAGGAAGTATGATATGGGGATGGGACCTGCGATGATGGAGTGTATGGGAGAAAATTGCGAGAAGAGGGAGGCGAGTGGGGTTTGATGAGTGTTAGCTCTTGTGTATGGTCGAGAGTGAGGTATGGGATTGTATGGCCTGTGACTTCTGGGAAATGAGACCTTGAAGAAGCAACGATATTGGCATTTTTGGAGTATTGGATGAGCTGCTGATGGTATGTAATGATAGTATGTCACGATACCGTTCATAGTTCTGCCGAATTTGAGCATTCCGCGAACACGATATTGGTGATACAGACTCCTGCTTATTGCTCTTTTCGCTATTCATGTTTGCGTCTCGCTGGTCTTGAGTACGTCCTTCGCAATATTTTCTCGGACGGACCTTCGAGACGCTGCGTCCTGGTTAGAGGTCACGTCTGCTTACTGATTCGCAACCGAGCGCCGATTCTGCTGGCAGTTCTCCCGAAAGTTGCTCCAGTCTAGAAGAGCGGTCCATGCTGCATCAAGCCCTCTTGATTTACGCCTACTGTGCGTTGTCCGTTAGGCACAGTATTCGGCAATCCATGCTTCATCAGCAAGGTATCAATTGTTGAGTAGTGCGCAGCAGGTACATTTATATCCTTTCTCTGCCGCGGCACATCAGGATCATCTCACCGCTGCAGCATATCGGCATCAACTCTCCGCTGCAGCATATGAGCAATAGCATGATGACCAAATCGTTTCCCATAGTCCAAGGCCGTTTCCCCATAATGATCAGTCCAATTAACGTCAATCTCGTCCCTGTCGAGTAGCATTCCTACGACAGCTTGATAGTCGTGCCGACAAGCACGCATAAGAGCAGTCCGGCCTTTGTTGTCAGTAACATTGACTTGAATGTCCTTCCTTCCCACGCAGCAGCGGGCCCACTGTGAGGATATTTGCGGACCTCGGGACAGCATGAATCAAGGCCGTTTTGCCGAAAAGGTCGACGATGTTGATATCGAGGTCGTCCCTGCGCAGTAGCGCTTCCATCATGTCTAGGTTCTTGCGTCTGGTAGCATATGTGAGGGCCGTCCTGCCGTCCTTGTCGCTGAGATTGACTTCGATGTCCTCTTTACGTAGCAGCGTCCTTGCTATAGGTATAGATCCGTTACTAGTAGCATATATAAGGGCGGTTCTACTATCCTGATTCATGATATTGACTTCGATATCTTCTTTACGCAGCAGTGTCCGTGCTACAGATATAGATCTGTTATTGGCTGCATATATAAGGGCTGTTCTACCGTACTTATTGGCGATGTTGACTTTAATGTCCTGTTTACGCAGCAGCAGCAGCGCCTCCACCCTGTCAATTAGCTTGTGGCGTCTAGCGGCATGTACCAAAGCCATTTTGTCGTAGTTGTCGACGTCCCTGACTTTGAAACGTTTTTGCTGTAGCAAACTCATCACAATACGTTGTGTTCCTTTGAGCATAGCTAGCGTGTCATCTTGATAACTATCGGCCCTCCGCAGCAGTAAATCCACGATCGCTTGGTCGTCCGTCGTCATAGCGTGCGTAAGTGCGGTCCATCCAAGTTTATCGCGGCAATTGACATCAATATCGTCTCGTCGAACCAAGACCGAGATAGTGGGAACATGTCACTGCTGAATCATGAGCATCAAAACAGTCCGTCCGTAATCTTGGAGGCTATCATTGATTTCAACATTGGGTATCTTGACTAGGGACGCCACGATGGCTATGTGCTTGTTTCGGGCAGCAGCCACTAGTGCAGTACAGGTCCCTTCGCTAGCGGGCGACCGAGCGTTGACTTTGCATCCAGAGGCCTCAAGCAACATATTTACGATTGTACCGAAGCCTTTGGCTGCTGCTTCGAGCAACGCCGTGAAGCCCTCTGGTCTGGGATGATTGATGTCGATCTCTGACAGCTGGAATAATCTCTGCACGGCGAGCTCGTACCCCATGCTAGCCGCGAAGACTAGAGCGTCCGAGGCCGAATTTCCGAGAGCTGAAAGCAGGCTTGCAAGCGCTTCAATCGAGCCCATAGAGGTCGTATCGCCCACATCTATCAAGACACGCTGCCAAAAGTGCGACGATCCAGAACTTATGGTTCGAAGCATTTTGTGCTTGTTTGTAACTGCCCAGAGGCACATTCTGCTATTCATATCACCAGCTTGTCGGAATCAATTACTGAGCTCAACAAATAGACTAGCACTGGGCAGTGGAAACAGTCGTGTGGTGTCCATGCTAAGAGCACGGCAAAATGTCTCTGCCTTGGTCAGGATGGAGTCTAAAAGCTCATCAAGTGCAAATTCGTGATGAGCCAGCACCTCGTGAATCAGCTGTGAGGTGTTGAGAGCATATTCGGGAGACAAATCCACGTTCTTTTTGCAAACCCGGAGCAATGCGAACACCGGTCCCGAGGATCCGTGCACGCAAGTCGTGATACTGATGCAGTCAAATCCAAGATGTCTGTGTCTCGTGCGCCAAGCTGTACCTGCTTATACATGTCGTAGGATAGAGTCTCACATATGGATGCTGGAGTAAGGCTCATTGTTCTGAGACATTTTGTGCATCTCAAGGTCACTTTGTCGAACAAACTCATCAGGCACTCGCCAGACAAGTTCGTGTGACCTACGCGTACTGCGAATTGTGCTGACGTTACCAGCTCCTGCAGGACCCACAGCCTTGTCCAGTAGGATCTTCCGCAAAAAGACAGTATGGCAGCGCCTGTTTATAGTGGCCATGCTGAGTCATCAAAGTCGCACTGGCTGACCAACTTAATGGCCTCAATGGCTAGGTGGCTACCAGCCTTCGATAGGCCTGCCAAGCAAGCACCAATTCTGCAGTTCGATATATGTACGCCATCATTTTCAACTGATGGGAACTTTCAGCATCGTGGGCCTGATCGATACACAATGCACGAATCCAGATCCACCGAGACCATCCTTCAAGAGTGAGCTGCTTCAACAGTAGCCAAAGGTTTGGCTGCACCCGGACCTGGCGGTCGTTGATTGTAACAGCCTGGTCATGAACCTCATTGCCCCAACCATAGGACACTGCGATACATGGAAGGCTGTGCTGCAGGTCGAAGGTCCGCAACTGGCCTCCTGGAGTAGCCGGAGAGGACGCCGCATGTTGCGCGTGCTCTGCGGGCAGCAGCTGTAAGAGGCGAATTCTCCGGCGTTGACGATTAAGGTCAGTGTATATCCCACGGACGGAGTCCATGCTCAGACCAGCGACTGACTTTCGACCATACCAAACTGCTGAGAGCCTTCTCCGAGAAGTCGGCCTTAGAATATTCCCACAGATTTGGAGTTTCGCAGCTCGAGACTCATGTGTCAACCGTGAACAAGGTGTGTTTTGCTCGCCTGCCTACGCCTGTCAAAGGCAAGTTTTGAAGCAGACGATATACCCACTGGCGAGCGGCATCGTCATGAAGAAGTTCCATGCCGAATTACCCATGGCTTTGAAGATGTCCATGAGGTAAGTCACGCATAACTCGCTGCGCAGGCGATTCTTCCATAGGTCTCGATGCTGTGTGCAAGGTTGCACGGTCTAAGCCACGAGATGTCGAGCTTCGACAAGTCCCCGAAGGATGGTCATAGGTGGCTGTGTAGAGAGCTGAGAAGGCCATCGCATCCTGCATCAGAACCATGCACGCGTTCTGCATGAAGCTCCACCTGCACTTATTCCAGAAACCAGTCGCATACCCGGCTTCAAGCTGCCATCTGCGACACATTCGCCCTTTCGCCCTTCTTCAAGACCTTCCGCAACTTCCTGATCTCCATCTCGACCTCCCGCATGCTGCGTGCGGCATTCAGCGCTTTTGTCAGTGCATATTCATCAAGCACTGTGGACGAGAACGACTTTTGCGCAGCGCGCAGTTGAGGAGGGACCAGAATGCCAAACCACCTGATCGGATCGTGGGTATTGATCTTTGTCTTTGCCGGCTTCTCGTCATGCTCCTCGTTGTTGACCTCTGGCTCCGGAGTCGACTGTGGCGTAGGAAGCTGATCTGCCTGTATCGTTGCATCCTCGTCGGACTTTTTCTCTGATTCATCGATGGATTTTTCTGAAGCCTGATGCAATGGTAGTTCGTTCCTCGTGACCTGTATTCTTGGCAACCCGTCTTCGAGGCTGATTTTCGTCCTTGTCATGGCGCGGGCGCGCTGGTCATAGTAGTCCCTGCCAAAGCGCCTCCCAGAGGACTTGAAATTCGCTTGTGCTAGGGAGAAAAATCCAGCACTCATATGCTCCTTGATGGCGGATTGTGCTGTGGTGTACTCATCCAAGAGGTTGAGGTAGCGCATCCAGAGCTCGTCCAGACGGTCATATAAGCTTGAAATATCATCTTGATTAGATTTCATGCCATTCTGACTTTCGATCGAAGCTGCCATTGTGACGTCTCTGGTATTGTAGGAGCGTCGCGTCAGTTCACCGAATCGAAGTCTAATATACCACTCCGGACCCCACTCCGCGGCCGAGCTTGCCTCAAACCTTCAATGACGACCTCAACCACATCCACCCTCCACAACCATTGCGAACAACAACAATGCTACCCCACCGAGCGACATCAACATCAATACGATCTCTACGCCCACTACGCCCTCCATCCATACCCAAGCCACGCCTCTTCACCCAGAACACTTCACTACTCCTCACCTCTCAGCGCCTCACACCCCGGCCACACCTCCCATACCTATCACAACCGGCATTCCGACGACCCTCACCTCTCAACCAAGAGCTCGCCAGATTACTGAGTACCGAAAACAAACGCTACATCAAGCATTCCGTCTGGCTCGCAGCAAAATGGAACGTAATCGGCTGGGTTTTCCTGATCCTGGGTGCGATAGCATACAATGGGATCATGATTGAAATATACGAGCGGAAGGAACCGACGCCGACGGAATGGTCGCATAGGACGAGGCATGCGCTACGATCGGCGAGGGCTTATCAGGGGGAAGAGTTGATTCAGACGGTGGGATTCGTCGATTGGGCTAGGGTTGGGACATTGATGCTTCGGGCTTTGACAGCGCTTGAAGACCCTGCTGGTGATGGGAAAGGACTGCAGGAAGCGAGTGGAGATGGGAAAGTTCTGATTGTTCCGGGGGCAGGGAGAGCGGGTTTTGATATTTCTGAGAAGAGCTGGCCGTGGAGATCAGGGTACTTTGAAGTTATTATGGGGTGTGCTAAGGCTGCGGAGCATTTGGATGGCATGGTTGTTGATAAGACAAGGAAGCTCGCGTTTCCTAAAGCTGTGGTTGTTGGACCGAGTAATCCTGATCCTAGGCCTACGCCGCCTCATATGGCTGCTGCGCCGAGGGAAGAGGATTGTGTGCCACCGTTCGCGGCGCCAGAGACGTTTTATGTGAGAGTGTTGACGGGTAAGGGATTCACCACGGGACAAAGGATGCTGGCTGCAAGCAGTTATGCGAATTGGTTGGAGTTCAAAGGGCTGAAAGAGAGTGCAGAGGAGATGTACAGGTGGGCGATTGACATCGCGAAGGAAGCGATACCTGTTAATGTAGACGATTTGATGGACAGTAAAAGTGCAGTACTAAAGGATACACCTTCAGCACGAGAGGTCACGCCGAACCTGCTAAGAGCGGTAACGGATCTTGCGATACATCATGCGAGGACAGGCAACGTGGCGGCTGCATTGCCAATCCTGCTTTCGGTCTTACGAGCCCGCAGGTCAGCACCTGTATCGCCTTTCCCAGAACCGCCGACAGTTGATAGCAAGGATGGCTCAGATATTGGCACCATGATCATCAGCATATTCAGTCCACCCGAATTCCCACCTCCACCCCCTTCTGGCGATAACCCGATCGTCCGCACGACTGACAAGCCGACTTGCGAAGACAGTGAGCTGATGCTCTACATTGGCGAGATCCTTTTCGCGACATCTCCTGCATCGTCCGAAGGCATCGGCTGGACGAAGCAAGCTGTAAACATTGCCGATGCGAACCTGGCACATCCTGCACTGTCACCAGGCGTGGCACGTGAGGTAGAGAGTCGAAAATGCAAAGAGTGTTTGTTGACTGGTGTTGGGAACTGGGATACTATGCTGGCGAGGTTAGCGTCACAGCAAGATGCATCGTATGCACAGAAGGCAAAAGGATGGTTCAGCTGGGGAGGCGGGGATGCTGGTGCAATGAACAATACCGAGATCGAAGATGATAGGATCAGGTTAGAGGCTGTCAAAGATCGCATCGCGAGAGAAGGAGTTGCAGAAAGCCTCACGACGTCACAGAGTAACCCGAGCGGTGTATGGACTGGGTACTGAGGAGGAAATGCATTCAAACCGCGAGGAGAAATGAATCTTGCTACTATCATTCCCGGCATTGAACGAGTGACGAGAACAGTCGTCATCATCTCAACGACTACATTGTGTGAGACTGGCTGGCGCGTCCCATGAAATGAAAGTGGCAATGGCTCGTTGCTCCGCCGTAATTATCATGCTTACACCTGAGGCTGTATGCCCGTTGCATCTGTGCGCCATTATGTCGGAAACTATTTTGGGTTTCTGCATGACACAATACAGCTTTACCATAACTTCGACAGCAGCAGCGCCATCCTCGGTCACGAAGTCAGAAAGGATAGATAGTCTTCGCGGAGCTGCTCCCGTAACCTGGACAAAAGAGACATCCTAGTTAACATACTCGTCCTCGTGTCACACGCCTTGCTTGCCTTTATACCATCATGCAGGTCTGTCATTGTAGCATATCAGGCTTCTTTGTAAGTCATCTTGACGAGGTCGACTATCGGGGCGTGCACGAGAGCGCTATGCACACATGGCTTGACTGAATGCATCTGACTATCCATCAGCATGAGGAACTTGAATGTTGAGTGCTGCACGAGTGTACTCGTAGCAAACAACGGTCGTGATCGGTTGGGCTCATCCGACAGTATGGGTTTAAGAGCGTGGTGTGGTCACGAAGCCAGACCCGACCATGAGCTGTAAAACATGTGTTGTCTGATCACGCGATCTCTGGGCCTTGAGCATGTCTTGCCTGTAGCCTTTGCTTCTTCTCTTCGACCTCTTCAGCTTACAACGATCCAGTGCACTAAGCACCGTTTGCGCCAACGACTACGGAAAGGGAATGGTCATGATGCCTGGCATACAGCCTGAAATGCGACTTTTGTTAGCCTTAGCCGCTTCAACATTGCTATTGCAAACAGCAGCGGCTCTTACTCGGCACAACAATGTGCCTGCCGGTGATACTCACGAGTTGTTGGGGAAATTGGACTTGCCTGAGGTCTTTGCCTTCGAAGACGACCCCGCTGAGAACATGCTATCTCTGCATTCTGGACATGCTAATCATATTGCTCGCTCTGCTCTACCTGCCCCTGGGCATGGAAAGTTATCAGCCGGTGAGGGACCTGACTCCGACGTAGAAGGTGCTCTGTCCGCATCTCCAGCAGGACACGGACATCGTCCAGCCGGCGAAGGACCCGATTCAGATGTAGAAGGCTTTCTCGATGACCAGCAGTCGTCAAAGGATGATGTCTCCCAAAACGAAGAATACGACTGTGATCCCGAAGACGAAGGCCTCAATTGGGACGTCGCCGTCTCCAAAGGTAAAGCAGCAACAAAGTTTCTAGCCCTGTCCCCTGAAGAGGCAAAAGGCAGTCGAAGCGAATGGTCGGACTGGATCGACCTCGCAAAGAATGGCTGGACTGAGTATGAGCCTAGCGAGAAAGAGCTCGCAGCGGACTTTAAATGGAAGAGTATGAAGAAGCTTGACGATAACCTGAAGATCGGAGGCAGTGCCCGGCTCAAAGGCTATTCCTTCTGGCACGACAAAGAGGTGACTTTCAGGGGCAAGTCTTACAAGCCTACTATGGCTCACTACAAGAACTACTACAATCTGGACCAGGGTGCGATCATCATTAATTCTGCTTATGCTCCTTGGAAGCAAGGTCCGCAGAGGCAACCTCCAGTCCTTGAACCATATCCACCGTTGTCACACTGGTAAGCATTGCAATGCTAAACGTCGCGACAGCCTACAAGTCCCGCTAATGTGCTCTGTCAACAGGTCCGACGTCACCTACCTCGAGTTCCAAAAACTTACAACCGCGCACCCCGAAAAGCGCAAAGCCCTGAAGACGATTGTGAACTCCCAAATCAGGTCTCAAGCTATTTTGGACGTGCTGGACTGGATCCTCGTCGAGAAGGTCGAAAAGACCTGGGAAGATATCCCTTACGAGAAGAGGATCAGCTTCAAATATGGCACCGAGGACTACTATGCGCTCATGGGCACGCCAGCCGCCAAAGGCATTGCCTACTTCCTCGGACAGCACAAAGAGGAGCTGGGCTGGCTAGGAGTTGCGAGCATCGACGTTTTCTGTGAAGATGACTCAATCCGAGGAGTTGTTGGCGAGCCGAATATGGTGATGCATCTGGAGAGTGGGTTACTGCTGAAGAACGAGCAGGTTGAGGACTATCGGCCACCGAGTCTGCGTGCACGGTCCGACAGGAATGTCGAGATGTCGCATGCACCGGTAGCATCGTCTGCAGACGCAAACATCAATGATGATCCTCAAGACAAAGAAGAGTACGCGCTGACCTGGAAAGAGGCCGTCACGAAGGGCCAGAAAGCGCTTGAACTACTTGAGCTCTCGCCAGAATTTGCCTTACACAAGCAAAGCAAATGGACGAAAGTCGATGATATGGAGAAACATGGCTGGACGCACGGTGCTCCACATGATTTCCACATCAAGAAGACATTCGACGTTTCAGTCATGCAAGATTTGGACAGAGATCTCCATATCGGTGGCAAGTTCCAACTCATAGGTCTCGATGTCATTCAGTGGAAAGATTGGAAAAGGAATGGCAAGAAATTCCACCAGAACATCGGCGAGTACCTCAGCTACTTCAACATTGAACAAGGCGTGATCTTGTCTACCGACTCACAATCGCCAAAGGACGCCTCTGGTAATCGAGGTTGGAAAGCCAAGGGTACAGCACCTCTGGGGCACTGGTGAGTCAAAGCGACATCGAGACACAGCGGCGACAGAACCGCCCACTGACACCATACAGGTCAGACATAGCATACCTACAGCTCCTAGAGGCTGCCCAAAACGCAAACGCCACACCAAAGATGAAGGAGCTCAAACTCCTCATCAGTGCTGGCATCACCAACCAACCCTTCATCGATGTGATGGAGTGGTACCTGTGTGGTGAAGCAGATTCGCGAATCCCTTATACGAAGCGCGTCAAGTTCGCTCGCGGCTCTGAGGAGTATTTGGCATTGCTAGGTACGCCTATGGGTGTAGGTGCGGCGCATTTTCTCGGCGAACACAAAGGACAGCTGGGCTGGAAGGGGATCGAGAGTGTTGAAGTGTTCACTACGCCGCCTCAGGTGGCTCCGGGAGACGAGGGTGAAGACTATGACGAGGCTCAAGAGGATTGGGTCGAGTACTGGTTCATTATGCACCTCCAGGATGTGCAAGTCATAGCGAAGAACAAGGCTTCTACCGATTCAAGCCAGTGAAGCTGAGAGTGCGGGCAATGCTGGCAGTACATGAGCCCCAGTGCTGATGTTTATTAGGAGTTTGTAGATGATTCGAAACCCCTAGGTTTGCTATATACAGGACAATGGGTATATCTGAAATATGTATGGACGGACTCTGGCCGTTGATGGACACCACACCTCTACTATACGTCTCTCGGTCCAGTCTCACACCCCTACGAGTCCTTGGACCACGGGTGCAACACTGCCGAAGAAGATTAAGTAAGCCTCACACATCCGCAGTGGCCCATCCGAGCTTTGAGAGCAATTTCCGTAGAGAATTTTTAAACTTTTCGACGAGCTGTGCGTACAATACCCTCTTAGGACGTGGTGTTAGTCGTTCCAGTGGTGAACCATTGGAAATCTGCTCAGTAGTCTTAGAACAGCGAATTACGCATAGAGATCTGCAGACCTACCTTATTACCATCAGGACTTAGACGAGTGCCTGTCACGGGCTGTTTCCCGCGTACTCATCAGAAAAGAGCGCAAACCCACTTACCCATCTTGTCTCCAGCACTCCCACAAGCTTCCAATACTTGCCAACCTACCACTCTGGTGCAGCTTTCACATCCGTCCAATCTACGTCGCAAAAAGCGTCTCCAAGACAGACAGCATGAGAACCTCACAGAACGCACCTACATCCTCGGTGCGTTCCTCAGCGGGAAACATATATATCTATATACATCCACGGTCTGATCCACCAGTAGAACCCGCAACAAACTACTTCCTCACTACTACTTACTACTCACCACCTCCTCTAATAAGCCTCACACATCCACTCTCACTCCCACTCCCACTCCCACTCCCACCCAAACCCCCTCAGACCCCCTCAGACCCCCAATCCCCTCGATCCCCTCCTCCACCTCACCTCACCTCATCTCATCTCATCTCATCTCCCCATCCCACCGCACCGGGTCCTTCCTCACGCGAACCCTGCCCGCCACCAGCCTCCAAGCACGGGCGGCTAGTAAGCATAGTGCGCAGTAGTCGTTACGGGTTGCCTGCGCAGCAGAAAGCGATGTCTCAGAGTCAGAGAGAGGGGACCAGGGGAGGGCTGCGCAAGGGTCCGTCCGTTGAGGCTGGTTAGGTTTGCAGGGATGGGACGGAATGGGAGGGCAGGGGGGAGGGTAGGGAGGGAGTGGAGAGACTTCAGTTGGGTAGGGTTTGCAGATGGGATCGCGGTGCGGTGGGGCTTTCGGGTTTTGAAGGCGTGTGTGTGTGTAAGTGTGTGTGTATGTGGTGTAGAGGAATTGAGGGTAGGAGTGGTGAAAGTGGTGCTTGCAATGAGAAGGGAGGGTCGTGCATAGCAGCCCTCGGTTGGGAGGCTTGTATCCAATCAAAAGACATCAGTGGCGTGACTACGTTAAACGATGAACATGATATAAACGAGCGAACGAAAGGAAGACAGCCTTCCCTCGTCTTTTTCCAACATTAGACACTAGCCATTACACAATACTCATGCGGCTATTCATGCCTCGGCGCCATCGCTACCCGTGCAATCATACGCTCTCCATCATCCCACCTGGCTGCCTGCCAAACATACTCAGTGACACATACGGACAGCCAGGCATCTTCTACTGCTCCACCCTGACCTTTCCCCTACTTTGCGACCTGCCAGAACCCGATCCACCCACCACATCCTGCAGAGGCGGCACCAGTACCACCATCCACAAGGCCACCTGTCCACTATAATGTATCAACGGCGTGCAGTGAATCCATCTAGTTTTGCCCTCTCCTTCGCCATTCTCACTGGGCTCACTCAGCCACCGAATCTTGGCCGTGACGTTCTTCCTGTGTTTGAGAGCTGTTTGCAGATCGTTGCGCATTCGCTGTGAGCCGCCGATACCTAGATGACAGATGTCAGCGTTGTTCGTTGGTGTTGTGGATGGAGAGGTGTACTTACGATCTAAGAAAGGCGACTGGAGAATCCCGGGGCTTCGGAGGGTTGGGGAGGTGAACAGTATGCGGAGGGAGGGATGCGGTCGGATGAGAAGATACTGCAGAGTAAGTTTAGCCCAAGTCGAAAGCTACTCATGGAGAAGTGCAGCAGGGTTGTACTGACGTATTTGTAGACGCCGGAAAGGTTGCCTTGTATATCGACCTCCTTCAGTACAGGAGCCGACGTGGCAGAACTACTGTTAGTGCGGGCAATACGGATCTCGTTGCTCTCGTCGGACTGATCGGTATCAGTATCGTCTAACACAAGCCTTTTCAACGGCGTGGTCTTCGGTGTTGACGGCTCATATATATGCTCGAGACTCCGTCGCAAAGAGCCGCCCGTCTTGCGAACAATCTCGAGCTCAGGAGGGTCGAACATGTCGCTGAGAGCTTTGAGCTCCTGATGCCTCTCCGGTGCCAACTCATGCAGGGTGTCTGAAGAGTTGCTCGCTTCATCTTCAACGAGTCTGCTCAAGCCTTCCATGCCGTTGCAGTTCTTCAGTAGCCCAGAAACATCGACTTGTGCGCCGAGAAAGTAGCGAACCTTGCCGTCACTGATTCGAATTAGTATGTGAAGAGTAGCAATTGGTACCAGCGGAGTCAGATTTACCTGTCAAGCAGTGGCGCGTTCATCACCAGACTCAAGAATGGACTCCCATCTCTGCGATAGTTGACGAGAATCTCGTTATGGTCCCGAACTTCTTGAATGGATGCTCGGAAGCGGCGAACTGAGTCGACGGTAGTGCCCGGTCCCTGCATGAATCGGCAGTTTCTGCCAAGCACATACTCCAGACTACATCCCGAGTGTCGTGTAAAAGCTTCCGATGCTAAGATGATGGGATTATCCGTCAAACTCGGATCCGTGATGCAAAAGACTTCTGCAAGACCGTTGCTCGTCTCATACAGACGTGGTGGCAGGGTGCCGGTGATACGACGTTGCACAATGGCGCTGACAGATCGAATCCAGGTGTGCGTGATATAGTAGTGCAGGTCATCCTTCAGCAGCGCATCGAAGGCTTCTTGCGCGGCAGCTTCGAGGTGCGAATTGGTCGCTATGCCAGCAGGATGTATGCCTTGATCGTACGGCATCAGGGCGAGTTCTCTGGAAAGACTGTTGGCATATTCGAGCGCGCGCTTGGCCTTGCAAGCTGCCAGATAGTAGCTCAACACCGCGACTCGCCACGGTCGGCATTTCTGCAGGATTGAGGAGAATTTCGACAGCAGCTTCGGGTCTTCGAGGATGATTTGCAGATGGCCGGCACTGTACAGCTGCTCCGCTCTCCGTTCAAGCGAGTAGAGTTGTGCATTGAGTGCTTCGACCTCCTCGCTAGGCTTGATAACGTCCCAGGAGTCTTCGTGGACGGAGATGAGTTCAGTGTTCTGGATATTGCTTTGATCTGGCGAGGGCGTCTGGAGTTGAGCAAGAGTCTCTTCTGTCAGAGTCGCAGGTATCTGCATGACCTGGGAGAGCACCGACGCTGGCGAGGCTGGAACGTCGTCGTTGGCGGAGCTTTCCCGCACGTGCATCCGTGATCTGGCTCTGTCCGGAGTGGCACTTTGTGCACGCGACACAGGTGATGTAGGCAAGATGCCATTATTGAACTCGGAGAAGTCCAACGACACATCGTCGCGCTGTTCTTGCTGCAGACTCAGATCTGGTTGGCTTTGTTTGGGAGTCGATCCATTCGCACTATCGGCGCATTCACTGTCAGCCCTTTTGGCACTCGATGTCCTATCAGGAATGGGCATAGGAGTGTAGGTAGGTGGTATCGGGAACAGTAAGGTTCCTGTCAGGGAATCCTTGGACGCGACGGCTCGAAGAGTGTGGCCGTGCTCGACCAAAGTGACGTTGACATTGACATCGTTGACGACCTCGTCCAGTGATTGTGGCTGACGATTCTCGCGTTTATGACGATGGGTTAACTTTTGAAGGAGGCGATGACCAGGACGTGGTGTAGCAGAGCGTGGTGAAGACTCCATTGTGCGAGCAGCGACGACGAGGATGACTTGATTTCAATCATGGCGCCTGGCGTGGTTCTGATATGATTCCAGGCAGGTTGTCGCCCCCCCTGGACCCGACGACTTGGCGAGCATGAGGAGTATCGCTACGAACAATCTCCGGCATGACAGGCTGCATGATGATCCTGGACAGGTGATGACTGCTTCTGTCGATCATCAGTGAGGCTGAGATTGTTGTGCAGGATGTATATGTTCGGTAAGTTTGGTTGGTAAGGCGCTTAAGACTGGCGGATCCTGTCTCAGTCTCGTGCCACGCGAGTAACGATCAAGGGCACCTGCGTTCAGAGATGTGCGTACCCCGTTGTTGCGTGCGCGAACATGCGGGGAACAGTCGAGAAACGAGGGCGTATAGAAGGATGTTGCCAAGAGTGGACGCCAAAGGGCTGGCAGTGGTGGTGATGTCCAGTGTCCCGTGTGCACGGAACATATCATGCATTGACGGCGTGGATGCTTCCCGTACCCCGCCGGGCACGCGTCTTGACCAATGCGACACAGACGCGCGATGCGCTCCGCACCGCGTGGTGGCCCGACGTCGGATACTCGTAGCGTATCTCAAGATGAAGTCCATATGGACGGAGGAGGGCTGCGATGTGTCGAAAAGAACAGGTAGATGGCCGTTACCGCACAGCTACATGACGGCGAAGCATATCAGATGGACCTGTCACATCTCTCGTGCATGTGTGTTTGTGTGTGTGTGCTGTAGTGGATCGGAAAATTGGAGGCAGAGTCTGCCAGTAGTGTCGGTAGATTGTCGCAAGCATTCTGGATCGCGCCAGGCGAAGGAGCTACGGTACACCGCATCGTCTTGTCCTGTCAGGTTGTGGCGATGGCAAGATGTTATATTCTGGATGGACATCGCGAAATCTGCTTGGTGACGAGGCCAAGAGGGTCGAGTGCAGGGCAGGAGATGATGTTGTGGCACAGCACAGCACTTGCTCTTCCCAGCGACCGAAATGCTGACACGTGAGTTCCTGGTTCCTGGTCGATGATGGTGGTATACTGTAAGCTAGTGGTGTAGCTCGACAAGGAAAAGAGATACCTTTAGGTACCTAGTCACGTGCTGAGATACCCACATGCAAACTTCTCCACCTGTAGCGAGCGCGCTAGAGCTATCTTAGCTTAGACCTGCTTATCGGCTATCGGCTATCGGCATCTAATAATAAGCTCCAATGAAGGCTCGGGAAGGTCACGTGATTGACCTCCTCTACCAGTAAATGCGCACCGCCCTTTCCATCATCGATCGCAACACCCTCGTGGCATCTGCTCGTCAATCACCACATCTTCTGTGCCAATACGCGACAAACTATGAGCGCGTACCAGCCCCCGTCACCCTCTCCCATACAGGCCCTTTACACGCGACGTGTTCATTACGAGTCCGATCCGATGCCGACCCGATCATTCGAGGAGGCCGACAGCCATCGCAGCGCGATGCATATCCCAATGCCGACCGACCATGTCCACCAGAACATACATATCAATGTGCAGTGTATTCTGCTCACAAGATAGGTGAGGTGCGAATAAGGTGGCAGGCGTCCGCTGCTCCGTTGTCATATAAAGCTGCTCTTGAAGCACGCCATCCAAGCTAGACGTTGTATTCCGTGGCAGTTCGTCTTTTGACTGGCCACTCCACCGCGCGAAGCGCAACATGACACACCGGCACGCTGGACCTTGGATCGTGGCTCTCTCGTATCCTATAATGCCCTCATGGCTCCCAACCCATCTCTGACCATATCATCTTCTTTCTTCCTTCCGCAAGCACCGATAGAATCGTTGAAACTCCGGACGAGCACTCCACGCGAGACTACGCATTGTCGGGAAGGCTTTTCCCGACTCGGTGCAAGGATTTTCCCTTCTTGTGCCTGCCACGTTGGTCCCTGATCCGCTCACGCAATCGCCGCGCACATCCCACCCAGTCTGTACAGCTTCGCAACTTTGGGGTGTCTGCCGTGGCTATCAGAACGAATGATGGAATGCATTGGACAAATTCTGGCAGGACTTGCGGCCTGACCCAGAACCGGGTGCGTGGCACAGATGACGGTGTGGAGACGGTTCGCGAGCCGTGCGTGGTTGTGAACCTCAGCAGTGAGTAGTGTGCGACTTTCCCGCTATCATTCAATTGCACCAAATCACCTCTTCTGTATGACCCTACTGCCGTACTCTAGGCTCCCCGATGACTACAGGAACCTGTTCGTCCGCAGCACATCGCCACTCGTTGCTGCAGTGACCTTTCGCTACTGACCCATCAGCGACCGCCGTGTGAGTATTACCCGCGTGGGTCGGCCTAATCCCTGTCGCCACTGCCATCACTACACCTCTCGGCGTCTGCAAGAGGTGTAGTGAATGAACCGTTGCGTGAGTTGTGCAATTGAGATGCCGCTGTCGGAGCAGCAGGCAAGGTCAAAATATCTCAGCGAGCCGCATTTGACGATCTCGCTTGTGTCACATTCCAGTGTCTCCCTTCTCATCTTCCAACATCTCACATCTACCAACAACCAATCCATATTGACAACATGTCTGTGATCGACATCACCAAGGATCTCAGCGCACTGTTCACGCAGCAGGTAGCAGAAACGCCCGGTGCCGTGGCACTCGAGGATGAATCTTCGACATATACATACAACGAATTGGCGGTTAAGGTTGATGCACTCGCGACGAGACTGAGAGGACACGGCGTGAAGCGTGACAGTCTTGTCGGCGTGCTCTTGCCACGCAGCGCTGATTATGTCATTGCCTGCTTAGCGAGTTTGCAAGCAGGCGGAGCATTTCTGGTGCTCGAACTCGCATATCCTCCGGATCTCCTGGCAGATGTGCTGGAAGATGCCTCGCCTGCCGTCGTCGTTACCATTGAATCTGCCACTGGCAAGATCAAGGATGACACACCGCTTATCGTTCTGAATGAGACTGCGAGAGATGGCTCGAGCAACGCACATTACGAAATGGACGGTGCCTCATGGGCAGCGGATCACACTCACATCAATGGTTGTGCGCAAACAAACGACCGAACAGCTGTCAATGGACAAGCTTATAATCGCGACGATGCGAGTACGAACGAGCACACAACGGGCGTTGGAACACCCGAACATGACCTCGAGCGACTGGCTTTCGTTGCTTACTCCTCAGGCACGACGGGAAAGCCAAAGGGTATAGCGAATCCTCATCGCGCGGCTGTGCTCTCTTACGATCTGAGGTTTCAAGTCTCGGATCTACGACCAGGCGACCGTGTGGCATGTAATGTCTTCTTTGTGTGGGAGATCTTACGTCCGCTACTGCGAGGCGCAATGGTCATTGCAGTGCCTGACGAAGTCAGCTACGATCCTGTGGCGCTTGTCGATCTGCTCGCGGCGAAGAAGACGACAGAGACGCTCATGACACCGACATTGCTGGCGGCAGTTCTTGCGCGATTTCCAGACATCGGCACACGACTGGCAGATCTGAGGACGCTATGGCTCAATGGCGAGGTTGTGACAACAGATCTGGCTCGACGAGCTTTGAAGGCTCTACCAGACGTCCGTCTGCTGAACGTATACAGTGCATGCGAAACGCATGAGATTGCCTGTGGTGTTGTCAGAGATATGCTCGACGACCAAGCTACTTACTGCCCAGTTGGCACGCCTTTAGAGCCGGACCACGTCCACGTGCTGGATGAGGAAGGGAATGAATTAGAAGCTGGCACAAGCGGCGAGCTGTACGTTGGCGGTTCACTCCTAGCACGAGGCTACCTCAATCGCCCAGAGGCGACCGCTGCAGCATTCCTGGGCAACCGCTTCAGCGACGACCCCAAAGCACGGCTGTACCGAACAGGAGATCTTGCTATATTGCATCCTTCTGGTCTACTTGAAATCACCGGACGAACTGGCAGTATGATCAAGCTACGTGGCTACTCAGTCGTCCCGGCTAAGGTCGAAGACACCATCATGAAGCATCTGAGCGTACGCCACTGCGCGGTCGTATCGCACGGTGATGGTCTGGAGCGGCAACTGGTTGTATACTTCGTACGAGACTCAGAAGTCTCGAACAGACCAGCCGTCGAGGTCGATGATCACAACCACAGCCCGAATGCACGAAAAGTCATTTCGGAGTTCTTGGCACAGTATATGATTCCAACCTTGTGGGTCGAAATGGATCAAATTCCCACCAACGCAGTGTCTGGAAAGGTTGATCTGAAGAGTCTTCCGTCACCATTGCCATCGGCTACGAACGGTACCAATACACCCAAAGACCCAATTAGTCTGAGTGATATCGCAGAAACCTGGGCTACTACACTGGGAATTTCGAAAGATACACTGAGACCAGAACACAGCTTCTTCGATCTCGGAGGTCATTCCCTGTCACTAGCAGCCCTTGCCTCGAAGCTGTCCCGTCGCTTCGGGATTCGCGTTCCCGTCGGCCGCCTCGCCGATCCAGCTGATTTGCAAAGCCATCTTCACACTGTACGTGAAGTGCGCGATGGTGTCATTGCAGCAGTACAGTCGGATTTGCCAGCCGCACTTCGGAAAGACTCTTCCTTGGATCGCGACATCGAACCGAATGGTGCCAGGATATGTGCACTCAAAGATGCGAAGACGATACTTTTAACGGGCGCGACGGGCTTCTTGGGTGCATTTTTGCTCAACGAGCTCTTGGAGAACACCTCGGCTCAGATCGTTTGCCTCGTGCGGTCAGCTGAGCCATCGGATGGAGACAAGCCGGGCTGCACTGCGCGATTGCGCAAGAACCTGATCGACCTGGGCCTCTGGCGAGACTCGATCATGGAGCGAGTCGAGATCCTGGCCGGTGATCTGCCACGGAAACGACTTGGTCTCTCACCCGACAGTTTTGCGGAGCTTGCTGAACGAGTCCAAGTCATTGTGCACGCTGCTGCTCAAGTTAATCTCGTGTATCCGTACGCCGCACTAAGAGGCAGCAATGTAGATGGGACTCGGGAGATTCTGCGACTTGCCTGCCAAGGAGGTGCCACAGTACAGTATGTATCGACCAACGGCGTTCTACCACCATCAGAATCCGGACACGGGTGGCCAGAAGACTCGATGCTTTACGTTGACGCTGTTCCCGAGAAGATCCCAGATGGCTATGGACAGACCAAATGGGCTGCAGAACAGCTGGTGCTCGAAGCTGGACGTCGTGGACTGCCAGTCAGGATCTTGCGCGCCGGTACTATCAGCGGTCATTCTTCTACTGGAGCCGCGAACGCCTGGGACTTGCTCACAGCACTCTTCGTGGAATCAATCCACCTTGGCCATTACCCTGACGTCCCAGGTTGGCGAGCTGAGATGACGCCCGTGGACTTTGTGAGCAAAGCGATCGTACACCTCGGAAACCAGATCCACGCCAAACAACTCGTCTTCCACCTCGGTGACCCTGACCCAGTTGAGACGAAGACGGTATTCGAGCACTTCACCGAACTGGGGTATCCAACAGAGCCCATTCCCTTCGACGACTGGGTCAATCTCTGGCACGAACGTCGCGGCACAGCCAAAGGCGGCGACGGCGCTTTCACAATCGATATCCTCCGCAGCGGCATGCCAAGCGTTTCCTTCCTTCGCGACATCGTAGTCCTAAACAACGCCCAAACCCGCCCCTTTCGCGCCATCGTCGAACGTCCGAAAGTCGATGGTGTCCTGCTAGAGACATACGCGCGCCATTGGTTCGCGAGAGGATGGATGGACCGCGCCCCTCTTCGCAATACTGCCACAGGCGGCTCCGCCCTCTCCGTCAGGAAATCGATCCTCTCCGGCCGCGTCGCTGTCATTACTGGCGCATCCTCTGGAATCGGCGCCGCCGTAGCTGCCGCGCTCGCGAGCGAAGGTTGTCACCTCGTCCTCGCCGCTCGACGCGTCCCCGCCCTCGAGGCGCTGAAAAAAAGACTAGTGGTCCGCGAGGGTAAAGTCATCATCAAACAGACCGACGTCACGGACAAGACACAGGTCGATGATCTCTTCGCCACAACCCAACGCGACCTAGGCCCTATCGACATCCTCGTCTCCTGCGCCGGCGTCATGTACTTCACCATGATGGCCAACGCGCACACTCAAGAATGGGACACCACCGTAGACGTGAACTGCAAAGGTCTCCTCCACTGTCTCTCCGCCACCGTCCCTGCCATGCTGTCTCGCTACTCCACTACCGGCACCCCCTCTCACATCATCGCCATCTCCTCGGACGCAGGCCGTAAAGTCTTCCCCGGGCTCGGCGTCTATTCGGCCTCGAAATTCTTCGTCGAAGCAACACTGCAGACGTTGAGGCTTGAGACGTCGGGCCAAGGACTGAGGGTCACGAGTGTGCAGCCGGGCAATACGGAGACGAGTTTGTTGGGGATGAGTAGTGATCAGGAGGCGATTGAGAAGTATGGCAAGGCGAGTGGGGCGAGGATTCTGGATGTTGGGGATGTGGCGGGGGCGGTGGTGTGGGCGTTGAAGCAGCCGGAACATGTGGCGGTAAACGAGGTGCTGATTGAGCCTAGGGATGAGCCGATTTGAGACGACAGGGATATGGACGGTGGCGGGTGTGGGAGTGCGGAGTGGCTGTGAAGGCGCGCTGGTGTCGTTTGGATTTGGTTTTCGACAGGATAGTTCATGACCTCGCCGTCAAGCGTATGCAACGCTGCTCTCGCCGTCCAATCTCCAAGTCCTGTTGCGCAAGACACGCAGTGATTCGTCATCTCGTCTACCCACTTCGGAAAATATTGACATTCCGTGCTGGGGGTCCTCGCACTGCAGTGCTGCCAAGCTGGACGATAATGCTTTGTCCCTCTTCTGGGGTCAGGTGCTGAATTGGCGAGGAGAACGCGGAGGAGTGTCCGCTTCAGACGATAAAAGCTTAGAGTTGTGCGTTCCCGACGCCTTCCTATCGCTCTGCTACAGGTCAGCACAGGGAGTAGTATCTTGAGCGGATATGCAAAGTCGGAGTGTAAGAGATGCGAGAGCGGGCGGGTCCGCCAGCCCGGCAAGATTCGGCCCGACCACGCTTGCCATCTCAGGCTCTTGTTGACTTCATGCATCCGGTTCATGAATATATACATCCAAAGGAGCGTCAACTTCGTTGTATTGTTCCCTCGTCGAGCTCGCGATGTCGTCGCATGGGATCCGCGCTCCCGGATTGGACGTACAGCGCAGTAATCAGATGCACGGCGGGGTCCCTTGCCAAGTCCACCACCACATACCAAGCCATCCTGGGTATCTCTATCCAATCGTCTGATCGTCAGTCAGCCGGGATCCGCTGAGAACGGCAACTTTGGAAGTGTGATGTCTTACATCGGACACGCGAGCTGAAAATGCTCATGAAGAAGCTGATGGCGCTAGCAACACCATATTGGGAGTCGTCGCCGCCGTGCTATATCAATTCCAGACTGCTCCTGGCCGTGCTTGTTCTCAGCCTGCAAGTCTCACCTCGTCCCTACTAACCGCCGCCATGAAGTTCAAGACATGGGTACACGACGCCAATGCCGCTGTGGCACGCAGCTTTGTCGGGCGATACTTTCGACTTGAAGGTTGCGGACATGTGAGTACGCATAAATGCAACCAAGTACAACATACTGACATGAACAACAGCCGAAAGAGCGGAAAGGAAGCTATTTCTTCACCGAGATCCGTGCTGGCTTGGCAACGTTCTTCGCCATGGCCTATATCATCTCTGTCAATGCCAACATTGTCAGCCAGTCGGGTGGAACCTGCATATGTCCAGGCACTGCAAGTGATCCCACCTGCGATGCAGACTCTCAATACTTGCAATGCATTCAGTCGATCAACCGAGACCTTGTTACCGCCACAGCTGCAACCTCCGCTCTGACTTCGTTTTGCATGGGACTGTTTGCAAATATGCCGATAGGGCTCGCTACTGGCATGGGCACAAACGCGTACTTTGCTTACAACGTCGTCGGCTACCATGGCTCCGGTAGCATACCCTACCGCGTCGCGCTTACCGCTGTTTTCGCCGAAGGGCTCGTCTTTGTAGGCTTGACGTTGTTTGGCTTGCGACAATGGCTTGCTCGCGCTATACCGAGGTCTTTGAAAATGGCGACTGGTGCAGGCATCGGTCTCTATCTGACACTGATAGGTCTGACCTACTCTGCTGGCATTGGGCTCGTCACAGGCGCGACTTCGACACCGCTCGAGCTTGCTGGTTGCAAGCAATCTGTGATGCTGGACGACGGTACTTGTCCGTCCAGTGAGAAGATGCGCAGTCCTACTATGTGGATCGGCATATTCTGTGGTGGCTTCCTCACTGTCCTTCTGATGCTCTTCCGCTTCAAAGGTGCCATTATCGTCGGCATTCTGCTGGTCAGCATCATCTCCTGGCCGCGTGGGACCGATGTAACATACTTTCCATATACGGATCTTGGCAATTCGTCGTTCGACTTCTTCAAGAAAGTCGTGACCTTCCGTCCCATCGAAAACACACTAGCGGCACAAGAGTGGTCCGTCGGCGGACAAGGAGGCCAGTTCGCTATCGCGTTCTTCACCTTCCTGTACGTGGACATTCTCGACTGTACAGGCTGCCTGTACGCCATGGCAGGAATGTGTGGCCTAGTCGATGAGGAGACTCAAGACTTCGAAGGATCAGCCACTGCCTACATCGTGGACGCCTTTGGCATCTCTATCAGTTCCCTGATGGGCAACCCACCAGTCGCCACCTTCATCGAATCGGGTGCTGGTATTTCAGAAGGTGGCAAAACTGGTATTACCGCCATGACCACTGGACTCGCATTCTTCATCAGCGTGTTCTTCGCACCAATATTCGCTTCGATCCCTCCATACGCCACAGGCTGCACACTTGTCATTGTAGGAGGTCTCATGGCCAACGCAGTGACCGAAATCAATTGGAAGTATATCGGCGATTCGTTACCAGCATTCCTCACAATCGCTCTCATGCCTTTTACATACAGCATCGCGTACGGTCTGATCGGCGGGATTGGCTCCTACATCGTGATCAACACCCTTGTCTGGATCGTCGAGAAAGTTTCCGGCGAACGCATCCGACCTACCAATATTGAGGATAAGGAGTTCTGGACGTATAGGCTGCCTGGTGGTGTTATACCACCTTGGCTCAAGCGTGCTGCGCGAGGCAAGAAGGACTTTTGGCGTGAGGATGAAGAGGCTAGTGCGATACCCGGAATTAACGGTGTCTCTGCCGAGCGCAAGGGCGCAGACCTGGGAGTGGATGAGACGCATCGAAGCAGTGAAAGTAGTGCAGTGGCGGCGATGCACGATGAGAGTGATGTTACGAAGCTACAATAGCGCACAGGTATACAGAGCAACTGAATTAAGAAAAGCATCCACACCATGCCGCGCAAGCCTCATCCCTGATCCGCAGCTACAGCCATCACCACCAGCAGACGGACCATCCATTCCTTCGAGTAGCTGTCCACAGATTTCGAGTTCAGTCAGACGCTAGCGACTCGTCGGTGTCGTCTACTGCAATCACAAGACCAGCGCTTTACGATGGTTCAGTGAATATGCTCAAATCACGAGAGTCACGGACCATCAGCAATAATTACCAACTTTCATCGTACCGGGTTGCCGTGATCCCTTGTCCAACGAAAACCGTCCAGCTTTCGATCATCATTAGCTTCTGCGACGAGAAAATCTCGCCATCCGTCACGATCAACTCTCCTGCAATACCAGGGTCCGACACTACCATGAACAGCTAGCTTATTGCCAAGTTTGAGTGGGGTATAGTTTGCAGAAGTCTTTTTGGCTCATTTGTTGAGAGTGAGCTCTGGGGAGTGGGTAAGGAGGGGGGGAAGAAGCTAGCGTTGTCATGTCGGGCTGTGAGGTGGCTGGGATATGTTGAGGCATGGTGTTCACCGAGGATTTCAAGGCCCCGTGGTCCGTTTGGTGTGGGATTTTTTTGACCAAACGACGGTATGATACGGAGCAGGGCGCAGAGCACGGCAGCAGCCATAGCGAGCAAAACGGAGCTTGAAGAAGCGTCCGGGGGCCGAGTTGACAAGGTCGAGAGATGCGCCAGTATTGCCTGGGGCAGCATCGATGCATTCGATAAGAGACTGCATTTTGATATGAGGACCGTTCGGTGATTGGTGTTGTGGACTGAGCGAAGACACATCCTCACGAATGGCAGGACTGGAGTGCTTTTCGAGCTGAGGTCTAGGATGAGGACAAGAAGAAAATTATGAGTTGGAGCAGATTTGAGGATCATAATCGAGATTTTTGGTAGCCAGCAATGGAAGCTTGCAGCACGAGTATTCCCGTCACAATAGTAGAGACATGAATCTGAGCACCCTGTACGTACCGCGTTTCACATTTCTACCTTCCTACGTTGCGGACCAAATCCTCTTGTTCTGTTCCGACTTCCCGGTATCAGCCCCGTGATCGGGACATATTCGAGCGATATCATTAATGGCGAACATGCTACAGGAACTTTGAAATGGGCATGGCTCGCTCGCAATGATCGGTGGCACATGACGATCAGAGAAGTAGGCAGCGTGACCGAAGATAGCCACGAGGATAGCGATGCCACAGAACGCTCCCACGAAGGAAGAGGTGTATATTGCATACACAGGGACTGGCGGCGCTGTAGCCGAGGAAGCGACTGATGCTTGTAGGGAGTTTGGGGAGGATATTCCAAGTGCTCATGGCCATCCTAGCTGGTGGGTATGGGGAGCTCAATAGTATGATGGATCAGGACTGTATGAGCGTGGCGATCTTTAAACAATCTCGTTGCATCACTTAGGATCGTGTGAGCTGAGGTAGCATGCGCGGCGAAGAAAGCGTCAGGCTGAGTCATGTGCACGCCGATCCTCTACCGCGCAGTGGCTGGCCAAAGGCACGGTGTATAAGATCTCCGCTACTCTACGGGTCCACTTCAAGTATGACTTAAAGGTGACCGGGCTGATTGTCATCATCCTTAGCTACTCAAAATCTGTCAATGAACAGAGGTCTGCCGGTGACCAGCGCCAGTCACGAATAGCTCGAAGACTGTGATTGGACACTAATGCGATATTGCGCTGCATCAGCATCACGTATTACATTTCTCCGAAGCATTAGTGTATACAGCGTCGCCGTTCACGTCCATTTGGAGGCAGCCATTTCGAGCAGCACAGCACCAATGTAGACAGTGCTTGGCGAGTCCAAAATCCGGCCTCGATGGTGCGCGGAGCCAGTTGTGTGGAGTCACTGTTAATGGCCAGGTACATACCGCGTCTGGAAGCAGCGGAGTGTCGAGGAGCCAGGATTTGGTTGATCAGAACTAAGGCCCTGACCAACGATCCGCCAACCTCACATGCTACGGAAACGCCTCAGTAATCGACGAGAGTGGTCAGCAGTCAGGACTGATATATCGCAGCCCAAGCATCGGTTTACTGGTATGGTACAGCGAGCTTTCACAATTTGGCGTTATAGCTGTCGATTTTGGCTTTTCGACACCCCGCTGCTTGCAGAGACTGTATCGCTTCAGGTATTTGTCGGCATACGCAACATGCACAGTAGGGGTTCTGATAGGTCTTTTTGGGCCGTGCAATGCCGTTGTCCTTTGAAGAGAAGTCTGACTCAGTCCCGGATCGATTTCTGACATGCTGTATAACCCAGTCACCGCTCTTTTCCATCTGCTTACTGTCTACTCCACGAGCCTGATTGCCTCGACACCGATGAAAGCTTCAAAGGGATGTCCGGTGCTACTGAAAGGTAAGATAAGCAGCACCCTGATGGTTCCAGCGCACGGGGCACATGACCTGACCCAGCAAGCTAGCGCAACCTTCCCGAGCCGAATGGTGCTGTCCTCTGCGAAGTTTCGAAGTGTCAGCTGTTTTGAGATTACCAAACAACTTCCGGTGCAATCATCAGAGTGTGATGCTGGTGTGATGATGTACTTATGCAACACCATGCGAGACAGAGATTGTTTACAAACTTGTGGAACCACGCCCATAAGAGGGAGTCGACCAACTCACCGACAAATTACATGGCCTGTATCAGGACACGCGAAGCCATCCCTTTGAGACCTCGTTTGAGCTAATGAGTTCACCTGAAAGCTCCGAGCACAGTCGATATTGTGCCTCTTGCAAAGACCCTGCTAGCTTATGGGCTGGATCGGGTCCAATAGATCGACCACATTGGCAGACCCATCAGCCTCTCTGGCACCCTCGCAACGAGACGCACTAACACTACGGGAAACCGACAGAGGGATAGTCGGTACAGACGTAGGATGGGTCGATGGTGGATAAGGGACTCGCTCTTGCAAAGTCTACACCGAAATTATTGTTCTCAGAGAGAAGGCCAATGCGTCAGGGCCCCTGCGGCTGTGAATTACCGCCTGGAACACTCGAGTTCCAGCTTGTATGGGGAACGAGGATGGATAGTGGAAATGGGGCCCTTCCATGACATCAAAGAGCAGGCAAAATCCCCTTCTGCTGCTGAAAGAAAGTTAGAATGGTACCTCACGGTCGAGCACGACGACGCGTTGAAGGAAGTGGCGGCTCATGTACGTGAAAGAGAAACGCCTCCCGTTGTGTCTGGCAGGCACATTTCTGGCACTCGCTCAGACCGTGCACCCCTTCCGTCGCAGGAGAGGCACAACAACGACCAACGCGTGTCTCTCATCGTGCTTGACGTACGTATCGATGGTCAGCAGGCAATATTAACCGCTCGTGATAGTCCGGATTGCCTCATGTTTCTGCTGAGGAGCTACCGTCGCATCTGCCTCGAGTTTGGTGGATCCAGGATGTCTCGAGACTTCAACTAAGGCTACACTCCACGTGTCATCTGTTGACGCATCGTAGCAATTCCATGAACGATCACGGAGGTGACATCATCCTGCACCAATACGTTACCTTTGACAGCAACGGCGTTGTTTGGTCGTATAGAGGTGATAAAGTGCAAATGATGAAGGTGTTTGTGGAAGCAGAAGCAGGGACCATGCCTGCCCTGCACGGAGGAACCTCCGATGCAGCGCATGTCACTGGACAATTTAGCGAGATGATCTGGAACGGAATATTGCCCGTAGGATAGCTCCCATGTCCACTGCACACAGCAGACATTGCCATCAGTCTCTCGAAGCCAAGATCGCGTAGATCTCAAGTATATAGTACAGCTTATCACGAGCGCGAACTGCATCGTAGCCACTCGTCAGTGGTATTGGCACTCCATGCCTCAGGCACCTGGCACCAGTTTCTTCGCCGTGGGTCTTTCGACTCGGCTCAGGAAACGGCCACTCGATACCCTCAACGACCGTAAGCCTTCCCAGCCGGCTTGTGCAGGTCGACATTGGTATGGATACTATGAAGTGAGACCTGAGTCAACCTTGGTATAGTCTGATTTCTTGATGCTTAACCATTTTACGAGCAACGACCAAGACCCGTTCTGTCAATCTAAGTCTCATACATCGTGTTATATGTCTTCGACAATCATGTTGTCTGAGCAATGTCGCCAGTATCTCGGTCAGTGGCGAGTCTCTAGCCAGCCTTCAAAGAGGGAGCAGTCCCATAGCGCAAGCTCAGATGCTTCACTCCCGTCTGCAGGAACGGACATAAATTTCATGTACGAAGATCAGACGACATATGCGCGAGTGAGACCATGCATTCCAGAGGCGCAGTCCCGACTACAATGGTTTTGGTATCAATAATGCCGTGTTCAATACCGTCCTCTGATCCACATTGCGGAGAGATGCGAAGATGGTTCTTGTTCCATTGGACAACGTCACATTTCCCCGCATTGTGTTCCGCACCTCTCCTCTTGAGCTCGTGCATAGCACCTCTCCTTTTTGGGCGGTACATGTATGACATGCTGGTGTAGTAGTCACGAGGATCGAGCGATTATTGCACGGCACAAGGCAGGCAGGAAGCACTCAGACTGAACAGAGCTCTGGCAACGTACAGACAGCTCAATTTACCCGAGGATTACCAATACCCCCGAGAGGAATATCAGCAAACAAACACAAAGAAACGCCTACGAATCGATCCACTCCGATCAGCGAAGCACACATTGGCGATGCCATCATCCACAGCAGCCATGTACTCGCGACGCTTGATTCCCCGACTCAACACCCTCACGACAGCACATCCGACCACCACCACCACCTCGAGATGGTTCGCGTGCTCGGCAGTCCAGCGGGACAGCAAGTACAAGACGCACGCACACGCACCCGCCCTCTCCGACATCGAGCCCGAGAAGGGTCACGTCTTCGACCAGAAACAAAAGATATTCCGTGACAACCTCGCCGAAGCCAACCGGAAGCGAAAAGAGCAAGAACGTCAGTCTGAGTCCGCTGCCAGTGCTAAGTCCTCTTCCAATACGTTCTCTTCCACTCATCAAGTGCTTGGCGAGGCCGCAAGCTCACTAACCACTCATGCAGGAGAAGCGGCGCGCAAACAAGACAATGGCGACAGGAAGAAGAAGGCAGGACCATTGACGAACCTCATCTATGGCACCGAAGAGGGACGAGAGATGGATCGCGAGATCGAACGGAGCTTCTCGCAGGTCTTGGCCAGGGGAAAGTACGTCCACAGCATCGTGTTCCACGAGGTAAAGCCGGACAAGGTCGACGAGTATGTCGAACTTGTGGGCAACTGGTATCCGAGAATGGCGGAAATGCCAGAGAATAAGGTCCATCTCGTGGGTAGCTGGCGGACAGAGGTTGGGGACTGTGACACGTTTGGTGAGTACAATAGGAGCACTGAATACACAAACACAACACGTTGCGAGGCTGACCTGAGGCAGTACACATTTGGGAGTATCAGCGATACTCGGGCTACCACGCGTCACTACACGCCATTCAGAACCATCCAGAGTACGTAATTGATCGATCAACCTGCGAGACATGCTGACCGAGCCGCCCACAGTTTCCCAGAATTCGACAGGAAGCTCAAGAAGCTGATCGAGAACAAGAAAACATCCCTGATGCAAGAGTTCCGCTTTTGGCCAACATCACCTCCGCGTAAGCTTGGCGGTGTCTTCGAGTTGCGATCATATACGCTGCATCCAGGCAACTTACTGGAGTGGGAGACACACTGGCAGAAGGGCCTGGCTGCAAGACGCGAGGTGATGGAGGGTGTTGGAGGTATGTTTTTGCATCTACCGCCCGTATCAAGCAGCACTGACGTGACTTTTCAGCTTGGTTCGTACAGATCGGCGCACTCAACGAAGTCCACCATCTTTGGCAGTTTGCCGACCTCGAGGAGCGCCGAGCACGTCGTGAGCAGAGCTGGAGCATTCCAGGCTGGGGTGAGACAGTGCACAAGACGGTGCCTCTCATTCAGACGATGAAGAGCAGGATCATGGTTCCCATGCCATGGAGCCCGATTGGCTGAACGGGGCACATGACAGCGCGAGAGTGTCCGGACTGCAATACTAGCGAGCGTTCGAAACAGCCCTTGCTGAGGCGTGCAGGGCAAGCATACGGCGTATGGCGCAGCATGGATGGTTCTCTTTGAACAGCATGAAATGGGATGGTGGAATCGAGAAGAGACGCTCTTAGCGAGAATACCGTTGAAGCGCCAGTATGTAGGCATAGAGGAAAGTGACATCAAACATCAAAAGCTTTTCTGCATGGAAAGTGAAGCACCTTGGCATCATCAAAGACACCTTGAAAGACGCATGGCTGTTCTTCGCCTGAGACGCCTGGGATGACAGACCGGCGGGGAGGGACATGGCAGTTGTTTCTTGTACAGTGATGATGAGCGTACAGCCGGCTAGAGTTGCAAATTCGAAAATAAGCATGACCAGGATGGGGAAAGGCTTGAAAAACCACCCGAGCAGGGCTGCTGGCTCATTCCCTTTCCTCCCTTTCCTCGCAACTCCGTACACCCCCAATGCATTTCAACAGCTTACATATACATATTAATGCACACTTTTCCCCCGTTCACCGACCACCCGCCTGCAGGTGGTATCTTACATCATGTCGCGTTATCATGGGTCTCATCGCTATGTCGTCGCCAACCACGTCAAACCGTCTATCTTCATGCACGCTCGCTCTGCTGACACCACGAATCCTGGCGGGCCACAAACATAACACCAACTTCGTTCGCCGCGGGGACCGCACGTCTCGTTCAATACGGCCTCGAGATCGGGTCGACATCTCCCTGCGCCTGTCTTGAATATCCGCACATCGAGACCTTCGCATTGCAATGCTGTTGCTCCGGTCAGCCAGCGTCACCAGACTTCGGTCGAATAACCTACCTTGTATTGCTGGAACGTCCACGTAATCACACTCTCGGACGACCCACACTACAATGCATCTTGTCCAGTAAATCGAACTCTTGGGATCCTCCTCGCACTTGGCACACTGGCTCAGATCTCGGCTGGTCGCTCGCTGCGCCTGGAACGCTTGAGCGATTGCGATAGCGCCGGTGACCCCTGTGCCAGCTGTCAGACAGACGACTGTCTTGAAAGACATTGGTTTGGCCGCTGTAAAGTATGGACCCTCCAGCCGCACGTCGAGCTGGACACTTCCATCGAGATTTTCAGCTAAAGTGCCATCCATGGCCGCGACCTGGCTGCAGGTAACGGAAGACGATATGCTGGAGCCATATGAGTGCGAAATTGGATCCTGCCAGGCCGCCTGACAACCCGAACCGTCCTCGCTACCCTCAAAAGGACGTAGCACTGGACGCGTAGAAACCCAGAGGCCTCTGCTCTCGCGATATTCTCGCACCGGACCATCGCTCGACAGTGACTTGTCTTTGGCAGTATTTATACTACCTGGAGGCGACGATTTGGCTGATGTACCGATCATGGCCTCTTCCTCGGTTAAAGCCGCTAGCCTGGTCGTCCACTGCTCCCTTTTCTCGCCCGATGACCGCAGTGCTCCTTCCGGCTTCTTGGACTCCACAGCCTTGAACAAGAAATTCACGAGTATGAATTCTTTCCCGTCCCGCTGGAACGTCTTCGCGGAATCGAGATGCGTCGTGGTCGTGAACGGATGAATCTCGAAGCGGGACGAAGCCGCATGGTGAATGTGAAAATGGGCAAGTGGTGATCTACGATCTCGTACCGGCATCAGTCTTTGCCGCGGCAAAGCCACTGTTAAACTGCCATCGCTTTCAGCACGGTTCGTTCCCACACATCAGAATGAGCGCTCACCTGTACCAGTTCCTCCCCAATGCTTGTAACCCACTGTCAAGCTTTTGCCTCAACGCGAAAGCTCGAAGTGCCCAGTCAATCACCCACAAACACAGCCCTGGAGCAGTACAGTAAAACATGGTCGAAGCATGGAGGCAAATCACCACGACAGCTACGATAGCTAGGAGATGTGTAAAGTAAAACACATTGAAGTATTTTCTTCGAACCCACGGGAAGCTTGTCAATACCATCAGCGTCATGATGAAGGTTGCCACGATGCCCGTGAAGGGAAGAGAGGCTCGCCAGATTGCGAGCGAAGAACGGTTTCCGGGCCAAACCTCATGGTAGAGGTACGTCGGATTGAGCACCTGGCACAATCAGCAATGCTCATCTTCCCGCATTTGGCACTTACTGGGAACACCCGGCGGAAAGTGTCCTTGGCTCGGTCATAAACGAGTACCCAGCTCATGTAGGTGAAGCCATGCGCAAGGACCAATATGAAGAGGAGATATGCTTGGGTCATGTGAAAGATGTAGTTGGTGCTTGGCTCGAGCTTGAAGAAGGCTGCCAAAGTGCCATGTCTACAATGCATTAGTACAAGAGGCGGCCAGAACATGGGCGCGTCACGCAGTCGTTGCCGTTTCAGCATAAAGGTCGCACACTTGGCAAAAACTCAGCGAGCATGCCACGGTCTGCGGTCAGGGACACGCTGCAGTGATAGCTTGTGTCTGGCGATATCTCTGTGCCGAAGTTCCAAGTGCTCCATGCTAAGTATTCACAGCGGCAACGACTTTCGTGACACGGCTATGCAAACGGGAACATGCCGAACTCACCTGGTAACCGGCAGCAAGACCAGGCCCATGGTCACATCCGCAAGATGGCCGCTCTGGGCTACGGCTGCCACGATATTGTTGCCACGCAACACTTTGTGGTCCGCCGTCACGCCTCTCTCCCGGAAATATTCGCCTAGCCTCGGCCACCAGACACCAACCAGGATGCCGTACAAGGCGCATTGCCACAAGACCAAAATCAAACCGCCAAGACTCAATCGCTTGTTCATGAGCGGTATCCAGATACCAATGGATCTGGAGGTGAACCTTCGCACTGCTGGTCGTAACGCACGAATGCTGAGAAATGCCACGGAGATCGACAACCATGAGTACCAGACAATAACATGGCGGCGAGCCTGGTGGGGAAACAGCCACTCTCCGCAGACTCCCGCAAAGCAATGGTGGTTCGACCTGTATGTGAGTCCGAAGGAAAGTCCAAAGGTGCAGACAATGCAGATAGAGAGGAGCCAGATGCCCAAGAGATGATGCATATCCGGTCGATCGTGCGCAAGAGGATGTCTACCCAGGTGGAGGGAAAGCAGTTTGAAAAGATAGCGCTCCCCGCTGGTATACTTTATTCCACGATCGTCATGGACCTCATGCTTGACAGGCACGCTGGAGACCATTCCGACATGGCAAGACAATTCACGCCAACATTACGAGAGGGAACACCGAAACACCACGACGTTTCATGTCACGACAGCAGTCAGGGACATTCGGATTGCACGAATACCATCTCTTCCATTGCCGCGTACGGCCATGGCTAGAAAAAGCTGACTGTGGTATCGTATGCCTCGATATCGGGGTACAGTATATGTCGTCATCATTGGGCCACTGTCTAACAACCCTGTGTCTTATCTTCTCAGGCCTGGTAGGCGGCTACAGAGCCCCGAGAACCCTAGCACATAGCCATGCGATCTCAGCGCTATCAGGCTGAATCACAGCGTTCTAGATCGCCAAGGCTCGTAAGCCCGGACTAGACGGGGGAGGCAAATGGTTAAATAAAGCAACACCCTCAGCGCAGGATTCTGGCGGATGCATAACTTGCTCGCAACAGCATTATTCACGGCGCTTCTACTAGATGACTGGAGATAAGGATACGGGTCAGCCTGATACTGCCCTGTTCTGTTACACTAAGTGAAACCTCGACGTCCACGAAGATGGCGCTATCTGTTTATGTGGAAAGTGCATTAACCTTGCAGTGCCAGCGAATGTCCATTCTCTTCCGGACGTAGGAAAATCGTATGCATAGCAGGATGGTGACGGATATCGGCAGTTCTCCGCGACGTTTCGCGCTCTTAGGGCTCTCTCGGCCAACGGAAACTGCGGTGCATGGCCCTGGAAGCCCAGTCCGACCACTTCCAACGTTACAGCTATAGCATCAGTATACGGGGGACTGGCAGGATGGAGATGACCGTCACACCGCACTTTGTCCGTGCAAAGCAGCTAGGTCCTCGAGCAATGGCGTTCGTGGCTGCTTTGTGCTGCTGTGGAGCCGACGGAGGTGTCTCCTGCCGAGAGCTTACTGGCGCGATGTCAAGGTCATGACAAGTCTGCCTGTCTTGCCTTGTGGTTTTGAGGGTCTTTTAGGCCAGGCACAGATATTCATGCATAACAGGCCATCGGCTCGTTGCTTGCCGTGTATTTTGGGCTTTGCGACAGTTGAACAATCGGTGCTGGACCCTGAGGGCCGCGTTGGGAACGACAATGTTCACGACGCCTGCGCTAAGCGCTGTTGAGGACTCTTTTTGTGACAGTCACTAGAGCTGGAGCGACGCCATGACGACTCTTCTCCAGTGCCAGGCTTGTAAGGCCCAGTGATCTGATGCAAATGTTTGTTCTCGCGAACGGATAGCCAGAGCCTACGCAGAGCATGGTGCACAGACGGGACGACTGTAGTATGCGCGCCGATCATGTAGAACCACAACCACAGCCGGGATAGGACCAGCAAGGATCAGATGAGAGTGATGTGTTTCTTTATGCTCGATAGGCAAAATATCATCCTGTTTGTCCCTTCTACTCCACTCGTCTTCTTGCTGCGCATGTGAAAGAGAAGGGCAGTCTGGAAAAAAAAATTTACAGCTTCCGTGCGCGACACCCCGGCGCTACTGCACCGTGCACAAGGGCTCTGCCCTGGCAAGCATTGTCCGAGGAACAAGTGCTGGGACCACGGCGAGAGGGGTACAAGGGACTTGATTTAGTACGCATTTCGTGCTCGGATTGGTGGATGCACGGGAGCGGCGATGGTGACTTTCTGTTTTGGGTTTCTAGACTGAGGCTTTGCTGCACTGCTGTGTGGACTTCTGTGGCTGCTGCTGCTGCTGCTGCGAGATTCGGGCGGTATGGCTGGCAGTGTGCGTGCGAACGTGTGGGAACCTCGTCGCTTTGCCGATATTTCTTGTGTCACCAGTGAGTAAGGCGGCGACGTTTGGTTTTTGCCTTTGGTTCCAGGGAGCTGGGATGGTTCCCGTTTGGCTTTTGGGTTTGGGTGGGTGGTGTTAGGCAAATGAGAGCGAGGCTTGGATGAGATTGCGGAGTGCGTACGATATGCTTGAGGTGCTTGATAAAGCTTGTTGTCTGTTATTCTGGAGGTGAGTTGCTGATTCTCGGTAGTGCTGTGGTGGTATTTGTTGAACTAATATGGAGTTCGGAGTGCATCCATGAGGTAACGTGACAACAAAGTACAGGCTAGATGCCGGCGATGTCGGTCTGATCCAATCCAGGCATGATCGCGTCGTCCCGTTTCTTGCCAATCGCTCTGGCATCTTGCTCTCGAATAGCCTTCACAATCCTTGATGGTACCAAATGTTTAGGGTTTCGTGGGCCAGTACCGGGCAATGGACATCAAGTGAAAGATAGGCAGGTATGGCGGCAGTCGCTTCGATGAAGAATAATGTGGGCGAAGCGGGCGATGCTCGATCAAAAATGAAACCCATTATGGCAATGCACAGAATGGTCAGTCGCTCTTACACATGCATTCCGCTATCATAGTACAGAATAATGTTCTTCGCTCTTGTCAAGCACACGGGGTATAATCCAAATCACTTCACGCACAAACGTACATTCATAATCCACTTCATAACCTCATCACAAAGTCCTCATCGTCAGCATCGTCATCAGCATCACCATCTTCCCATCTCAAACCATCTCCTTCTTCTCCACCTCCCCATCCCCCTTCCCCTCACTACCACCCCTCCTCGCCTCCTCCTCTTCCCCAGACCCAGACCCCTCTCCCCCCACCTCCAACCCCGTCCCCTCCGGCCCCATCCCCCTCTTCCTATACCTCTTCTCAACAAAAACCGGATTCTCCCCCTTCTCCCACGCCTCAGCAAAAATCCCATCCAAAGTCTCGAGTTTCCAGCCGTTAGTCTCCGGGAAGACGAAGTAGATGACGGGGATGAAGGAGAGGTTGAAGCAGAAGAAGACAAAGTATGTCTTCCAGGCGATGGAGTTGATCATGATGGGGGCGAGTTGGACGACGGCGTAGTTGAAGATCCAGTTGGAGCAGGTGCTGAAGCCGTTGGCTTCGGTGCGGATGCGGATGGGGGTTACTTCGGCGGGGTAGAGCTGTTGGAGGGGGAGGGAGGATGTTAGTTATGGGAGCCGATGGGGGTGGGGGTTGGGATTTTAGGGCAGGGCAGGGGATTGATTGGATTGTACGTACCCATGTCACGCCGAGCCAGCCCAGAGCGAAGAATGTGTCGTAGACGAAGATGAAGACTGTGGCGGCGTACGCGGGACCTTTGTTCTGTGGGGAGGCGTAGGAGAGGCAGGCTCCGATGATGAGTAGTGAAGCGGCCATGCCAGCTGCTCCGAACATCATAAGTTTCCGACGACCGAGACGGTCGACGACGAAGAGGGCCAGACACGCTGCTAGGAAGTATTCGGTGCCTAGCCAGCCGGTCATGAATCGCGAAAGAGTACCATCGAAGCCGAGAGATGATTCGAAAACTGTCGTGGCGTAGTAGGTGACCAGATTAATTCCCCCTGGGCGTTCACAATCATCATCAGCATCATCATCATCATCCATAGATAACCTCCCTTTCCTGGCTGCGTTGCGCTGCGCTGTCAAAACCACACAACTCACCAATCTGCTGAAACGCCTGCGACAAACACCCAGCACTGAATCTCCACCCATTCATACCCCTCGTCTTGTTGGTAACCAACTCCCTCCACGTAAGCTTCGCCGACTCCTGCGCATTAATCTCACTAATTTCCTTGATATCGTTCTGAATCTGCTCCGAATCGACAGTAGTATCTTCCAGCCGGGCCATAATCTCCGCCGCCTCCTCATTCTTGCCATGTTTGAGCAGCCATCGAGGAGATTCCGGGAAAAGAAGCACCCCGATCGCCAGGAGAACGGCAAAGACGACTTGGAACGCGATCGGGAATCTATCCAAAAAGAATAAATCTCTGTCAGCATAAAAAGATATCTCTCTCTCTCTCTCCCAAAAGACCTCATTCCATCGTGACATAAAAAAACATACCTCCACTGAAAACTCCCCAACCGCCCCAAAAACCAAAACCCATAATTCAACCAATACGCAATCACAATCCCCAACGTAATCAAAGCCCCCTCAAACAAGACCAAAAACCCCCTGATCTTCGGGGGCGCAATCTCCGACTGATAAACCGGAATGGTAGAAGTATTCATCCCATTCCCGACACCCGTCACAATCCTCCCGACAATAAGCTGCGCAAGGCCAAAACTGCTCGTCTGGATGGCGGTGCCGATGATCATGACGAGGACACCGATGAGGATGGAGCGACGACGGCCGAGTTTGTCGCCGAGGGCGATGATGGCGATGGCGCCGAGGAGGCAGCCGATTTCGTAGATGGCGACGACGAGGGCTTGGATGGCGCCTTTTTTGTTGTGGGGGGCCATTTGCGGGAAGGTTTGGAGGAAGATGGGTTCGGTGATGATGCCGGACATGACGCCTTCTACAGAGACAGACAGAAGACGCGGTCAGAAGGGGTAAGGATATGGGGATTGCAGTGGTGGTGTTTTGGATAGGATAGGATAGGATGGTGTGGTGGGGTAGGAGGTGAGATGAGGTGGTGGTTGGTTGGTTGGTTGAGTCTTACGATCATAACCCAGCAGTAAAAACCCACTACTCCCAGTAATACAGACTCCGACCTGCAGCCATTTGCCCGTCAGGCTATCGCCCAGCAATCCCTTATGGGACAAGAGCCCTCCCAAATTCTTGAAGCCCATCGCAGCGACAACTCAGTCAAAGTGGTAGAGGAACAGAACGAGAGGCCGAACGCGAAGCACAGCTCCTCGAGCAGGAGTGAGACGAAAGACCATATACATATCGTGCATTGACACAAACCGCACCATCTGCACGGTATAGTTCACGGTACCCCAGAAAGATCGTCAGCCAGGCGGCGGAGAAGTCGCGCCGCGTACAGTTGGTCAGGGCAACGGCTGGTTGTGATTGACCAGAAGGAGTAAAAGCATCGGTAAATTGTGTCAGTGGCTTCACCTTCACTGGTGCGTTGCAGCCGTGCGATCAGTCTTGTACTCTGCAAGCCGTAAATGAAGTCATCGCACTTTGTGAGGTGAACTTTGCTGTGCGGCTCAAAACCCTTTTGTGCTTTTGCGCACCAGTATGACAAACAGAGATGGCGTCGGAAAATACTAGTTCAGTATCTTCCACGTCACCGATGAATGGAATTGAGAAGCTCATGGACTTCCTCACGCGTCTTTGACGACTGTTCCCAGACTATCCGTATACTGACTGGCACCGGTCAGCTCGTATTGCTTCTTGCAAATGTGTCGTGCGAACAAAGTTGTCGTCAAAAGTAAGCTTTCTTGCATGACGTGGGGCAATCTCGATTCAAGTTGAGCCGCATCATGTGACAAGGATAGCGAGTGTGACCATTTCGAGACGGCGTCTCATAGTCGAATCGCGAGATGCCCTTGAACCGATGGCGTGATTGGCGCGCAAAGTCTTCAGCATCATCGGTGGTCGATTTACATGTATGAGGATCTCGTGAAAAGACATTTGTACTGTCAATATCAGCATCCTGTACAGATGTCATCAACCTCACGGAGCGAAGCGACAAAGCTAGCGCAAGACAGTTCTGCTCGAAAGTCGGGCTAAAGAAGGACCATCGTCCTGTCTTGTATATCGTCTGGTGTCTTCTATCAGACACAAGCCCGCCGCCGATCAATGCATCACGGAGTCAAATCTACAATGCGCGCTGTGTAGTCCTTGCCATGCTGTTTCATGGTTCAAAGTTGGTCAAGAAGACCCTCCGCTTCAAGCAGAAGCACAATCTGGTGGACTGCCGTTCGCACATTGTCCTTGCTGAGATCCACGACAAGATCAGCTTCCTTGTCCTTAGGCGCCTCATATGGGTCATCAACGCCAGTGAAACCCTTGATTTCACCGCGACGAGCCTTGGCATAGATCCCACGCTTGTCAGTCTTCTCGGCGTACTCAAGCGGAGTAGCCACGTGGATTAAATAGAACGAGCCGTGCTTCTCAACAATCTCGCGAGCAGCTTTGCGGGACTCAGTGAAAGGTGCGATAGGTGCAGCAATAACCGCAGCGCCAGCACGAGTCAGCTCTGAGGCAACGAAACCAATTCGCTGAATGTTCTTGTCACGGTCCTCCCTGCTGAAGCCAAGTTCTGATGAAAGCTCAGATCGCACCGTCTCGCCAAGCAGAAGCGACACAGACCGTCCACCTTGCTGGTTCAAAGTGACGTTCAATGCGCGTGCAATAGCGTCCTTTCCGGAGTTGGTGTAGCCAGTCAGGAAGACAGTGAAACCCTGCTTGTTGCGAGGTGGGTGCGATTCGCGCAGGACTCGGACGACCTCCGGGTATGAGAACCACTCTGGGATATCACCACCAGTCCGCAAGCGACGACGGAGTTCAGTACCAGAGATGTCGAGTGTCCTGACATCCTTCGGCACCTCGTCCTTCGGTCGGTACTCGTCAGATTCTGGCAGGTAGGTCATCATCTGGAACGGCACAACCTCGATGCCGAGCTCGTCACGGTACTTCTCGACCATAGTTTGAGCATCGTACGGGCCGTAGATCTCCTCTCCCTTGCTGTTCTTGCCTGGTCCAGCGTGATCACGACCGACGATGAAGTGAGTGGCTCCAAAGTTCTTGCGAATGATGGCGTGCCAGAGAGCCTCACGAGGTCCACCCATACGCATTGCAAGAGGGAGGAGACCCAGTACAGCCATGCCGTTTGGGTATCGTGGTAGAAGAGCTTGGTAGACACGAACGCGAGTGAAGTGGTCGATGTCGCCCGGCTTGGTCATGCCAACGACGGGGTGGATCAGGACGTTGGCTTGTCGTTGACGGGCGGCGCGAACAGTCAATTCACGGTGAGCTCGGTGCATTGGGTTTCGCGTCTGGAAAGCGACAACCTTGGACCAGCCGAGCTTGTCAAAGTGCAGACGCAGTTCTGCTGGCGTGTATCGCAGGCCGACGTAGTCGTAGTGCATGAGGCGATCAATGGCATCGATTTTGCCACCCACGTAGTATTCGCCAGCTGTGTTGAAGAGATACTTCACAGCTGGGTGATCCGCATCACCACCAAAGACCTCCTTGGCTTCCTTCTGCTTGTCTGGCTTGTATACATCCTCGACAGTGAGTATACCAAGGTTGCGGTCGTCTCTGGAGTCGCGGAGAGTGACGCGAGCGCCTGCCTTGATTCCTAGCTCTTCGATCTCTCGTTTCGACAAGTCGAGGTTGATGGGCATGGAAAAGAGGTTGCCGTCAGCAAGACGGTTCTTCTCAACCACGCCATTGTAGTCCTTCTCGTTCATGAAACCCTCGAGTGGGGAGAAGCCACCATTTAGGATCAATTCCAGATCGCATAGTTGGCGGTCGGTAAGCACGACTGCTGGGAGTTTCTCGGCCTCATCTGCGAGTTGCTGTCGTCGTGGGGCATCGCGCGCAATAAGGTCCTTCAGGACACCACCATGAGGAGGGTTGGCCTAGATTGTGATCAGCTGGAACAGTCCATACGAAGCATTGAGGATCTTTTCATGCTTACCATGGCGGGAATGTGAGGTGTGAGACAGTGCAATAACGGAGTTCGTATAACGACTTTCTTCTCGAAGTTCTGCCAGGCACAATGCGGGACAACTTTTTCAGGTGCGCTAGTGCTTTTACACTTTCGTGACGTCTGCTTGGATTCAATGTTATTTCCGAGACCCAATGTAAACGAAAGCCGATAATTGAGCGATGGGACGTAGTGGATGTCGAGACCAATCTTTGAAGCTGAATGGAAGGGAATCAGGCGCTCTGTGTTATTTCAACGAACGACGGAAATCAGGAGAGACTGCTCACGGAGAGAGTCAGGCCTGCGCTCAAAAAGCCACGCGGATGTTACGCGGGCAGTAGGAACGCCTGTCTTGGCAAGGGTATCGTGGCGTGGATCGGTTGTCGAACTGCTGGGTGATGTGGTTGTCGTCGCGGATAAACACACACTCTCTCTCACGCAGTTGTTTCATCAGGTGTTTCATTACAGCTTATCTTGGCCTCATTATTGTCAGCGCCAAGCGATCACGACCTCGCATCAAGTTCGTTCTCACGCCGAGAACAGAATGAGCAACCATGTCTCAACATCATCATCACTCGCAGCAAACCACTCGCACCGTCACGAAGTCGTGCTGAGTCCGGACCCATGCCGGCAGATGAGGCGTCGACGTTGCGTACGCTCGGGGAAGGTCTCAATGCCAAACGAAGTCGCAAAGTGTCAAAGGCACAAATGCGATCTGTGCTGCCGCCTTTCGGCGATCCAATGTTTCAGGGTCGTGAGGCGACATTGCTATCGGTAGAGAGAAGTCTTCGCTTGAGCTCAACTGATGATCTGTCTGCATCGGTACAGCAAGAAATTACCTGCTGTCGTAAGTATCATTACGAGTACATGGACGTGGCGGTTGTGCTATTTCGTGCCTCAAGCGCAACACTTCGCTACTGCCAGCAGGTAGGCTGATGAAGTGCCTGAGATTGCGAGGGCTTAGTGTTGAATCGTCGTCTCACTCTTGCTCAACCACAAAGCCATATCATTCGTGATAACACTGCTTGCATCGGGTAGAGTTCCCACGTCGTGTCCTCCAATGCAGATGCAGCAACACTCCATCAATCCAACCATCGCATCCAAACAGAAAGCCCTCTAACAGAAACAGCATCACCCACAGCGGCACAGCGGCACACCTCAAGCAGTAGTAGTAAGTAAGTAAGTGAGTGGGATGTAATCACTATCAAGACTCAAAACAGCCCCCTTCAACGCTCTCCAACTTCCCTCCCTCCCACCCGCACCGCGCAGTAACGGCGACGGACTCTCAACCCGACACCGACACCAAAAAAATCCCTCGCCGCCCGTGTATAAGCGACACGGGATCCCAATGAGAAACACGACGAATGTCTCGCGCATATGCCCTGCCCTCCACGGCCGACGTGGTGTAACATTTTCGCCGAGGACGTTATTGGTCGGTGGTGCAGAGGTGCCCAGTCAGGGTCGGGCGATCGGCCGACGAGGCAGGAAGGAGGAGTGGTGTGAAAGCGATAGCCCATATCATGTCGACGATCAACCTCACTGCACGTCTTCTTCTTCTCTCCTCTTGTTTTCATCCTTCTCTGGCTTCTGATCATCGTGCTTCTTCTTCTTTTGACGTGAGGAAAGTTGGCTTGGGTGGAGACCAACATGCTTGGCTGATGGACGATCAAGCCGAGCAGAAACAAGTCAAGACTTTCTCCTGCCGCTTCGTGAAATCATGGAGACAGCACATACGACCGGAGACGGTGAACAAAAGTATGAGAGGTTTGTATATTTGCACTTCTTGGTCAATATTCTCGGCTATACCTCTCATCGCAGATGCTTTTCGAGACTGGCGATGCAATTCATGCCGCCATGCCTTACCACTCCAACGCCATTGCTAAGTCTAGAAACCCATTCCGTACCGATACCGATTCATCACTGTCATCCTCGAAAGCCGTAACATGCATCATCACGATACATTCCAACGCATCCGAAGCGGTCTGCCACACTGGAGTCACCGCCGGACGGTTCCCTGTCCTTCTCCTCAGACGTCCCAGCCATTGTTACGCGGAGCAGTCGATCCTTAAGCCTGATTGGATGGCATCGCTAAGTTCTTGCTGGCGTTTCTGTTCCTGCTCTGCGAGGAACTGGGCATACCGACTGCGCTTGTTGTGGATCCCACACTCGGTCTTGTTCTGACCTTTCCAGCGACCGGCACGCTCGTCCTCGCTATCAGTCACTGGCACGGTGGAGTGCCAGTCACCTACCGATCGGTACCCTTGGTCGAGGAGCTCGTTGGTTGGCACCTCGTTCTCTTGGATATACTTCTGGACGTCCTTGAACGACCAATTGGCCAGTGGGTTGATCTTGATCAGGCCTTCTTCAGTCACTTCCACGATGTCGATCTCACCGCGCTTGCCGCCTTGCGTTCTCCGTCGACCAGTCAGAACAGCTTGCACACCAAGCTCTCTGTATGCTCGCTGAGCCGGCTCCACTTTGGCAACGAAATCGTACAACTCGTCGTTCGTCTCCCACAAGCGCTCGCCATGCTTGGCTTCGAACTCCGCGGTCGTGTCGCAACCCTCTGGCTTGTATGTGTGGATATTCAAGTGTGGGTACTTGACCTTGACCCGATCGACCAGCTCGATGGTCTGCTGGAAGTGGTACAAGGTGTCAAGAAAGATGAGATCAATGTCTGGCTTCAGCACAAAGTCGAGCTTGGAGATCATGTCCATGACGGCAAGACCTGTAAGACCGAATGCTGAGGTCTGGTACAGATTGGGCAGCGACGTGATGCACCACTTGAGAACATCCTGCGGCGACAACTTGGACAATTGGTTGTTCAAGAACTTCAGATGAGGTCTGCTGAAGTAAACATCGGACAAAGAGGCAGTCGAGCTGCCACTGGCGTAACCAGATTCCCGGTCGCTCGAATTGGAGCGTGGGCGGTAGTAGGTCATTGTGGAGGTGAGTGCAGAGTCTTCGTTTCTCTGGGTATGTGCCGAGACAAGATGGTGGTTTCTTTGGTTCTGCACTTTTCTGGTTGCCTGCCTGGTGTAATGTAAAGCAAAGCAGAGAGAAGAGTATGTCGATGATGATGATGTCGACGAGATGGAGGAGATTCAAGGTGGAATTGAATGGTGTAATACTCGGACACAATCAGACTTGAGCACGCAATACGGCCTCGCCGCAGCGCCCACGGCTCCGGTGACGGCTACGAGCAACGACAGCATTTCGCTGCCAAAAGCTTACAAAAACTCGCATCGAAAGGAGTAAAGCGCAGATGGCGTGCTCGAAGGAAATGCCAAGAACTTTCCACTTTCCCAGGAGATCGTTGTTCTCGCCCCATCTGACCAATCAGCGAGCGTCAAAAGACTGGAGTCGTCTGGATTCCCCCAATCTTTTCTCTCTGTCCATGAGAAATGCCGTTCATGCGCTGCTGTGGGAAATGGCACCGCCTTGATCGAACCTTCGTCATCACCGCGACAGGAGGCAGCCATCACATCATGCTTCCATGGACGATTACCTGATCAGATTCGCATGTGCGAGAAACGGCCCTTCTTTGCGGTAGCCTCGGTTTTTGATGGCATGGATCGCTTGTTTTCTTTGTGTAGAAGAAATCTAAATTAATCACGCTTCAGTCTGACCTTTGTTACCAAGCCGTTACGCCACCCCATCTCGATTGCTAGAATCCTATGACTCTTTGTGCATGCGAGACCTGACGCCATCTGCTTGGAAATGCAATGACACTTCAGCTTGGGATTACACGAAGATACAGGTACTGCGTATAACAATAAATGACCCGCTACAAGACATTGTCGTGAATCTGTCCTCCATTGGGCAAGAAAATCCTCACTGCCTATACCACAAGATTTCGGCAGCACAGTTGCTTGACAATTGCTGTAAAAGGCAGCACCGCTACATAGAGTCAATCATATTATATTATATCTATCACGCATTGAACCCAGAATGTAACATCGTATGGTACCTGCATACTTCAAGTGGTCTGCTGAGAATCGGTGCTTCGAAAGGCAGATCTGGGAGACGAACAGATCTAGGAACCACGTGGGCGTGAGTAGTGCCCGATGTATTGGTCGTCGCTTGTGACAATAATACATAACTTCGTTTTCCTGCATTTCATACTGTTGAATGACCGTAGCTGCACAGCTCTGTCAGTGGACTTACCCGAAAGCGCTGTATCGCAGCTCGGCGCACAAAGTCGTCGTCGCGCAAAAATAACACTGCCCCGTCCCGACACGTCGTTCCTTCCTGACAGGGCCGCACTAAACGGCAGCGGCGAAAGCGTCCGATAGTGGGGCACCACCTTCCTTATCGATAAGCACGTGAGAACCTCTCGAACACTTCCATTAGCACTCAAAACCCTCCCACCAACACAAACACAATGGCCGACAGCGACCTCGAAGCTATCCGCGCAGCACGCCTCCAACAACTCCAATCGCACCAACCCGGCGCCGGCGGCCCCCAACCCGGAGCAAGCCAAGAAGAACAACAAAAGTAAGCCAGCCGCAACCCCGAATACTCCTCCACCTTCATTCTCACATTTCTCACATCTCTCCTCTCTCTCTCAAACAGAGCCCAAGAACGCGAAGCCCGCACCTCAATCCTCTCACAAATCCTCGAACCCCTCGCCGCCGACCGCCTCGCGCGAATACGAATGGTGAATCCGCGGCGGGCGGAAGACGTCGAGAGTAGGCTGATTGTGTTGGCGCGGAGCGGGCAGTTGCGGGCGAAGGTTTCGGAGGAGGAGTTGAAGGGGATTTTGGCGGCGGTGGCGGAGCAGCTGGGTGGTGGTGACTCGGGAGGAGGAGGAGGGGGGAGGGTGGAGGTTAAGAGGAGGGGGAGGGGGTGGGATGAGGATGATTTGGATGATTTGTTGGGTGGGGATTGAGGGATTGGGGGATGGAGGATGGATGGAAGTGGGGGAGATGCCGCGAGTTTTAGCAGTGTGTATTGAGTACGGCTCAAGGTAGCTGCGATTGGTCGTAAAGGGACGACATATCGAACAGCAAAGGCAGTAGAGCTCGTGGGGAGAAATTATGCTGCGAGGTACAGCATGTGCAGCACATTGACCGTTTCGATGAGAAACGCAGATAAATTCCAAAGGGTCAAGTCACGGTGCAGCCTGCTTCCGTAGCACGTGACTACTACATGATAGAACTGCCATGCGCTTTTGGTCATTTGAGAAATCATGTTGATCATCTTTTGCGTTCAGCAAAACGGTACGCGCATTCCCGAACTCCGTGCTCTCGCTGAATCAAGATGCATTCGACTTCTTCGAATCCACGCCGCTATGGAACGTAACAAACAGATCTGATACCCTTGCGATGATCGCCGCACCTCTGCTTGCTGCGCCATCCGTCGTAGCCGGGATCCAGTCCAGTCGTCCAAGACTCTGTCTCCTACGCTGATGAAGACATGATCGAGGCTGTGACCATATACTTATCCATAAGCCTCCGAAGTCGATTACACGCGGGTGCATGTTGCAGAGAGTCCAGTTCTTCGACAATGGCGCCAGTCTCTTCAAGCTCCGCAACGATACGGTCGACCTTTTCCCAAACCTGGCGAACGCGGGTCTGGAACTCTGTGCGCTTTGTGGCATCCCCACGAGTGATGGCGCTGTTGGTAGCTTGGGCGTCCAGGGCTGGAAGCCATAGAGATAGATAATATGCGGCTTGAGCTGCGGAGTGTGGTCTGGCATAGTTAGTTCTGCTTCTTCCCATAGGTCGATGTTGGGATGCTGGTTCATGTGGTCGATTCGGGAAGTTAACAAGATGATGAGGGCAATGTGCTTGCGCTGGGCCTTGGGTTGATGGAAGTCTGACATCGGGACGAGGTCAGCAATGTATTCATTGTTGAATTCGGATCTCATCGTAGTTTACGAGCTGTAGGGGCTGACTCGACTGATTCATAGAAGTCCACTACTGTATCTGCAGTAAATTTGCCTTTGTCGTTGACGCACATTCCCTGTACTTCGTCCAGTATTGCTCTAAAAATCCGTCAGGATCATTCTTGCATACTCGCGAGACGTATCTTGCGAGTTCCGGGTATGTTTCGAGGAAAGTTGTCTCCATGCTGATGCGCAGAACCTGACAGATACCATTCAGCCACAAGTAATGTTCGAGAGAAGAGAGTATCGAGTGTGCATCCCGCGTGTGGTAAGGCGATATTGAATTAGGAACGACGCAGCACCTTTCGTTTGCGCAGGTCGCAGCACATACATGCAAACACATTGGACTAATGTAACACGTGTGGAAGCATTCCCTCCTCATGCAAATAGCCGACTCGCGTGGACTGCTACAATGTATCAGCGTGTCCTACTGCGACGATGCCTGTCGCCGCCTCCCGACCCATACATAGTATCGACCTACTCCATAACAGAAGCGGAGTCTCTTGATCAGACATAGCTTGTCGTAGAGGTTCCAATTCTGCGTGGGGCAATGCTGAGTACGAAGAGGCTATAGTAGGTACGCGCCTTTGATGCAGCTCGAACGTAAGGATCTAAAGTTGCCTAGAACGGAACAAAGGACTCGATGATGATCGAATACGCATTCCGGCGATCGATACATACCATAAAACATTACTTCAGCATCACATGCCTCGCTTCAAAGCTTAGCACTGAGCGCGTTCTGAGCAGAATAAGCTTTCGAGGTGTCTACATGGACGGCACATCCCTGACCCACGTGAATATGCCTCATCTAGGGGCGCTGATGGTCACTTGCCACCCCAGGCATACAAATCGCTTTAGAACCCGAGAATGCCGTTCGCACTTAGCGCGATAACAGGTGCAAGACCCCAATGGTGATGACATCGAAGCCATTGGACCATCATCACGGCCTATTCTCTTAGGGTTGAAGGAGTGCACGCTCATAACGCGTGCTGCCAAACCGGCATTCGACGTGACCTTGAGAACTGGGCGCACTATCTGGGTCCGCAATTGCGGCCAGCACAGATAGCATATCGCGGTCAGTGCCATAGACTATCGCGTCTTCTGCTTGTCGTGAAACTAGTCGTAGTTATTGGCATGTCGTATCGTCACCGCATGTACGTGATCACTACGATCCCGATCGAATCCAGCACGATTTATCGCATCAACATTGTGCTGTATGCTTCTTGCTCGGACCGTAAGATACAAAGTCAATATATCCATCGCGATGGTTACATATTTCATGGTGTGGGCCAGCCACTCCAAACGTGAACACTCGGCAATACTCATTCGTACAGTCTCCGCCTTCTCACAGCTCGCACTTCACCATGTGCCTTGGTAACCATAGAAGCAATGGCCAGATGCCCGACATCACTATCGCATCCGATGTCACCAAAGCGTATCTTGTGATGTTGTAAAAGTCGCGCCCGGTCAGAGGCGTCGAGCGCAGTACCAGTATCTGGAATGTCCACGTATGGATTGTCTCTGGTAGCTAAGCTGGTCATGTTGAACATCAGCTCAGGAGCGCGGCTGAGCAAAAGTCGTATGATGGGATGGATAAGGCATGCGGCGATGAGGAAAGAGGATGTGATGACGAGAGAGTACATCCAGCCGTGATGGCAGACGATGACTTCCCATGACCTAGTTATGTTGCCATTGGTCTGGGATGTTGTGGCATTGTCTCCCCATTCTAAGGCGGTGCTGAAGGGTTCGGGCTTGTTCTTCGAGCCGATCGAAATGTATTCGTAGTTGCTGAGGCATGTCCAGAATGCATTCATCAGCTGGCCTTGCCGGATAGCAAAAAGCTCCGGACTGGTGGGTTCGTTGCCGCCGCGAAGGGCAAGGAACTGATCGGGATCAATAAGGTAGATCTGCGGCGCGTCTGCGATTTGGCCTGTTCGCCTAGGGCGTTGAGGAAAGCCGCAAGGAGGAACGCCCAGTTACCGTTCGTGTGCTCTCCGTAGTTACCTCCTACCAAATCAAGGACGGTGGAAGCGGCACTGGCGATAGTCTTCCGAGAGCACCGGATTCGGTTTGCTTTGCAAGCCGCATCGGAAGAACATTGAACCTCAACCTCTACGGACGTATTGGTGAGCGTACAGAACGTCGAAGAATTGGTCCAGCCATGGTAGAATGTAAAGTTACGCGGCGTGGTGAGGATGAGGTTTCTATAAATATCTTCTAACGTGGTGCTGTCCACGGAATCTTCACGGCTAGACGCGACAGAGGGAGGATCGCACTGCGTGTGTCCAAGATTTCCGGTCTGGGCTCGAAACGTCGCAGCACCACCAGGAATGTCGTCCCCACAGCTTGCATTGTAATTCAGATAAAAATGGCGGTCAGGACCACTGAATCTGCTACCATGTCCTCGCTTGTGGATGCTCCGTCGTTCGCGCCCTATTGTAATAAGCAACGCTGAGCGCAAAGGCGAGGAACGCCATCGAGAGTGCAAGGAGCAGAGCATCAACAACAATGGTGGACACAAAGGTGTACGGCGTAATCTTGGCCGGCTTAGCTGTGGTAGGCCATCCTTTGGGAACGTTGTTGGCTTTCGGATGGTAGTCATCGACCGAAGTACTGTCCTCCCGCTTGAGCAGGAGGTTTCGTGTTGAGACATCGCTGCCATTACGTGCGACCCTTGCTGAAAGATCGGACATTGTAATGTCTCTATTGCCGGATCTGTGCGAACTCATAGCTGGTTTGATGGGCTTTTGAAAGTGCTTTAGCCAAAGGACGTACCTGGAGCCAACCTAGCTTTTGTCCGCCAGTTCAGCTCGGTTTAGGGACAAGGCTGAAACACCTGCTGCATGACCTATTAATATAATCATTATGGATCTATACCAAAAGCGGCTATCACCATCCCGGATATGAGGGTTTGTATCGATCCTTTGGAGGTTGCCGTGGAGTTGCTGTCCCTCGTTGCGAGGGTCCAGGGCGAGGCTGATTAGAAATCCTTTAACAACGAATGGATCTGTTGGACCGGAACAAGCCACAAACTAGCAGGGCTCTTGCAAGATACGATCTTTCACCGGTGAACTGCTGTAGCTACTGCCTGTACCAGCGAAAGGTCGTAAGGTCTCGTACATCAACGAGCAACGAGTTAGAAGCAAGCACAGCAAGCGCACCTCCAGATGCGGTAACGCCAATGCAGACGACATATGCAAGGTGAATACAGAGCCGCCATACCACTGGAGAGAGTCCCTCGCTTGCCAGGTTGTTCTGCAATGCAGAAGAGCTGAACTTCGACGCGATTGTCTTTGCTTTCTTGTGTACAGACTCGGCGGCAAGGGAAACCAATAATAAGGTTGTTCTCGGACCGAGCCCACTTTGCGCTGCCGCTCTGGCCGTCCCAGCCAATCAAATCATAGTGAAGACGGAATGATGGCAGCTCACGTGCCCACCCGACACGCTTAAAGCATTCGCATGCGTCGTACAAGGATGGCACCCACATCTTATCGTATGCCTCTGCCTCGAATAGTAACATGCGACGCTATCATTCTCCATCATTCGTCGCTGCTCTCACCGGTCCTGCAACCACGTTTCGATGTTGTTGTCAATGTAGTACGATGTGCTTGTCGGGCGCCTGCGAGTGCCAACTCCAAGCTCCTCGTCTTCCCGATATACACGAAAGAATGTCTCGACCTCAGAGGTCTGGAGTCGTGTAAGATTCTGAAGACTTACACTCGGCGTGGTATCCAATATCAACGGAATCACCACTTGCACACGACAGTCCTCGTCCTGCGCCATTCCAAACGATTCGCAGCAATTCAGGGGTAAAAGATACGTGCCGTACGAAGGTGACTTCTTCTCTGGCACATATAGATCTGTTGACATCTCAAGGCCGCTATTCGTGATTGTGTACGGTTTGGGCCGACGTGGCTCGAAACGCTCGATATTGCGGCATGACCAGAATTGGCTGACACTTCTAGCAAGCATAGGGGCGATAAGGTCGGGCGTATCGCCTTCATTTGTTGAAGGTTGACCCTTCCATGCGAATATCGACTGATCCGTGGACTGTTTTATGATCTCCTGCTGTAGCCGCAGAAAAGCTCGACGGCCCTCTCCGTAGAGCAAAGGCATGTTCACCTGAAATATGCCAATCAAGCAGTATGCTTCGTCCTCAACCCTTGTTGTTTGTCGTCTTGCCGCCCAGCTCATTCGTTGTGCAATAGTCCAGTCACTGAGAGAGCCAACATGGATCAATACCGCTTCGGGAATACCGGTCACGTTGGCTATAGCCTTCTCTATACCTCGTTCTCGACTTCGGCGCAGCGCACGCACAAGTTCTGGAGCACGGTCCGGTCTTTGTTGAGGTACTCGGTCCGATATGAGCTTGTACTTCTTGACGATATGTCCAATTGGAGTCCATCGAAGGTCAAAGAAGACCAAAACATCTGGTGCGAGAAGTTCTTGTAGTGTCCAGCCGCGACTGAACCAGTTAGAGTCGGCGAGCTCGTTGTCATCCTGAACGTCGTGAAGGTGGACGCAGCACACGACGGCATTCTTGTACCAGTTGAACATAGAATTGACGGCTTCTATGAGCTCGGTGCTATTCTTCTTGTCGATGCAACAGGTATCGATCCACACCCATTGCACGTTGAGATTCTGGCCGTCCCTCTGTCGTTCTGGTGCAGGATATTGCTCGAACCAGCCACGAATGACGCGACAAAAGTTGAGAATCTTTCTGTAGCCTGTGGCATTTTGTCGTCTGTGCTTTCGAAAGTCTTGATACGTCACCTCATCCTGGCTCCATCGATGAGATAAAATGGCATAAGGTGGAATATCCTGGTTGGAGAATTCTCGAAAGTCGAGGGTGTGAATGTTCAGCAGGCGCATGCTACAGGACTTTGATCACGAAGCGCCTTCCCTGTGTTCTTACCTATCATCGTCTCGAGGTTGATCAAGTAGTCGTCTCAATGTCGCATCAAGTACTTGAGGTGGCGTACCATGAGATCAGCATAGCCACGTCTGCTGCGCCCTCCAAAGGGCGGACTATCGATAAGGGCGCGCTGCTAAAAATCTGTTCGGCAGCTCCTACATCAGAAATCTGCCGAATGCCTGGAGGGTACCTGCACGTAGAGTTGGCTTCTGTACAATACTATACAATGGTGAGTCTAGCAACACCATGAATCTATGGCTCGAAGAGTGGCGTAAACCTCTATTGCCAGTCCAGATCGCGCCCATCAGTTCAACATCGTAGCAACACTTCACCTACACGCCGGCGCTCTCGCCGAGACTCCAAAGCACACCCTCATACACACCGAACATAATAGCCGCGCTGGGAACCACTCTCAACATATGCGGCACCAGCCCACCATACAATGCCGGCATGCCCTCCTCCCTGAACACAGTCATAAAACACGACCAAAGTCCCCGATACTTGACATTGCCACTCGCATCCACAGGCGCCTGTCGTAACCGCGTCCGCACCACTTCGTGCGGATATGTGATCAATGCCGCCACGAATTTGGCACCTCCAGCAGCCGTTAGCTTACCTGTCCATTCGACAGTCTTGTCCCAAGCATTCGGTGTTCGTCCCGAAGCCACCAGATCTGCATGCCGTTTTGATAGAGATGATTTCGCTTGCTCGTAGAGCATCCACTGTAATGTGCTTTCGCTAACGCCTAGGTATGAGGCTGTAAGACCGCGGTATAAACCTCGTATGCCTTCGTGTCGTACTGTCTTTGCCACGCAGTCCATGGCGTTGCGATATTGTCTTCCTTGCCCACCAGGACCGGCGTTCTGTTTATCGAGTTGTAATCGTGTTTTTACCAGCCAAATCGGGTTTGTTGCTGTGCCTGTCATAATTCCGGCTGTCGCAGCACTGAGCAGATGCACGCCCGCTGTCTCCTGGCCATCGAAGAAGAGGTTCGAGTACACTCTTTTTCCGTTGCCATATGCCCAAAAGTTGATAGCTCTCGCAGGCACCACTCCAATCAGATTGGGTCCCAAACCTTTGAACAGTGCTCTCCATCCTTCCACTTTCGGTATTTGTGCCAGTATATGCCCCGTCTCTGATACGTGCAGCCAGCTCGCTCTTAGCAGTCCCATGGTGTGCACCGGCGGTATGCCTTTCGCTTGTCGTATCGCAGCCAGCTGGTCCTGGTAGAATGTGGATTGTAACCTCGTCTTCAGGACATCAAGTGGACTTGTCAATGTCGCAGCGGTCATGCCGCCGAGACCCCCTGCGACGAAGTGTGCCCATGGTCGTCGTTCTTTTATATCTCCTGCCGATGCAGGCAATATTGTCACCTTTTCGCCATTCTGCGGTGCTATCGGGTCGCGGCTCGTGTTTTGATCGAATGCTCGCGGTGTGCTCGTGGTTGCGACCATTCAAACTACGATCGTGCAATCTATGCTATGTGATCGTCCTTGGTCCTTTGTTGTCTCGAACCTCTTCTTGGAAGGATTTTTGAAGGGGTGATCAACGGAAGGCAAGCAAGTTTCGGGGCACGAACACTGATCGCGTTTCAATCGCGATGAACGTGATATCAACGCGATGATGCCTGAGATGTGCACGAGGTAGGTGACCTAGCGATAACGACCATGATCCACGATCGTTGCAGGGCATCTCGAACATGAAGCTCGGCATCGTCGACTTCATGCCCGTTTGCCAAGCCATTTCGCCGCATCGATCGAGACGTCACCATGTCAACACTCGTCTGATGCTCAAGGTATACCACAACTTCTTCCTTCTTGTACATAGCCTTGACGTTGCTCTTCGGCAACATCCCGTTCACCATGTTCGCCACTCCAATCATGCTCGCTAGGGGCCAGCCAGGCTTCTGGAAACGCTCGCTGGACGAGTTTCGCCGCCAAGCAACCATCGCAATCAAGATGGAAGGCCTACATCGACCACAAAAACCCTTCCCGTTAGTGAAATTTGACGCCGAAGACAGCATAGACCGGTGTAAGATCATGTGCGACAGCGACATGGGTGGTTTCAGCAAAGCGACTCTCACATACGTCCCCGGTGTAGCGCATCAAGAACGATTATCAGGCCCGGAGAAGGATATTTCGGGTCAGGAACAGCAGCGGGGTGGGGAGATCGTCAGTTCTGAGGCTGGCGAGCCTGCACATGCGTTGTTCAAGGGCCACATAAGTACGGATCTCCCACAAAACAAGCCCAACATCCAGAGATCTGGGTACGCGGCATGGAGAACCCGCGATCGTGGCGTGAGTTTGTTCGGAAAGTTACTATGGGACATCGACCCATACGCCTACCTTGCTCTCCGCATCAAAACCGACGGCCGCAAATACTTCGTCAACATTCAGACCGAATCCATAGTCCCTACAGATCTCCATCAACACCTCCTTCCTTCGTACACACCCGGGGAATGGGAGACCGTCACTATCCCGTTCAGCGCGTTCGTGAGGACAAACTATGGCATGGTGGTAGAGCCGCAGAATGAGATCATGAAGCAGAAAGTGAGGAGTGTGGGCATTGGATTAATTGATCGGGTGCCGGGGCCTTTTGAGCTGAGGGTTGCGGATGTGTATGCGACGAACAGGCCACCGGCAAGACAAGTGGGCAGAGAGGATAGTGGGTTCGATGTGGAGGAGGTCGAAGAGGAGCAACACGGCATGATGGACGAGGTAGAGCCAAAGAGGAAGAAGGGCGAGCCGGAGAGGATATTGATATAAGTGCGAAACAAAGACTTAAATTCCCAAATTGCAGAAGGAGACCCGTCAAGGACCCGAGATCACGTCTAGACTTCGTATCGGAGCCAGCTATAGTGAGATTTCGGTGACTTCACCACAGCAGAATGGGCCAACCCGGATCGAAGAGCAGGCTTATCTTCCAGCTGCTGGCTTTTGCGCGGTCTGCAGGACACCTTCAAAGTCTAGGAAGCTTGACTCGATTGGGAACGGATATCGCGCCTTCGGCCGAGATATGTGAATGCTGCTTGAGACGATCAGTGTGGCCTGAGGCTGTTCATGCCGGCGTCAACTTTTCCAAACACTGTGCCTGCACAAAGGGCGATCGGTCTTGAGCACCGAAAAGAAAAAGTGCCGCCATACACTGCGTCAATTTTGGATCATAGGTTCTGTGCACGTTGCAGTCGTGTGAAAGCCGATCAGTCGTGGTCGTGGCTGGTGCTTCACTGAACCGCTCGTTGTGCTGCCCTTTGTGCATTGGAGCCGGCGAGCACAGATCCACGTGCCAATTTTTGCGCCTTTACATCAACTTGCTTAAAGCTTTGAAATCTACTATTAATCTCCTTGATACCACACTCGCAGGAATCGCCAGCAGTACCTGGCACATTCTATTTGCCGCCATCAGTATCTAGCTTTGCTGCTAGAACACTCGCGTCAAACACTCTACTAAACGACCCGCTTTGTCGAAAAGAAGTAGCCAAAGAGGATTAGACGGAAGGAAAAAATGCGAGAGGTGCAGCAGCAGGCAGAACAGACTGCGCAAAGGGTCGACGCGATTCCAAGGCGATCTTGGACCGATACCGTTGAAGATTACCCTCAAACGACTTGAAAAGCCTGTCGCAAAGGCCGCTAACCCAGTTGCGCCGACACTGCTCAGTCTACCGCCGGAGATCTTTGAAAATCATTGCAGAACATGTCGAGGCGCAAGATCTTGTTGCGCTCAGACTCGTCTGCCGCGATATCGAAAGCAAGACTCAGCATACATTCGCTCGAGTCTGCTTTTCCGAGAAGTGATTCATGATCTTCGACGAGGACAGTGTCACTATTGCGTCGCAAATCGCCCAGCATCCACTATGCGGACCGGCTGTGCGCACGCTACACTTTTACATAGACATTTATTGTCGTCCGGAGAGGGCGCACTATATGCCTGGTGTTCCTAAGGAGGAGCCTTGGCTCGATTGGGACCGTGGGCAGTTACAGGCTACAATGCGACGGCACCAGATAGTGATGCAGAGCAGCAGTGGCTATATCCAAATGATGGTGAGTTCCACATGGCGACTGGCTGAAGAACCGTGTTTTGCCGAAAATAGGGCGCACGAAGGACCACAAAACAGATACTACTGTCACTAACACCTCTTTCCAGGCTAGACGTTTCCGCGTGCTTTCTGTACATAACCGGCTGCACGAAATCGTCTTCACTTCGCTGGCGAACGACACAAGACGCCCAATCATGTTGACCCCTTTCTTATGGTGGAATCAACTCGTGCACGATTACAACGGTCGATTCGATTCTGCTATTAACGAGGCATTTTTGACAGTGGAGATGGCCGCTAAGGCTACGCCAAATACATTGACTTCGTTACAGTCTTTCATTATTTGCGGGAACAAGCTCATGATAGTGCCATCGACATTCACACTCACCTCACACTTCCGGTGGGGTTTGTCTGCGACCGTAAAGCAAACTCTCCGGCACTCCTGCATATTGCAAAACATTACAACAGCGCAGCTGTATGTTGGCTCCATTCCGGAGCAAGACTCCTATGTTGCGACTCTCCTTGGACAGCTCGCTCGCAGCTCCAAGCTCACCTCGCTGGATCTCACATTTCGACGTGGGTTGCGCCATAGTCTCAATGCACTTTCTAGATCGCACGATCGAATGGCGAGCTACCCGCTCATGCAGCAGCGCTTCGAGACACTGGAGCATCTCAAGCTGAAGTGGGCCTGGCTCGATCTGGATGATCTAAAGCAATTTGTACAGTCACAATCAAAGCTACAGAGCTTCACCTTTGAGGGAATTTGGTTCACTGCGGACGATGATGATCATGAACTATGTTCTGATATTGAGCCTGAAGCTATCTTGGAGGAGAGAATTGAATTCACAGGCTTCAAGATCGTGGACATGGAGGAATTCAGGTGGTTAATTGCAGTCTAGGAGGACTGTTCGTGAGCGTGAGAGCAGCAAGAGAGACAACATCTAAGTACCAAATCCTTGAACGATAAATCTGCGACTTTCACAACAACAACTGGCTATGCAGTGAATCAGACACGATCGGTGACTGAAATATTTACACACCATCAACAAGTAGCTCAAAGACACCCTCGTTTTGAATGTTCTGAAGAAGCTGTTAGGAGCGGTCGTTCGTGCTACACCATCGGACAGCGTTCCGTGCTCCGATCTGCAATCCTTGTCAAGTGATTTCATCGGGAACATGGATGATTACGCCCGATATAGTACCGCAATGACGAAAGGACTGCGCCTCCAACACAGGTCAGCACTTCTTGGTAATGCGATACAGAGCGTGCAAGTAAATACTGTTACCTACCATAAGCATTCACATAGACCTTAATTGCCTTCACGAGCGACGCAGCCACACCACGCTAGTGAAGCCATAGAACCCTGCCAGCGATCTTCTGCATGACCCAAGGGGGTTGCACGGCATAATTGAAGTCTTCAGCACGATCGTCATCGAGCGAACGTCGTCGTCGAACTCATGTCGAAACAACAACGACGATGACAGTAGAAGAGCGCCCACCTTTAGACCCTTTGGCACCAACGAAAAGTGAAGTCGAAGCCAACGATGAGTCGAAGTACCTACATTCCAATGCCATCCGCGCCGCCACTTCATCACTAACGAAGATATAGTATCGATCCCTCCGACCTTCTCATAGTCACAGTCGGCCACGACTTAGATCAACATAATTTCTCAATCTCCCGATCAGCAGCATGCGCACAATCGCGAGTGTTGGCAGCAGCATGCGATAAATTATTAACCACCACCACCACCACCACTACTACCATGCGCACAATCGCGAGTGTTGGCAGCAGCATGCGATAAATTATTAACCACCACCACCACCACCACTACTACCACTCCCGATGGCCCTGTGACACTCCGCCTCAGAGACATGCACACCTACAACTTCGCCCTCTACGCCACCTGGCTCCACCACCGCACCCTCTCCATAGAACCATCAACCTACAAAGGCCCCGTACGCCGCCACTCCAAAGAATCCTACTCGCACCCAATCGTCGCCTACGTCGTCGGCGAGCAACTCAAAGACATCGCCCTCCGGAACGCCGCGCTGGACAAATGTTCCTCGATCCATAATAAGGAGGGGATTATCCCTTCGCTCTACCACATCGAGTATGTGTGGGAGCATACGCGGGAGGCGGCGTCGATTAGGGTGTGGTTGTTGGATGTGTGGAGTGTGGAGGTGGATGAGGAGAGTTTTGTTGAGTTGATGGATTCGTTGCCCGGGGGGTTTGTGAGTGGGGTTGTGAGGCGGGTTTTTAGGTTAAGGGAACGGGCGAAGAGGGCGTTGAGGTTGGTGGATGATGCTAGGGTTTATCATGAACGTGATTGAGGGGAGAGGGGAGGGAAAGGGGGTGGGATTGTGGGGATGAGTGACGACTGAGTCGTTGTTTTTGGTCAACAGGTCTTCTACAGCCTGTCGTATGCAGTGTTACGACTAGGGCAGCTTGGGTGCTGTAAGATACAAGTTTGACTGCTGAGAACGCCTTCCGGCCACTGACCTACTCTATTTGTACTGCCGATTACCTAAGACGCTCTCGGTTATGCCCTCTGGTCCTTCCTGTGCACTTCTTGGACCAGCTGAACAAAAGCGGCAAGGAGACCTAGTCGCTCGAATCGCTTGACTGGAGGGATGATGCCCAGGCCGGTATTTGTCGAAGACTTGTCCAGAGAGTTAGCAGGACTTCGCGGTTGCAGGCAGGTATCCTTGCTCCTCGTACGAGAACGGATCCAGTGCTTCGTCGTCCTGGATCGTTGCTCATGCATCAAGCTCGTCATTCAGTCACATCAGACCGTCCGCGACACCGTGCAGGCGGCCTGGCCGGTAGACGATAGCCCGTGCGCACTGGGTAAGGTATTGAGCGGCCCGTATAAGCGAGTGGTTTACATATCGATATTGCTGGTAGTAACGTTAGTCGGTGGTAAGCCGTAGTGCCTCTGGTGAGTCTCGATATGGGGCAAGTACTGGAATACCCGCCTACTACGCTGTAGTCTCATAACCTGAATAAGCCCGGAACCTCAAAGTAGCCTTCTGTCTCATTGAAGCAAGCATTCTGATCCAGACTCATCGCGTGCTGGCGGAGTTCCCATTCGGACGGAAAGCTAACGCTTCCAACCATGATGTGTCGCGGGCAAATATCTTCCAACAGAATCATACGGTACAAAGTAGGTAGGCTAAAAGCCACCCTCGCAACACGACCCAGGTGTTTCGGGCGATACTGGGCAGCTCGTCCACCAAGAGTATCTGACAAGATCCATCGCTTGACATCATCGAGCATTCGATTGGCCATTTCAATGAAGATGCATTTCCTCGACCGGTCCAACCTATACAATGGCCCCAGGGCAGTATTCAGCGCGATATTTGTGGCGAGCTGTAAACACCCTCGGTAAGTCCTGGCCTCGAAAACTACATCGAAGTGCGGATGTCGGATACGCAATCGCCTCACATGCGTGGCAGCGTCACCAGCTGCAACTAGCCAGTTCGCCCAAACATTAAGAGGCGAGGGCGAATTACGCCAAGGACTGCGAAGCTGGACCATGATATTTGTGGTTGCGTAGAATCCGCGCTTCCACTCTGCCAAGATTTCGAGGCGTCGCAGATTCAGCGATCGGGAGGGTAAGGCTGCTCGGGCTCTAGCCATATGTTTCGCTAAGTGCTTGTCCATTTGACTAATGTCTAGAATTCTCGATTGTGACCAAGCATATTCCCAAATCGTGTTGCGTACCTCAGCAGGGAGATCGAGCAGAGTCGACAAGTGTGCTCGTTTCTCTTCTCTGATAGTGTTGGTCCATCGCCGTGGCTCATATCGTGGAATAAGGTGAATCATTCGGCTTCCTCTCATCTGGCAGAACTCGATAGACCAGCCATGAACAATGTCGTGGTCTGCCTTAATGATGCCAGGATGTATGGAGCTCTGTGCAATTGCCAACATCTCAATCAGCATCCGCGCTGCTGTGGTCTGACCATCCGTAGACTCGAGATGGTACAGGCATGCATGGCAGAGCACTAAAGTCTGATATGGTGTAGTTAGCTTCCAGTGCTCCTGCGCATGTCCTACAATGGGGATAGCATTTGACGACCTGCGACGGCACATGAGTTGCCGAGCCGTCAGAACGTCGATTAGTCGCTCGAGCTCTCGACAACATGCTGCAAGGCTCCTTAAAAGCCCCTCAATCTCTTCCTCTAACCGTGACAAGGCTCTCCTAGACTCCTCCATGTTCATGTTGCTTTCTCTCTGATAGTCGACAGGTGCGCGGTCGTCTGGTACTTCTGAATATGGAGTCCAATTCCGGGGTCAAAAGCTGTACAAATAGGCTCTTGCCACCACAATTATTTTCGCCTGAAGTCCTCAAGATCCCCATCTTCTGGATAACATGAAACATATGCGCAATGACATCTCGAAGGCGGTTCTGACATGCTTCGACTCTCGTACATGCCGCAACAAACTTCTCGATATCCTCAAGACGATGATGAAATTGCTGAGAAGATATTTGGGTATAGCCAGACAGCGCCCTGCGGAGTCAGAATACGTAACATATGACTTACAAATCCGGTCACCTTCGCAAGCACTCGACTTCAGGCACTAGAGCTGTCAGGTATTTGTGTAGTGCAGCCTGAAATAGTGCATTCTGCTAGACACAATGCCATCTCATCGTCCCATTTGGGCCAATCGGCTGGGATGTATGCCTTGCGAATTGTCCACTTCAACAACCGCCGCTTGCTTTGCATCTTCTGCACCATCAGTTTTCACTCTTTTGACCTTCCCGCCCTCTTTCTTCTCTTTCCTTTCCTTCTCTTTTCTCTCCGCCTCAGCCCTCCTTTCCCTCTGCTCCTGCAACCGCTGATTCTTGACCTTGATCTTCTCCTTCCTCCCGCTGGTATTTCCTCCTCCTCCACTCGTCAGCTCGACATTGATCCGCCTCGCCGTCTCTTTCTTCTTCTTTCCTCTCGCATGGCCTCCCGCACCGAACGCTTCCTGCTGCGACCCCAGCGTACCGTCACCTTTCTCGCCTTTTTCTATGGCTTCTGGGTCGAACATGCTGTGGTGATAGAGCTTCAGACATGTTTTCATACGATCATAGTTCTCGAACTCGATGAAAGCCCACCCTTTTGACCGCTTGGTCTGAGGATCGGTGCGATGGCGCAGAATGAAAGGCTCGAGGGACTTGAAGTGTGCACGCAGAGTTGAGTCTGTCGACTTGTAGGGCAGATTGCCTACGAAGACGATGAATCGTGACTTCGAAGATTTATCGTCGCCTTCTTCGCCATCTTGTTTGGCGGACGACTTTTTCCTTCGCTTCTTGGGCGCAGATGTGCTTTCTGTCGCCGCAAGCTCTGCTGATGCGGTCGCATCTTCATCTCCGTCAACCTTTCGTTTCTTTGACTTCTTTACAGGCTTTGCTATCGCCGTTTCAAGATCTGCGTCTTCGTCTTTCGTCCCTGCCTCATGCCGCTCTTCTTCTTGCTCCTCGGTCTCCGCACGCTTCCTTTTCTTGTTCTTCTTGGCAGCGCGTTCGGCATCGCGCAACGCCTTCTTCTCCTTCGACTTCGAGATCACAGGCTCATCTGTCGACATCGTCACTAATAATGTGGATGATGTATTCTTGAAATGGGAGGTGCGTTGGAAATTATTCTATCGGAGCGAGGGTCCGAGGGTTTCTCTTGCCGACCGCCGACAGGAGCAGAAGCCGAGCCGAAAGAGGAAGGAGCAGCTGTCCAACGCGATCTCACGAACCATATTTCGGAGGAATGAGGCGTAAGGCTGACAACGCGATCGTCCGGGACAGAGTGTTGAGATGATGTTCTGATCTTCACATTCAAGATCAGCTGAGCTTCTTTGTCGTTTCATCTTTGCTGGATTCGCTTTCTCCCGTATTGTGCGCGGCTGACCGTGGCGAGCAAGAGATGAGAATGTCGCAATCAGCAGATCAAACCAATCGACACACTCCAGTGGAAGCCGTCGACGAGGCGACACCGTTGCTTCTCGCCCCAGCTTCTGGACCTACGCAAGGAGAGACTGGCCATGCTCATCCTCAAAACTCGAATGGAAAAGCCAACGGCTATGCCTCGATCCAAAATCAACCACAACACAGTGACGATGACAAGCCGATGCCCTACAAGCAAATACTCATACTCTGCTATGCGTCGTTGGCGGAACCGACGGCATACTTTGCCATATTCCCCTTTATCAATGAGATGATCAAGCGCAATGGCAATGTAAAGGAGGAGGATGTTGGCTTCTGGTCTGGAATGATCGAGTCGCTGTTCAGCGTGGTTCAGATGCTGTTGATGATATTCTATGGCCGCATGGCAGATCGTCTGGGCAGGAAGCCCGTGCTGGTATTTTCGCTCACAGGGGTCAGTCTAGCTACTGCGCTCTTTGGTACCGCGCAAAGCCTGGTCCAGATGATGTTGTTCAGGTGTCTTGCGGGAGTCTTCGCTGGAAGTGTTGTAACCGTCAGGACGATGATTAGTGAGAACACGAACAAAAGGACTCAAGGACGAGCATTCAGCTGGTATATGTTTACCAGAAACCTTGGAATCTTCATAGGGCCACTTATTGGTAAGCGCGACTGCTTTGATACAGAACCCGTCATGCTTGCTCACTGTGCTTCACGTAGGTGGCGGTCTGGCAAATCCTGCAGACCAGTTTCCAGATACGTTCGGGCACTTACAATTCTTCCACGACTATCCTTACGCCCTCTCAACCTTCGCGGCTGGTGCAATCTGCATGACAGGCACTTTGTCTGCCTTCATTTTCCTCAAGGAGACCCTGCAAAGGAAGGGCACTGGCGCCGCTGCACCACCGATGACTACCTGGGATGTACTCAAATCTCCAGGTGTGCCTATTGTGCTATTCATTTTCGCCAACATTATGTTCCTGTCCCTAGGCTTCACAGCTGTCAGTCCAGTATTCCTCTTCACGAGCATTGAGAAGGGCGGCTTCGGCTTCAATCCGCAACGAATATCATACTATCTGGCATTGGCAGGCGCAAGCCAGGCACTGTGGATGCTTCTCGCGTTTCCACTCCTCCAGCAGATTCTTGGCACCGGCACGCTGCTACGTATGTGCTCCGTGGTCTGGCCATTCTTCATGGCCATGTTTCCGGTGTTCAACGAACTGTTACGACATGGCTGGACGACTGCTTTCTGGGTTATTGGGCCAATCTTGCTAGTCCTTAGTAGCGGTGTAAGCATGTCTTTTGCGTGCATTCAGCTCGCCCTGAATGACGTCTCGCCGAACCCACAGGTGCTTGCGACGGTCAACGCATTAGCATTGAGTGTTACGAGTGGTGTCAGAGCAGTCGCGCCAGCACTTTTTACGAGTGTGTATGCTACCGGCGTCAAGCTAGGTTGGGCTGACGGACAATTGGCGTGGATTGTGCTTGTAGTGCTTGCTGCTGCTGCCATTGTTGCCGTGAAATTCTTGCCAGAGTCTGCTGAGGGCAGACCTGAAGCGAAGCAGACGGCAACACAAACTGAAGACGACGACGGACCTTGAAGATCACATGAAATCTGAAAATTTCTGCAAATTCCAGCTCCCTCAAGTTGCGCGCACCACTGCTATGAAAGCCGCACCTGAAGCTGCTTTCTCAGACTGAAACAACGCGCGCAGCCATCTCACAAGTGAGCACAATCACCACCTCATTGGCACCTCATCGATAGAAGCGCACCATTACGGCGACACACCACCGTAAGACCAACAACGACAGAGAATGTCATCAACCTTACCACCACGCTCGAAGCTCGAGGCACTTCCGGCAGAGATCTTCGAGCAGACCGCCACGTCTTTGGATTCTCGCGATCTTCGTGCTCTTCGCATGGTCAGCAAGGAATGCAATTGCAAAACACTGCGCACCTTTGCCAGCGTCTGTATGAGAGATGCCGTCATTGTGCTGCGTTCTGAGACAAGTATGAAGATGGCGTTCGAGATATCCAAGCATGAGACATTTGGCCCTGCCATTCGCAGCGTGACTATCTACGTCGACCGCCATCTGCTCGATCCTGGCGCTACGTCACTAGAAGACACGAAATGGCTTGCTGCTGGCTCAAGATATGATGGGCGTACACAAAGTCTGGAGTGCATTGGGCAAACATATTTTGGGCTTCTGGTGAAAACCTTCGAATGCCTACGCAGCAAAGGCCACGTGCAAACGGTTGAGGTGCTTTTGAAGAAGGAACAGCAGGGTTCAGGTATCGGAAATTACGCTTCAACTTTCGGCCGTGTTATAAAGGCTCTGGCGTTCAGCGAGCTATGCTTCGAAAAGCTTTCCATGGGCTCGTCTCACCGTGGCATTCCTATCCATGCATTGCAGCGGTTCGAACTCGACCTGACTATCTCAGCATACGCGCAGGTCTTTGGCAGAGTCAAACATCTGAGCTTGCAAGTCATCTTCGGCTACTTCAACGACGCTCTGCTCAATCATGGCATTGCTACCTTCGTAAGCTTCATTGCGGCAGCGACTGACCTGGAATCACTGACCGTGTCTACGTGGTGGAGATCGCGAGACGACGTGGCACCATTGCTCGCGCAAAAGCTTCTCGAGGACTGCACGTTGCCTAAGCTACAGAGCCTTTGGCTGGACGGCTTCAAAATCGACCTGGCGTGGGCGCGCACGCTCTCGAATCGATATATGGCTCTACGATGCCTCCAGCTCAAGAACTGCAGGATGGATGGTGCATCGAAGTGGCCATCTCGTGCCACTTCAAGAGTGGACGCTCAGGAACTTCTTCAGGAATGGACTGGTGTCGAGGAGGTGGTGCTCGGTTGAGCAGCGCGAAAGCGCCCAGGATACAGTTTGCCTTGAGAGAACAAAGCTGCGATCATTTTCGACGAGCCAAAGAGCCGGTAGCATTACACACACAGTAATGGTCTTCCAAATTCACTGCATCGATCATGCTGCAGACAAAGCGCGGCTTATATCTCACCTTCACGTAGCCTTAGGCCTTGATTTCATGCATATCTAGGTGCAACGAGCGGACAGTCATTATTATGACAGTAACGCACGCATGAAATGACATAATTCACCATAACGTTTTGCTTCATGAGCCACCATAAACTTCTGCTTGCAGCACAGCCTCGCGTATTTGTTCGATTGTCATCGGAAAGATACGCCCAGCACTCAATCTGCTCGAAACACTCGGCCATACATCAACGTCGCATCTCGTCATTGAGCACGCTTGGATTCTGCTTCGAGAGTTCGAACCAGGATGTTTTGGTATGCATCATTCGTGGCCGGGTTCTTCATCGTAAAGCATATAATTCAAATGCGCCGCAGCATCGTAGTGCTTATGCCTCGACCGTTTTCATGATAGACGACAGTAGCAGAAGATGGCTACGTAGTTCAGTGCATGACCATTCATTGCCCTCGCATCACAGTCCCCTATGATATGCATTGGTCGTGGCGCTTTCGAAAGACTGCTTGGCGCAACATCCGCAGCGAACCACGATCATCGTCAGTGCCCAGCGCCCCTATCGCGAAACCGCGGCAGATCCAGACGGTGCACGTCATTCTTGTGCTATTGGCGTTGCCTTGTAATGTAAATACTCCTTTGGCACACTGCCCTCGATCTTGATGTCAAGCACGTGTCCATGTGGTATTCAAGCAGAATCGATTCTACCTTTTCTTGTGGCTGTTCATGTTGGTAATCTCTCTTGCATGATTGACGAACTTGCAACGCATTACTCAGAGAGTAGAGAAGAGGTGTGGTGATTGTGCCACGTCCCCGGCAGCGTATTGTGGAAAGTCGTCTCCCGTGCGTTTGCTTGCGCGACTTCGGTTTCTCTATGCCGGGTACAGGCGCAGTTATGGCCCTCCGCCAGCTTCTGTAAGGTTTGTCGGAGGTCGCACGTGGTCCAGCACGGGACTTGACTAGCGTGTAGAGGGTTTTCCAACCAGAAACATTGTTTCTTGTACCTCCTTGTCATTGCTGTCACTACCACTGTAAGCTCAGACTTCGTACGCGTCCAAGGGTATCTCTTCATGAACGCCAAGTACACAATCCTCTCTTGTCCGATCCGACTGAATCTAAACTTCCAGCATGATCTTTAAGGTCTTCTCAACGCCTCTCAGCCACCTTCCTCTATCCTCCAGTTCATCTGTGGCACTGCCTCCATCCCTCAGCTTCCTCGCCTCTTGCGCTTCCTCGACCGCCTTGATCTTCCTCATCTGTATGGGTGCAACCTCATCCCTCAGCCGCTGTACTTCAGCCTTCTTTGCCGGCAGCGCCTGCTGCAGCCTCTCAATCTCGAGATCCACACCTCTCAACTCCCTCTCCCTCTCCTCCAATAATTGTCTCGTCTGCTGAAGGTTGAGTCGCATCTCCGGATCCTCATGTTCAGGTTCGCGTTTCATACGAAGACTTTGGATCGTTTCTTCCAGAAAGGCAATGTCTTGTGGCAAGCTCTCCAACTGCCTCGTCTGCAACTGTATTTGCTCATAACGCTTTGCGAGGCTACGGCCTTGTTCCTCGAGGACGGAGACGATTTCACGGACCTCGTTCTTTTTCTGTTTCAATGCTTGTTTTTCGGCTTTGAGAAGGGCATCGAGTTCGACGTTCTCGGAGGCTGAAATGAATTCGGGCTCTGAGGCTGTTACTGCGCGAAGAAAGCGCTCTTTTGTGACTTGTTCCACGTAGGAGAAGCGTAATTTTGAGAAGAGATCGCGGTAGTGCGTTAGGTCTGCGGCGAGGGATGACGGAGTCTGTGTTGTTTGTGAGGCGCTTGAGTAGCGACGTGAGGGTGATTTTGGCGCATTGGCGTTCGAGTTAAGGAGTGGTTCAGACAACGTGAGAATCGAAATGGCATGGAGGGTTGGTTCTTGAAGCTGCAAGAGTGCTGTTGAGGCATCCATAATTGCAGAGCCTTCGCGATCTCGCCAGTATATGGTCCGTGATGTTTTTGTTGGTGAAGGTGTTGTGTATCAGGATTTTGGCTTGCATAGCAACATTGTTTTGGTCGTTGTTTACGCGTTCGAGTGCCGAGGTGGGGAGATCCTTGCTCAGATTCTGGCGCCAAGGCTCTGAAGCTCACGTCTAAACGACATCCATGAATAACTCTGTCGCTACATCGATGGCCTGTCGTATCAAGGAGGAGCTGCAGTTTTCTCCTTCAAGAGCGATGTATCCAAGCATTTCGCGATCCTGTAACGACAACGTCCGATGATCCGCTCAAGTGTACCGATAGTAACATGTAATGAACGTGAAAGCCTGTCAAAAGGAATTATCCACGATCTGGATGGCAGACGCTGGACCTTGAGATACAGACGAATGAGCACGGCGCGATAGGGACAAGGCTTGGGATCAGAATCATCTCCACGATCGCGCTGCGAGCCTAGTATATGTGAATTGCATTACAGCAGAGCGTTCGACGGGCATGGGCGAAGCATGGTAGTGCGCGAGGTCCGGAGAGACGACGACGTACACTGCTGATATGAACATTGATAGAACGTGCTGGGCTCATGCGGGTCCACGACATGTCACTAAGCTTCGTGCAATACAGCCTTTATCTTGCTAGCAGCTTGCACCAGTCAGCTGACCGCTGTCACTATCCATCTTGGCTCTCCTTCGAATATTCTGATTCTTGACGACCTTCTTACTCGATCGAACGAGCCGGAACCACTCCCGCTGTCGATGCCATCACATCATCCACTGCCCTACAATCATTGAGCTTGCGTGGCACCTTTTGCAAACGCATGACACACTTCACAACACAGCTCCTATAACTCAGGATGTCTCAGCCTCGTGGATTGAACCTGCACGAGATTATCAACTCATACGGTACCTTGGCCAAATTCGTGGCGAAGCGCGAGGAAGTGACTTTAGTGACACTGAAGATATGCATATTGAGAGGACTGCCTGGAGACATCTTGGGTCGATGTCTGACGCTGGCATGAGCGCACGCAAGTGATAGGTTCTTTGCAGCGTTCTCGAGTCATCCGGAATGATGATAAATCCGGCGAGCCAAGGATCTAAATTCGGCAACACATCGTCGATTGAGCATTCTACCTGGAGATGAAGTTGGGAGGAGAGCATTGGGAGCATGGGTAACAATTGTGTAAAGATCGTATGGACTGTTGGAAGCGTTTGCCAGGGGCAGGTTCAAATTAAATTTCGCGAGCATGGCATCGTTATGAGCGGTTGTAGCTCATCAAAGACACGGCTTTAGACAATCGGCACAATTTTCAATGGAGTACGGATCGTCATAGGGCTCCGACACGAACAATCGAAACGAAAAGCCTCAAGCCGCAGCTCTCGTACCTCAAGTCGCGTTATACACATACTGGAAGACGCTGAGCATCTCAACTTCGAGTCGTACCGTAGGAGCGACCTACGAGCAATTTCCCGACGAAGTGCGCAGGATAGTCAAGGCTTGCTTATTGCAGCGGAAAAGTACCACGAGTTTGTAGAGAAGGGCAAGAGACTTTGACCTAGGTTCAGTAGATGTCTCGATTAAGAGGATGTACGATCCAGGCGAGTCTTGGAATGTGCAATAGATCAAGCATCTACAAAGACTGAGACCCCTTTACCTCATGGAGATAGCCAGCGCTGGCCAGGGGTCGAATCCATAGGTCGGCCGCAATTGTAGACATGAAGCCCGGTAGTAAGCAGTATCCAAGGTATTTTACAACGTCGTAGAAGCAGTATGTCATGAGTCCGGGCTTCTTATGCTGATGCTTGCTGATCTCTGCTAGACACGACTTAGACTGTCATCAACATACACCGTGGGGAGAGCACAAGGCCACCGTAAGGACCTCAGAAGACTTCACCTGCATGACCCCACTTCTTTGTTTTCGGTATATGTATGAGTGATTGATTCAGATGGTTAAGGAAACCAGATTCAGTCGTGTAAAGGCACGACCCGCAGTCTCGCTGCGCAAACAAAGGTCTTCCCACATGGCACGGCTAGTACGATTTAGAGTATGCTGTGAAGCCTTGATGTCACAGCTCTTTAGGACGTCTTGACTGGATTGATGAAGTTCCTCACCTGTCAAGGACCCAGGTTTCTTTTGCACTTTTCGTTTGAGGCTTCTTCGTCAGCGGGCGTGCTTCTCGTGACTGTATTGCTTCTTTTTCTGACTGCATCATATCCAAGAGCTTCCGACAGGTCCATACTTCGAGTCGGCATGTCCGCTTGATGCCCGTCACTTGAAAGCAAGCAAAACAGCAAACAAGGCATGTGTCGCGGCTTCACTTTCAGAGCACAACACTTTTGCCTCACATTCTGCATCTCGACCATCATCTCTCCTCTTCACCCACTACTCGACACTACTCGACGAAGCAGCATATATTCCTTCTCAGTAACAAAAGTCAGCGACACCACACGGCTCCATAGCTTCGACACCGATTCAAGTTGCCACCCATATCATGCTCGACATGGCGAGCTTGGAAGCATTACCGCAGGAGATCTATGATACTGTGCTCGACAGCGTCAAGCCTCCGGACCTACTATCGGTCAGACTTGTGTCTCGTGAGCTTGGACACAAGACCATCAATCGAGTCGCGACGGAGTATTTCACCAAGCACTCCATCCTGCTATGCGACGAGGCCGACCTTCTACATGCTATAGCTCTAGCATCGCACCCATCAGCATCTCATCCAGTCTTCGGACGTCCGTTGCGGAAGTTGACTTTATTCATCGACGAACTGCCATGCGTCGGCGAAGCAGACGAATATTTCAACGAAGTCAAGCTGAATGGTGGCGTTACTGACGCAAAAGGGACGCCACTATCTATCATGGAAACCTCGTGGCACGCGCTCTCAGGAAAGCATAGAGAAGACACGCGGAGTGGTAGGCGCTCACGGCATCTCGCAAGCTTCTTCGCATCCACCTCTTTCGATGTCAGGCCTCTACAGGAGCTAATAATCGCCGACGGCGTTGCCAAGAGGCACGTCGCGCAGCCACGTGCGTATCGGCGCGTGTACAAAGATCGCTTCAATATGGAGCGAAACGACCAGATTCTAACAGGTCCACGACTCCGTGACGAGGGCTTGCAGGACCCGGATGCAAGATGTACTGATCTTGTCACTGCCATCATACAGGCGGCAGCTGTGCGCCAAGTGACGGCGAATATCATCAGCTTCAGCGTGTCCCAGTATACCATGGACATGAATATTTATCTCAACGATCCGAGTTTGCTAAGTGACCTGCGCAGCCTGTTGCAAGAGACTGAGGACCTGGACTTCACATATGCGTCGCACAGGGAAGACGCCCTCGACACGACACCCTTTGCCGAGGTGTTTGCATCGATACCAAGTCTGCGCAAGCTCAAGCTGCATGGCCTCGAAATCGGGATGATGCCTCCTCCCTGCCTCGACAAGCTCCTCTTGAAGCAGATGCCACAGCTGCGGGAGCTTCAGCTCCAGGGTTACGACTTGCACCACGAATACCTCGCCCAATTCGTTGCGAAACATGAGCAGCTGAGGTTGCTGGCTCTGCAAAGTAGCATTAAGATGCGAAGTCACAAGAATTGGGTCATTCCACTCGAGGTGGAGGAGATTGGCAGAATGCGGCTCCAGAAGCAGCAAGGCATTGAGGATCCCTAGAGCGCATGGTACGAGTTCCGGTAGGGCACATATTCGAAGTTGTGCAGCCAGAAAGGATGCTACGCTAGGAAATTGGCAGATCCATCAGCACTTGCGTCGCCACAGAGAAGAGAGCACGACGACTGAGCGTCAGAGGCTGGAGTATTTACACCAGGCGGCCGTGTACATAAGCTTCGACGATGGACGAAGCGACTGGATTGCAGCCCAGCGATGGTACTCAATCCCCAAGCCTTCACCCAGAGCTCCACTGCCCATGTCAGGTCCTCAACCTGTTGTCGATGCTTGCTCCCAAACATCATATCGACCGAATGTGATCATCCAAGTCCCGCCGAGCAGGCAAGACACCAGGACACCGGTGAGAGCGCGAAGCCAGAAACCGATTCCTTTCTCCATAATATTGCTTCGCGATGTCCTTGCAGTTCGCATCACCATCATAGGGCTCTCCGCAAAGAGTCCGTGCTTCAGAGAAAAGCCTCCCACGTGCTCAGGTCGTGACATCAACATGTGGACTCCACCTTTCGCGATTGTGGTCCTCAGTTGTCCAAAGCGATACTTCCTCCCTCCTGTATTTTCATCCAAACGCGCAGCAACTAGACCTTGCGATCATTGCCGTCGAAATCCAACCATCGCGACCACAGATCTTCACGAGTACCATGACATGGAAACAAACAGCAGAATCAACGACCGAGCCGTCACGGGAGCACACATTCAGGATCCCACCGCATCCCACTCACGGATCCGCATCGGCCAAATCCCGCTTATACCTCTCCTTGGCCCTCTTCTGACTCTCCGCAAAATCCACACACGGCCGGGGATATCCCAACTTCTCAAACTCCTCCCCACTAAGCCGATGAAAAGGATCAAAGATCTCCTTCCCCTTCAAATGCTTTAACTCCGGGACCCACTGCCGGATATACTCGCCCTTCGGATCGCACTTCTCGGCTTGCGTGACGGGGTTGAAGATGGTGTAGGAGGGCTCCCAGCCTTGGGTGTTGTTGGAGAGGTCCCAGTCGATGAGGGTTTCGGCGAAGTAGCGCTCGCCGCGGCGGTAGTCGATGAGCAGGTTGGCGCGGAGGTAGGAGGAGGTGTTCATGCGGAGGCGGTTGTGCATGTAGGCCTAGATATGAAATGTCAGTTTGCCCCGCTTTCACACTGCTTTGGAGAGAGGTCAGAGTACAAACCTCATGATTCAATTGCCTCATGCCCGCGTCCACGAATGGCACCCCTGTCATCCCTTCTTCCCATTTCTTGTACCCTTCGTCGTCGTCTTCCCATTGCACGAAATCGAATTTGAGGTTCTGCGGTAGGTTCATGCTGTTGTGCGGTATGATGCACATGATGTGGCGGTAGAATTCTCGGAAGACGATCTCACGGACCCAGCTATCGATGCCTCGGTCTCCTTCGTCAAAGTGCTTGCCTTTGTTGAACTCTTTCGTCCGCTTCAGCACTTCTCGCACGCTGACTACACCGGCCGAGAAGTATGCGCTGAGTCGTGATGACGGATCGAGAGCGGGTTCAGAACGGTGCGCGGCATAGTTTGCAACTTTGTTCTCGAGGAAGTCGTCTAGTCTCTTCATGCCTGCCTCGTGACCAGCGGGCCACAGATCTCGCAGTCTCTCGCGATCCGCCTCGTACTTTTCGAATCTCTTGCTCTCGGGCATCTTCGGCATCTCGCCACCGAATAGCTTCTTCAACTCTTGTCTAGCCGATTTATCATTCCCTTGCGGCACTGGCACCAGATCTTCAAAAAGATCCGGATTCGATTTCGTCTCGCTCAGCCAAGCTTTGTGATACGGCGTAAATACTTTATGCGGTCCACCGCCACCGGTCACGAGATCGCCAGGGATAACAACAGTCTGATCGTGTAATACCTCGAAAGAGATATCGTAGTAGTCATTGGCAGATGATTTTGAAGCCAGGTCAATGTCACGGCGCAGCTCATCAACCTCGTACTCCATGTTAGCATAAACGTGCGTGATATCGTTATCCTCAACAAAGTCGATAATAGTGTTCGTTTTCGTATGGCGTGACTCGGTCGACAGGATTGCAAGAGGAATGTTCTTCTCTTCGAGCTGCTCTTTCAGCAACCGCAGGCTTTCGAAGATGAAGTCCAGTCGCGCGGGAGATGTGCCATGCCACTCGAGGTCTTTGGGAGAGTGGAGGTAGCAGGTGATGAGATGGCCTTTGCCTTCCTTGGCTCTTTCTGCTGCGGCATGCAATGCTCGGTTGTCTTCAGCGCGCAAGTCTTTCGACCTGAACCAATGCAGCACGTTCTTGACATTGCCTTCGCTCTTGTTCTTCTCTAGCAACTGAGTGAGCTCCTCGTAAGGAGTATGTTGATCGATTTCTTTGGCTCGTTTGGTGGAAGGATGTTTGAGCTCAGGATGATCCGCATCGTGCGAGGCTGAGCGGGCGTGCTTCTTGGGAGGCATCTTCAGAGCGATAGTCGTCACGAATGACCTGGTGTATAAATGTTTGTATGCCGTAAGTACGGTAGATCTGCTTGTCAGAGACCCTCGCAACGTGGGACGAAAGAGAGCAAACATGAGTATGAGAGGAGACCAGACGCGACCTACCCAACTACCGTTCTGCCCTTACAGCCAGCCATCTCATGTGAATCGAGCGCGTTTTGAGTTCGTGCGTGACATCAACAGTTCTCGCGTGAAGCTGTTCCTGAAGATCTCGGGTGCAGCTCGATCGGGCTGTTTTCATGCACTTTCATTGGTCAATGCCGTGCCAAGGGATCTGATCGCGAGTCGTCCAGATTCACAGTCTTCCACTTGAGAACCTTCCTTCTTTCGAGAAACTTGGACTTGGCATCTGCAGTCAAACACCAGAACACCCATCATCTTTGCCATTGTCCTCGCAACAATATCAGTCAAGTACGCCCACATGAGACCAATACATCGTCTTCTCGTCTCCCTACCGAGCTTAAAGTTACGCCAGCGGGGCGAGATCGTGTGTACTTGATTCCTCCATCTGTACAATGCAATGCAGCTCCTGTCAACGACCCCTTCCAATGATAAAACATACTAGTATGCACCGTAAGTCCTCGTGCTTTTTCAACATTCATCGCTGCCACCATGTCCCACGTCCGCGCCAAAACAGCAGTCACGCCAATCCTCCCCTTCAACCCCGGCTTTCCCCCAGGCGACATCCAGCGTCTGCAAGCCCAACTCAAAGAAGCCCGCGTGCCCAACGACGAGATCGTTCCCGGAGCCGGTAGCGAGTATGGCATGCCGCAGCAATGGTCGGAGAAGATCTACCATCACTGGACCACCAAGTACTCCTATGAGAATGCCCTGAAGCGCATTCAGGATATGGGCCCTCACTACCTTACCCGCATCGAAGAGCTGCAGATTCACTTTGTGCATAAGACTTCGAAGCGACCCGATGCTGTGCCTCTTCTTATGGTTCATGGGTGGCCAGGGTCTTTCTACGAATTCAATGAAGCTATTGATCCGTTGAGTGAAGGCGAGAGGGATGGTCCTGCCTTTAATGTAGTCGTGCCCAGCTTACCTGGTTTCTGCTGGAGCGGAGCACCACAACGCCGGGGCTGGACGATGAAGGACACAGCCAGAGTGTTCCACAAGCTCATGCTGCGACTCGGTTATGACCAGTACGTCGTGCAAGCCGGCGACTGGGGCCAATTCGTCGCTCGCGAACTAGGCGCAAAGTACGCCGACTCATGTCGCGTCGTGCATCTAAACTACTGCCCCGGTTCCCTCCCGGAAAACATCCAGGCCACCGACCGCGAACTAAAATGCAAAGCCAAAGGCGAGGACTGGAGAACCAACCACGTCGGCTACGCCGTCCTCATGCGCACACGACCCCAAACGCTCGGCTGGATGCTCCAAGACAACCCCATCGGACTCCTCGCATTCGTAGGCGAAAAGTACGAAGAAGCCGCATCACCCTCCGTCTCATCGCAACCGTACTGGCTCGACCACGTCATCACAACCGTCTGCCTATACTACTTCACCCGCTGCATCACGACCAGCTGTCTCCCCTACTACGAAAACATCCGCCACGACCAATTCTCCGACTTCGCCATGCAAGAGGAAAACTACATCAGATGCCCCTTCGGGTACACTAGCATGTGGTACGACACCGCACCCAACAGCAAGCGTGCCGTCGAGAGAACCGGCAATTTGGTCTTTTACAAGGAGCGAGATTATGCCGGGCACTTTGCATGTCTGGAGGATCCGCGAGGCATGGTTGAGGATATTCGGGAACTGGTCGGCGGGCACTGGGACGGTGGTGATGGCGTTGTGGTTTCTACTCCTTCATCTACGGTGTGACTATGCGAGGAGCCGGAGGAGATGTGGAAGCGAAGACTGTAATCTTGGTACTGGCGCAACGTTTTGAATGCGGGAGCTGCCTTTGCCAAGTTGCAGCTAATGGAAGGCGGACATCTTGTCGTCAGGAATTGATACTGTGTACAGTAGCTGTGCACACTATCGCAAGACATTCGCAGCTGTCAGGCGTAGGTGTGTCATGTTCTGCTACGATCTGCAAAGAAACACTTACCAGCGTTACATTAGTTCGCATACTCATTCTCCGAATTCTCAAGGCCCCGCCCGCTACATGAAGCCTCCGAATGCACTACAATTTTTGGTATCAGCATCTCACAGCGATTTCATAACGAGCTCGAGGTGTAGCACTGTTTTGCGTGCAGTCACTTAAAAACACGTCGAGGTCGGATATGACCCCGTGACCTGTCGCAACGTCGGCGGCACGGTTCCGAGGAGGTATGAAGGACCGTGAGGCATGAGTTTCTGCAGTTACGAACGAGGCCAATCAATGTGCCAGACAGTGAAAGGATGGCAGCCGTGTGTCTTGCTGCAAAGATTGAGTCAATGGAGGATTCTGGCTCGGCAGATTTGGCTGGAGACGCGATGAATCGGTGCGCGGGAAAAGGGCAAGTAGCGGAGATTCCACCAGAACCCGAGGAGTGAAAGTCAGCAACGCACGACAGAGATGCGAGAAAGCTGATGATGACGAAGCAGACTGCTTGCGATTTTCATTACTCTTGCCGAATGGTGGTATCCTGAAGCTTGGCTATCCTGTGCACCAGACTGTTTGCATGAAAACAGCCAGTCGCGTTGTGAGTGTGCTCGGCGTGGACATTAGTCGTCTTCAATATCGCTATTGTCCTCCTCATCAGCGTCGCTGCCTGGACTCGATGGGTGTTCCTCCATGCACAACGGGACACCTGCAATCGGCATGCTCGAGGCGAAGAACCCCTGGAAGCGACTGCGGCGCGCGGGTCGCAGAGGCATTGGTGAGAAGAGTCGGGGTCTGCTTGAAGCTGCTCTCGAAGACAACGGTGGGAGAGGCCGCAACCAAGCAACGCTGGGAGAGACTGTCGGATTAGGAAGAGGAGAAGCACTTTCAGATGGAAATGCTGAGAGATGATGAGGCAGAGCTCTGACGCGAGGTACGGCGGCAGTCCGGACGGCAGTCTTTGGTATGGAAGAGTCAAAGAAGATCTCATCGCCAGTCCAACTGTCGGTACTCTCAGATTTGGTCGGTGAGTTCGCTTCGACAGCCCTCGTGTGCTGGGACGGTCGCAATGACGGCTGAAAATATCCCGATGCAACGCCGCGCTGGAGTGGTGTCGGAGGGTCCCACTCTTCTGCCGGAGACATGCAAGCGGCGGAGTCGATGCGCTGCAGGTCGCAGAGGATGTCTTCCTGGCTGTCAACAGGTTCCGTTGTTGGAGAAGGTGGTGTCATTCCGTGCGCGTGGTCATGCTTTCGCTGAGAGCCCACAATATGTCCAGCGCCATCATTGCTCCCATCGAAGAAAGCTTGAGCTGTCGCATTTGATGACGTGATGTTCATAGCTTGGTGGAAGTGTTCGTAGACTTGCACCGCTTCATCAGACAAGCTGGCTGGCGAACATGGCGGACTCGTTTTGGCACGCTCGCGCCTGGGTGTCCGGGAGAAGATGTTCGCTATCGGAGACGAGCGGGAAGCTCTCGGTGGAGTGGCCGTGAGTACACTGAGAGCCGGGCGCTTGCGAGAGAGGGTTGATGGTGATGGCATAGAATGCAGCGGATGGCGCAAGGGATTCTTCCTGACAATATTGCCCTTTTCGTTCATCGGGAGCGGCGGGTATAGAACATCATAGTTTTCCTGTCCTAAGATTGAAACATGAGCGCTGCGCATGCAACGTGGCGGCTAAGCTCACCTGCTGGTATGTACTTTCCCCGGTGGGAGTCGTGTTGTAGTGTTACATCCATACTCGGTAGATGCGCGTCAAGTCGTCAATATGCTGATGTGCTACCATGTGTTTTCGAGCGCCATCGTGCCGATGACCAATGTATTGCCGGCCAGTCGCACGCTCTCCATCTCTAGCAGGCACAACTCTCGAGATGTGCCATCCTGTCGAAACAATATTGTGGTCCATCGTCACTGCCATGGCTACATGTATTCAGTGGAAGGCGGAAGCGGTCTGCCATAAGATCAAGCAGTCTCGTGGCCACAGTGCTCAATGTGAGGTGCGCAATGTCTTGCAAGCAATGCCAGCACATTTCCACGATAGAAGACTTGTCGATCCGATGGACAGAAGATTGGAGCAGCAAAAGCGTACATTGTGAGCAGATGTCGATTGGGTACATCGATGCAGTCCTTGGTGAGGTGCCATGGCGATGGTGGCGGAGACGTACATGTAGCACGGCGTGTGCCTTCTTCGAGCAGGCGTTGCAGCAGCTTGCCCGATATAGAGAGCGATACTCTGCCCTGTAGTTGCCGAAAGTGATCAGATGTTAGGTAGTAGTAGTACGAGAGGCCACCTCGGGTTCCATACAAAGTGCTGGCGGCAGATTCAGCTCCCCGTCTCGTCGATAACATCATCTACCTGATTTGCTACCATGTTGCTGTTGCGGGTGCCGAAGCAAGGAGGGCGACGGGATGACATATGTCTCTATAATACACATGTGCATTATGGGTCTCGATCGATGGCGGCATGGTTTGTGTGAGGGTGTAAACAGTGAGGCGATGATCAACACTGGTTGCATGCATCGCACGCATCATGCATAATACAATTATGCGATGGCGGCGACGGATCTATTGTTGCTGCAGCGGGACCTGCATCGTAGCTTCCCCGTTGGCGAAGCGCATTCCCAGCACCGGCAGGAGCATCTGGGTGGAGTGTGATACATATGGACTGTATCACGTCTTCCAGCATCTTGCTATCGACATCCCGGTCATAGTGTAACGGCCGGCTTCGAATCAACGTCGAAGAAGGACCAACGCCACGGGGACAACGCGACGGCGGGCAGCCACGCGATTGCGCAACATCGAGGTCGCGTCTCAGGAAAGCAGTCGCCGCGCCGCATCGCTGTCTTCCACCAATTCTCCCCGGCAGCAGTCTGCTCAACATGCATCGTAGAGCGTGGACATAGCGCATAGCGCATAGCGCATAGCGTGCAGGTGGCGAGCAGTGCTCGGGGAGCTTGGCGGTTGAGGTCAAGAGGAGTGACGGTGCCGTCTACATGAGACGCATTGAATCTCCTCACGGATGCATGGATGGAGTGGGTGAGATGAAAGGTCGGCGGATGGTTCTGGATGATATTAAAGGAGAACAAGGATATGTGACGGGATCTATACTCAAAGCATAACAAGCGTGCCTCGAAGTGCCCCACCGCGGGCGGAGCTAGCGGGACCGGAGAGCATGCGAGACGCGCCAGGGCAAGTGCGAGACTCGTGCTTTCCATTGGCCTAACCGAACTGCTGAAGACTTCGAGAAGACCGGGGTGCAAGGCTGCATCTGAAATCGAAGGGTTGTTGCCAGTGCCACCACCCCATACGCGTAGGAAGGACTAGTAGTAGTAGTAGCAGTAGTAGTACTGTGAGAATTTTGCAGTATCGACAAGGGACTTTTCACCACTTCACCACCGCCTAATACATACACACTTCACTTCCACCATCCCGCGCAGTTTTTCTCTCTCTCTCTCTGCTCGCCGAGACGTAATCAGACCTTGTCGTTTGGCTTCGAGAGGCTGTCGCAGCCGGAGCAGCCTCACGGGAATCACACCGAGACCTTGACACATGTGCTGGCGGTGCAAAGCTTGCATAGCGTCGAGCGTGTGCGCAAAATAGTCCTGCGCAATCAGTCACTACTTCAACCATTGCGGACGAAGGCCAGCGCCGCAACCGTCACTGCTAATTATACCGTGTCCACCCACCCGCCCAACGTTGGTTTCGGAGCTGGCTCTTGCTCACCTGCCGGCACATGGATTGACTTCCACGTTTCCCCATCAGGTATGTCAGTCGGTGACGCCGCCAACAATGGACCAAAAGACACGACAGCGCTCTCTGCTGCAGGTTAGACCTCCTGCTCCTGTGGCTAACATCTTCGTTGCACAGATCACGACGGCCCACGCGTTGATCGCAGGCACTACATTCGTTTGTCCCACCTTCGAAGCGCGAGTCTCGCACTCCACCGCCCCACGGCACAGCAGCAACCTGCCATAGCACGACACCGGATCCATCTCCAGCCTCACCCAACGCTGTGCTCGATTCGGAGGAGATTGCCTTGCGGAAGAGCATCCAGAGGAACCGCAGCTTCACGGCAGTGTACATGCCCGCAGGTTGGGCTCTGGAGTACAGTCAGACGAACACTGCAGCAAGCTTGCAGCACAATCGATTGGGAGAACTCGCAACCTGCCAGGACACCTGCATAGCTGCACAACCAAAACCTGCATTTACCTACATGCGACGCTGGGAAGTCGAACATCGACGAAAACGCCATCCTGACCACCCGGCACATTTTGAACTGCATGCCATCACCTGCCGTATACTGTCGTTACCCGAACATCCACCTTCACTCTCTTGACCAACGCCCTCACTCGTTCCCATGAGTCGCTCTTACTATGACGACCAGGGTGATAGTATCCCACAATACTACCCCGAACAGCCTTATCCTCATTCTCTTCCTCGACAGAGACCCGCTGGCCGCAACTCCAGTCGCATTCCTCAGCCACAGCACTACGCTCCGCAAGATCGTAGGCGCATCCAGCCGTCGCCCATGAATCCCGGCTACTCAACGTCCTCACCCAATCGAGCACGGCGACAACAACAAGAGCCATACTATCCAGAACCGTCTGCCTGGGATGTATCGCAAAGCCAGTTCTATGATGGCAGCGGATACGCAGACCAATACGGACCATACGATGAACAATACGAACAGCAATGGCCATTGCCTGTGCAACCCGAGGCACAGACACCGCCCAATGTGAATAGCAGTCCGCGCAAAACGCCCCGACGACCACCACGACCTGAAGATTCCCCGAACCAACCGGACCATCCGCGACCAGTTCGCGATACACCACGGAGCTTGCCGCAAACGGCAGCAGCAGACCGTCAGTACCATACGCCTTCACCTGCCGGATCGTACCACGGGAATGGTCAATGGACGGGAGATGGCTATGCCTATGCTGCACCAATGTACCCTCCCCCTAGTCGGCCCTTACCACAGGCCAACCCAGGCGGGCAATCTGGCATTCCTCAATATGTGCCACCGCAGATGCCACAGCAAGCAGTATATGGCCATGCAAACAGAAGACCACCTCTCGGTCCTCCGCCCTCCGCTCGACGTGGCCCTGCCAATTACTATCCTCAAGTTGGTCCAGTGCACCCCATCGCAGAAGAAACCGACAGCATGCGCGGCAGCACCAGGTCTCGCAGTGTGCGAACGGAGGAACACAACAGCAAAACGTCGTTTGCCAGCAGTAATGCCATACCCATCGGCATTCCCCATTTCTACATTGACGAAGGCAATGCTCGGCCGAGTACTGGAGAATTATCCAACACCACGGGCGGAAGACCTTCAACACCGAGCGACTACGACGATGACGATCAATCAATCGAGGCAACGACGGGACGCACATTCGACCATTCCGCCGACGCTTCTCCTCGACAGCAGCGCCGCGAGCATGGTCCGATCTTGGTGCGACAGGCGAGTTTGGGGAAGAAGAGCAGGCCGACGCTGGTCACACAAGGAAGCGGAGACAAGTTGCGCAGAGGCAGCGCCGACAGAGAAGCCGGACGCTTCCCTCTCCCGGGCCAGCAACATGCCCGGAAAGCTTCGAGAGAAGCGCTTCCTCGCATCAACACGCAATACGACATCGACCCGGCGGACACTATTGACACGCAGCACGGTATTGAGACTTTGCACTCGAGAGCGTTGGCACACAACAAGCTGGAAGGTCAAGCCGAGTCTGGTGCTGATACCTCGAAGCTTTCGCAGCAGAACCGATCACCACGAAAAGCTGCAACAACTCATTCGTACAACGTTGAAAATAGAGACGGTGCTGGCGGACACGCTTCGAAGGGGGGTTTCACTTCTGACACCCGCCCGCGCGACCCATCGTCCCTGGACGAGTCCGGGGCCGAGCTCAAGAGGAAGCGCTCGAGAGAACTCCTGGGAGCAGCGATAGCAAAGGAGCTTCACCCGACCAGATCGACCACACGGTCACCTCTGGCCCCAAGCGATGATGAGCGTGTCAAGAGTATTCTTCACAGTCTGGAGAAGGGTGGCGCGATCAGCGTGGAGGAAGCCAACGAGCTTAAGCAGCCCACCGGTGGACTTTCCGAGCGTGCGGGTAAACGACGACCATCGCGGATCAATGTTGACGCTGTGCATGAAGCAGAGGCACGAGGGTCACTGACTAGTTTGCCCGATTTGATAAGACGTGCAACCAAATTGGCATCGAATCTGGATCGCGGCAAGACTGCCAGTAGACTCGGCATGGAGAATTGGCTCAACGGCGCGACAGAAGGCGAGAAACGAAAGTCTGGCGCAGGCAGCATCTCGGATATGCTCTCCGCTTTCCCTCCGCCGCATGCGACTCCTCCTGACTCACGCGGCGGATGGCGCTCTTCACATTTACGACATACCGAACTCCCCAGTGATAGTGACGCGGGTGAGCCGAAGAAACGGGGTCGACCATGTTGTGGCATGCCGCTGTGGTTGTTCATCGTGCTGATATCTTGCCTTTCGCTGCTGGTCGCAGCAGCAGTCGTCGTACCCGTGATGCTCATCTATGTGCCCAACCAGAACAAGGACAGTCACGGTGCAGCCGCAAATTCGGTGGGGAGATGCCACTCCGTTTTGAAGTGTGAAAATGGTGGGACTGACATACTCAGTAGTAATGGCCGTTGCGAATGTCTATGTGTCAATGGATTTACAGGGCGATCCTGTTCGACATACTCCGAGCAAGGCTGCACGATGACATCGATCGGTTCCACGAGCCACGCGACCGTCGGCGAAGCCATTCCACGACTACTCAAAGGCTCGTCGAGCAATTTCAGTGTGCCGTTGGATGGACGACAGGTTTTGGGTCTATTCTCGGCGTCGGACTTGAGCTGCGCGGCACAGAACGCCCTGGTCACGTTCAACAATAAAGCAAGTAAGCGATCGCACGTCGACGTTATTGTTCCGCGAGCGCCCACACCGGTGCAGGCTGCGAGACAAGCGACAAGTCATGGCCTCCTCGTGGCCACGGGGTCACCTTCATCACCTGCTACCGCAAAACCGACAGCGACATCCTCCGGCGCGGCATCGACATCTACTGCTATCCACCATGACCAGCATACACTCGACTTTGCACGTGTCGCCGTGCTGTTTGTTCTCCAGGACGCAGCAAATATCGACCAGGCAGCCGATGCGCAGGAGGCTTTGCAAGCATACTTCCGTGGCAGCGGGAATAGTCAAGGGCAGACGATCAAAGCTCAAAAGATCTCACTTTCCACCGGGTACAGTTGCAATCTGGTCGATCACACCATCATCACCGGCAATGGCACTACTGTGGGTAAAAGCACGACTAGCTGAAGCGTCAAGCGTTTGGGACATTTCTAGGAGACTGCTTGCTTTTTTGGACATGGCAGATTGTGCCGTGAGCCAGCTGCGATAGAGACCGAAATTCGCTTCTAGGCTGTATATTGATAGAATCCGATCGGAAGAGGTCTTTGGGGGAGGAACCATCTGTGATGTGCGGGCGGGCTGGCTGCTCTGTACACATCCGTCATTTATGGCACGGAATGATGACTGGCTGAAGGATCGAGGCCAGGATAATGTATGATGAATGAACGTGGTTTCGTGTGTCGCGCGTCACGTGTCCGCGGGACGATGTCTGCAACGGCTGCTGCTCTGATGAGATGAGATGAGAGGCATGTATGTTCGATGGGGAATATTTTTGGATGCTATAGATTGGGCTGGTTTTCAATCTTGATAAGATCGATGGCTTCTATTTCTCTGAGATTTTCTGCTCTTTATCCTGTTCTCTTCCCAAGGTTGCCTCTTTGGACTGACTGTTCGGCAAGAACTTTACTGTTCCTGTTTCTGTTCCTATCGTTATAACTTACGTATATGTTGCAGACGAGCAGACGATTCAGCTTCCATACGTCTGTCTACTTATTTACTTACTTCTTTCTCCACCTTCCTTGCCCTCCATGTCGCCCTCTTTCCTTTGCTGGAGAGGTAGTAGATATATGTCGTTTCAGGCCCCAGTCGCCTTGCATTACATTGCTTTGCATTGCTTTGCATTGTATTGCACTGCATTGCATTGTATTGTATCGTACACGTACATACGTACATCTACTTTACTGCGTGAAGGTGCGCTGCGTTTGGGGCTCTTGCGCGCTCCTTGCATCTGGCTGGGCCGTGCTATGCCATGCCATGGTTTTGACACGTGGGCCCTGGGATGTGGGATGTGAGACGTGAGCCACGTGCGCGTTGTGTGTTACTACTGTAGTGATATGATATGACAGGACAGGGTTGGATTGGATTGGATAGGGGGGTTTTACATGTATGCAAGGAAGTACTACATGTAGTATTTTGCAGTGCTTGCCGTCACGGTGAGGGAGGCGGGTAGGCGGGTGGGATGGATGGATGGATGGATGGATACCGACTCGGAGTGGATAGTGAGGGAAATCAGTGGAATTTGGTTGAGGTGGTGATGGAGCTTACCTTCTTCTTCTTCTACTTCTTTGTTGCGGAGGAGGTGGCAGGTAGTGCGTTGTCGATACTAATAGGTAGTGCAGTGGAGGTCGCGGGTTCTGTGCGTGGCACTCCGAGCTTTTTGGGGCCATGGGTGGATGATATTATGACAACGACATCCGTAGCCGTGACGGCTGTGCAAACCGTGATGCGGAGAGCAATACTCGTAATTCATTCTGTAGAGCACTTCACAATGCGGCTTCCTTTGCGCCAGCCCAGTGAAAGCATTATTCAGCGCGTCAGATTGGATCTCTTACGCTTTAGCCAGATACGTGCATGACGTTCGACGCATTCTCATTGTTACGAAGACGGCAGGTTGAAGGAGCAAGTAGCTGCCCGGGCGCCAGGAAAGAATTCATGTTTCCCAACATGTCATCCGGCCCTTCTCGCATCGTTGTCTGTTGCGCTGTCACAGTCAGACGGCTGTCATACTCCAAGCCAAGAATGCCGCGAACAGGTTTCGACGCTGTAGATTGCTCGTGTCATCTGTCAAAGCCTCGAGGTGATTAGGCAGAAGAGTCAGAATGATCCCTGTCCGCGGATGCTCACCACAGCAAACGATAATGCAACACCGCTCCAATCATGCTGAGCGTGACGAACAAGATTATTTTCTGGTGTGATGTCTGTCGTTCTTACACAGTTATCCAAAGAGCTAGGTGTCTCATTACAAGCAAAGACATTACATACTTCTCATAATGATTTGTGGTATCGTCGCAACAGGTTCTGTGTCCCAAGCAAACAAACCAATATCAATAGTGTCGTCACACGTGATGGACGTTACGAGATCCCGTGCTCTCCCTTGGGTATCATCTTCCCTGCATTTGTGCATTTCAGTCTCGGCCACACTGCATCGCATTGTCGTCGAAGGTACGTTTACTCGTACCTGAAAGCACAAATGCGTCAGCATATAATTGTTTCTGGATGTCGGATCTGTCGCTTAATCGGAGTCTGGGTAGCGCGTGACGTACTCGTCCTTGACTCTCCTGTCGCTGCTGCTATCAATGAAACTTCCTCGGCTACGAGCGCTCTTGGTGCTTCTCTTGCGACCAAAGTATGAGGTCTTTTGGGTGCTCTTGTTCTTGCCGACTGCGCCGCCGATGCAGAAGAAGACGGAAGCGAGGAAGAAGCAGGCGAAGGAGGACCAGGAGAATGCCATGGCTTTTACGCCGATGGAGGCATCGAGGCCGCTGTCGCGAAAGTGGTCGCGACCACGGACAACCCACGCACTGAGGTAGTAGTCAGTATGGGAGAATCAGCAACGCATGGTTAGTGCACTCACGTCATGAGAGAGGCCGCGACAATTTGCGCGCCGACTGCCAGGAAGACGGTGGAGCTGCTGAGGTATGATCCAAGTCGCGAGATCAGCGCAAAGATGCTGAGCAGGAAGGCAACAACGGCGAAGAACAGCGCAATCAGGTAGAAAGCCCAGCCAATGCGACTGATATAGTAAAAGTAGCTGCGGTGGTTCTGGAAGAACTCGGGTACGCCCTGGGTTGTGCCGAAGTTTCGTACGGGGTCGAATGGGAGTGCTGCTCTCGTCGATGTGCAGTCTGCATTGCGGCCATTCTGCACGCCGCAGATATCAAGATATGTCCATCTTGCTGGGTTCCGTAGCTGGTCGTTGCCGTTCGTGATGCCGTTTGTGCTTGCTTGCAGGAAGTAGATCTGGTTCAACGGACTCGAGTCGAGACCAGAGAGGATGACCAGGAACTGCATAACAATGCCTCCTGCCAAAAGGAGGATGGCCGTAAGGCCGAGGAGCGGACCTGCGATGTCTGTTAGGTCTCATGTCCAATTCCATCCGACGCGCATCGACGTGTTTCTGTACTCACGCGCGATGGCCATGGCAAGATGCAGCTCAGATGAGGCAGGGGATATGCTGGTCGATGTTAGACGCTCTGTTTCTTCCCCACACGTGCTGTGTGGCAGGCGTATGTAAACAGAACGTACGACGAAGGCGGGTGAAACACCTCTACTGCTGCTGTTCCCGATGCGATACAGTGGTAGGAATAGGATGGCAGGATAAGCGCAGGAGTACAAGGAGTACTTTTAGAGAAGGATTGCTGGGCGTGTGACGTGTATGGAGGTGGGTTAATGCGTTCAAGGTTGTGACGATGTCGTCGGTCGGTCGTTGGATCGTCTGGCGCAAAGTGCGCAAAACCTGGCAGGCCTGACAGGCACAGCAGAAGCAACAATACAAGCGCGGCCAACTTCTCCCTAGTTACTATTACTAGTAGGAGAAAGCTCTCTCGACTGTTCCAAGCTGCAGCTTGATCGCGCCGACGTCAGCGTCGAAGTCAATCGCAATAACGCCAACCAAACTCTGAATTCCGATGGAGATGTTGCTGGCTGCTGACTGGTCTGGGCATCTGCGTCCGGTATACCGAGGAAATAGTTGAATGCTACTCGTACTATTATTGTGCCGTACTGTATGCATAAAATGAACAAGTGTGTGCGAGGATGATGAACCTGATACCCGTCCCAACTGGGAGGACGAAGAAAGACGTTTGCGGCCAGTCCGAGGTATTCTACTCTTACCAAATGCGTGAATGGGCTGCGAACATGAATCTGTGTTGCGCTGTACGATGCTGTCATCATCAGCCACGTCAACAATAATCCCAGCAGCCCATCACCTGAGTCGTCAATCTATCGCGTGCGGCCTGTGGCGCACACGATTGTGCTACCAAACACGCTCCTCTCGGGATCGAAGCTAGTTCTCCTGGAAGTGTGAGCTGTTCTTTGTTGTGCAGAACGCAAATAATCATGTCCACTCTCGTGTGGCCGTCCATAGCGCCAGAGCAGCTCGTTAGGGAGGAGGAAGCTTGTCTCGCCCGCGAGCTCGAATGGTTGTTGTCCTCCGTGCAGGACACGCTCCGCAACCTCAAGGAAGGTCTCGAAGAATGCGCACACCTACTTGCGCCCAAGGAGCCTGGCTCCACCCTTGTCCTGACTTCGTTACGGTCGGAAACACTGAAAGGCTTCATCACCAGAGTGGGCACGCGAATAGTCAAAGGCGATGTTCAGCTCAGGCTGCCTTCGCTGCCTCCTCCACGAGGCCAGAACAGTTACAAGCTGTCCATATCAACATTACCTACCGCACCGACCATCGTGCTTGAACAGCTGACCACGACTCGGACATTGATTAACGCTTGCTTAGATGTGGTCGACGCGACGCGATGGACGGGCGACCGCAGCAATGCTGATTTCATATCAGGCCAGATGCGCTTGCTACATGAGAACATACAGGAGGCAAGGTCGGCGCTAAAAGGCTGGAGCAGCACCCAAAAGACGTGGAACCAAGATCCGCTGGACGAGAATGCCTTCAGTCCGCCCTTGCCCGGCAACGTCTCGTTCCATCTGTCTATATCGGAAGCTGCAGTGCTCCTGAACGTCCGCACTCTGGAGACTGCGTATCCGAATACCGGAACGAACACTCCGCTTGGCGCGGGTACACCCACTTCATTCAGCGGCTTCTCACTCCGCGAAAGGTTGACTACTGCATTAGGGGGCTCGCGACCAGCAGGACACGACGAGGCACACGAGGTCTTTCAATGGAAAGGGCAAGACGTTCGCGTTCGGGACAAGATCAGGGTTGAGTCCCAAGACCCGAGCCTCATGGCAGCCATGGCAAAGCTGGGAGCACTCGAACGAAACGTCGCTCTTTCGAGACGCGCCTTGAGCGTCGTGATGGGCAAAGAACCAGAGGAAGGATGACTACATTACAGCTCCGCCCGTCATGAGCCTTGCTCGCGATGATTGCGAAGAATGTTCCAAGAAGACCGTGGAGCATTAGGCCATCACATCGTTCGCCATACGATGTCTGCGCTGGCCGCAGGGCCAGCAATGCGACCATAACGCTGATGGAGAACATCTCCAGGCCTGATGAGCAAATCAATCCGATTGAGCTTGATACCAGCGGCAAGTTACAAAGAGAAACGCGCAGATCATCTCCGCGGGCGCGCCCGCCTGCCCGCTTTCAAGCCGCCACGCTCGGCACATGCAGGTCCAACATTGCAAAGATTATCTGCAACACTCTGACTGGACGACGTTCGCGCTCACTCTATCGATAACCAGACTCGTGGCAAAAACAAAACGTTGTCCTATCCGCTTACCAGAGTCTCGTCTTGGTATTGTATAGATCCAGATTGCGCCCACAGATTGCGACCTTTCACCAATACCATCGTTCAAGTGGCATCGTAGCGGCATGTTTCCAGCATTGTTGACTGCAGTTGACTCGACATCGCATGTACACCTGGTCATCGGCTCGAATCCCCTCGCCGGCGCACGATGCAGTAAATCGCTCGAGGTCGGCGCGACACCGATTCTGATTGCGCCAGAGCACGCGAACATACATTACGGTCTTGCGAAGCGCATTGAGGATAACGCTGTACAATGGATCAAACATGACTTTGAAGAGAGTGACTTGACATCGCTGGGTAGAGAAGAGGTAGATCATGTTGTTGATGCAGTATTTGTAACATCTGGTGGCAAGACAGCGCTAGGTACGAGGATATTTACGCTTTGTCGTAGGTTGCGCATACCTGTAAATGTCGCCGATGCCCCCAACCTCTGCACGTTCACAATCTTGTCGACCCACTCTTCCGGGCCTCTTCAGATTGGTGTGACGACGTCAGGAAAGGGATGCAAACTTGCCTCGAGAATACGGCGCGAGATTGCTGCGGCGTTACCACGAGATTTAGGACAAGCGGTAGAAAGACTGGGCACAGTGCGAAGGAGAATATGGGAACAGGATCATGCGAATGAGGCAGAAGCAGACCTCGACGCGGAAGACGAAGACGCAGGACAGACAGCGACGTTTAACAAGCTCGTACTACCCTCCGACGACGAAGCCGCGAAGGCCAGACGGATGCGCTGGCTAGCTCAGATCTGCGAATACTGGCCGTTGAGGAGATTGGCTGCCATCACAGATGACGACGTGGACAATATTCTGCAAGCATACAAGCAAGAGACCGCAGGCTCTGTGATTGCTGCGGAACAATCTCCTCTGAGCATCTCAGCTCTGGACCTGCGGCGATTCAGAGGTCGCATCATCCTTGCTGGCTCTGGTCCCGGACACCCCGACTTGCTGACGATTGCCACACTCAAAGCAATACGCATCGCAGACCTAGTGCTAGCGGATAAGCTTGTGCCTGAACAAGTGCTGGAGCTCATCCCAAGGCGGACGCCCATCCACATTGCGCGAAAATTTCCCGGTAACGCGGACGCTGCGCAAGACGAGCTGCACAGAATGGGACTCGATGCTCTGAAGCAGGGCAAGACAGTCCTTCGGCTTAAGCAGGGCGATCCATACCTCTATGGTCGTGGTGCAGAAGAGGTTGCATTCTTCCGCGAGCACAAGTACGAAGCAATCGTGCTGCCGGGCATCACTTCATCCCTCAGTGGACCACTCTTTGCTCAGATTCCGGTAACGCATCGGTCTGTGAGCGATCAGGTCCTGGTCTGTACGGGTACTGGTCGCAAGGGTGCCGCTCCGAATCCGCCTGCCCATCTCACAAACCAGACTGTTGTTTTCCTCATGGCTTTGCACAGATTGCAAGATTTGGTGACGAGCTTGGTAAAGCGTGAAGGTTCTCCGTATCCCCTTTCGACGCCATGTGCTGTGATCGAGCGAGCTTCGTGTCCAGATCAGCGAGTGATCAGAACCACTCTGGAGCACGTCAACAATGCTGTCGAGGAAGAGGGTAGTCGTCCACCTGGACTCCTGGTTGTTGGAGCCGCTTGCGAGGTACTTCATAAATCGCCTCACAAGTGGGTGGTGGAGGACGGTTTCCAGGGTCTTGATGCGTTGAACGGCCTGAACGAAGGCGTCAATGGTCTCGATGGCTTGAGAGACGCTCTGGTATCGATGCCGGGCACGCCTGGAACTGAGGAGCCTGCGTTGATAGCTCCGGTGACCGTGTAATAGTATGGCCGCGCAAGCCTCGTAGCCAACCACGACTCACATCATGCAGCATTGAACGCTACATGGGAACTGCTTTGTCCATTGCAGCATGAGCGCCTGGACGACTCATCGGAGGCATTTGCCATCGTCTACCGAATGGAACGTCACGTGACCGATGTTCAGCACTAAAAGTCGGTTCCTCATGTAATACCCACAAGCCCGATACCACTTCCGAGCCGAGATCCAGAATTGGCAAGGCGCTCGACGCTACGAATGTCAGTGCTGGCAAAAGCGGCTTTTGCTTGCACTGGCTTCAACTTCGTGTGTAAACTCAAAGCACGAGAGTTATTGAGGGACAGCACCGCCTCAAGCTTACTCGCTGCTGGCACTTTAGGCATCACCGAAATGCAGTGCCGTATACAGCTTGCAAGTGCCATTTGTACGATCCGATGCAGATCATGACTTCAATAGATCGAATGATAGATACTATGAACGCGAATAGTTGCGTAGTGCCACCGAAGCTTTTCCATACAATGCATTTCACGTCCGAAGAAATAACTGAAGGCAGGTGCACTGCTTCTCGTCCGTCACAGAACCTCACTGATCACATCTACCACGATGATTTTCCTTTTCCTGTCCGCGCTCTCTTTCACCTCTGCACTTCCTCAAGCTCTCCCCATTGTAGGCGATCTGCTGGGACCGCAGACTGCTCTTGACTATGGGACCTTCCAAGGCACCAGTGCGTTCCCGGGCGTGGACTCATATCTCGGCATGCCCTTCGCCATAGCAGGGCGATACGAGAACCCTCGAGTCATCGGATCGCAAGACACGCTAAATGGAACCCAAGACGCCACAAAATATGGCCAAGCCTGCCCGCAACAACAGCTCATTGCTTCGCCTCTCTCCTCTGAGAATGCAGCTATTGGAGGCCTTTTGAGTGCCATCGAACAGGCTGCCTTCGCTCCTTTGGGTGACTTCCAGCAGGGTGAAGACTGCCTCAGCATCAACGTCCAAGTTCCCGCTGGCTTGAATTCTACTGCTGGCTTGCCGGTAATGTTCTGGATCCATGGCGGCGGCTTCGAACTGGGATCTTCGGCGGCTTTGGGAGCTGAGACGACCGCTTTGCCCGGTATCATATATCAGGGAGCCAATATTGTGACCAGGAGTGTTGAGATGGGACAGCCGATTGTGTTTGTGAGTGCGAACCATCGCTTGAATGCGTTTGGGACTTTGGCGAGTCAGGAGATTACGGATGCGGGTGTTGCGAATTTGTTGTTGAAGGATCAGAGAGTGGCGATGCAGTGGGTGCAGAAGTATGTTGGACAGTTTGGTGGGGATAAGACGAAGGTGACATTGTTTGGAGAGAGTTCCGGGTCAGTAGAATCGCCACTACACGGTCAACACTATACTAACGTGTCTTCAGATCGCTGTCAATTGCCACGCAAATGGTTCTGAACGACGGCGACAACGAAGGTCTCTTTCGTGGCGCGATTATGGCCTCAGGCGGTATCTTAAAAGTGAAGGACTACCACCAAGAACAAGGCACCTTTGACCAGATCGCTCGCTGCACAGGCTGCGACATCAATGATAAATTGGCCTGCCTTCGAGTCGTAGCATACGACAAACTTTACAACTGCGTCCAGCAAATCCCGAACTTCTTCTCCTACACCAGCACCAAAGTCCCCTGGTATCCTCGACCCGACGGCACCTTCCTCGTCGACTCACCTCACCGACTCCTCCGTCAAGGCAAGATCGCCAACATCCCATACATCATCGGCGACATGAAAGACGAAGGAACGCTCTTCTCGCTCGTCCCTCAGCTCAACATTACGAATGACGCGGACTTCCAATCCTTCTGGAAACAAATCTTCTTCCAGGACCTCTCCCCCGACCAAATCGCCGCTTTCACAGACTTCTACTCCCAAGACCCCGCCGCCGGCTCACCCTACGACACAGGCGCCCTCAACGCCATCGGACCCCAATATAAGCGCCTCGCCTCCGCCGTAGGCGACTACACCTTCGAAGCTGGCCGTCGCGACCTCCTCAATTACACCCACACCCGCCAAAACACATGGACCTACCAACAAGAGCAGAGCGTGTACGTCCTCGGCCAACTCCCCGGCGGCTCGGTCAACGACCTCCCTGTTCTGGGCTCTTTTCATGTCTCGGATGTGGTGCTGAATAGTTTTGGCACTGTGCCGGCTGCGGTGTCGAGGAATACGTTGGATATTATGAGCACTTATATCAGTTTTGTCAATTCGTTGGATCCGAATAATCATGGGTTGCAGGGGCTGCCGGAGTGGCCGACGTGGACGCCGGAGGGGAGGGAGATGTTTAAGTTTCAGGAGAGTGGGCCGGTGGTTATTAGGGATGATTACAGGGAGGGGCAGATTGGGTTTGTTAATGGTAATGCGGATACTTATGTTTTTTAGGGACGTCTGTAGTGGTTCTGAGGAATGGTACGATTACTATGCATGTGAATTCGTCGATCAGGTCATGAAGGCAGTTACCATTTAGTCGCCACCTCACGCTCTCTGATCTTTGCCCTGGCCACGAGGTTCATGTATGCTCGCTGACCCTGGCAAGCAGAGTGTGTACTCCGCTGGCGACGCCAAACGGGACAGTATCAGACCATCTGATGAGGTGGCTTACGCCTGGCGACCTCGCGGTATGCCGTGTCACTGGTGGCTGATCAGTGACACCGATATGGCAGTCGTGAGAGACCACTTCTAGCAAACTGCCAGCAGGACTTGATGTATATGTCTTTGGTACAGCGGCTTGGAGAAGGTCTTCATCAACGCTATAGAGCTTGACACAACACTGCGCAGCCTGTACCAGATCGAGTATTCACTGTCCGCCTGTGCAGGCGCTTCTGTCGCCGCTACGCATACTACTCGACGTCATGTATTGTATGTCCCCGATTGGTGAGCTGTACTTGCTCAGCCTTATTGCAGTGTCCACACTCCACTCAGCCAGCACATTCGTCAGAACATTTACTACGAATGCTCTGACATCCCACCCCTATGTTGGCAACGACAGCACACTTGCTGAGCGAGCTCCTCCCATTCCATTCATCAGCTCAGACTACACCAAAGCCTACAAGAAGGGTCAAGACCTGTGGAAGATCATGATGGATCCCAATCCAGTGCAACGGTCAGGCGTATACCTGAGCTGGGAGGCAATGAAAGAGGATGGCTGGGTCGCCCATGTACGCGAGAACCAGCAAGATATCATCGACATGACCAGAGACTACACCGAAGCCCTCCACGGCATAACCTTCAACACCAAGAACAGCAGACTCTACCACATACAGCACGAAGTAAGCCACCCCTCCCATGCTCCCCTCCCACCCTTCCATCCCTCACACCACCCACCCAGGACACCAAACCCCAACCCGCAATCCCCGCCACCCCAGACCACCCCGCCCACCCATCAACCCCCTCCCAAAAAGGCACCGAAGCCAAATACAACGGCCTCTACAGCCCCACCAACGGCTTCCTCTCCGCAACCGAACGCTTCAGCCCCTCCTACTTCATCTCCCACACCCCCTCCCACAGACCCCAAATCACCCACTGGTCCGACATCGCCTTCCTCGCCTACACTCAAACCATCGCGGACCTCAACCTCCCCGCCACAGAAATCAAACCCATGAGTCAAATCTTCCTCGGGCCCATTACGAACCTCGCCACTCGCGCCGTTATCGCGAAGGCTCTGGCGGAGAGTGGGCGATGGAATGGGGTGGAGGGAGTGATGGATGAGGGGCGGGGTGTGGAGTTGCGGAGACCGCAGGAGGGGGAGGGGACGGGGAGGAGGAGGAAGAGAGAGGATCGGGCTTTTTGGTCGGTGTTGGGGACGCAGAATGTCAGAGGGGTGGTGTGGCTTTTGAGGCAGCATGAGAGGCAGTTGGGACGGAGGATGGTGGGGAGGTTGGTGGTTTGGGGGAGGGGCGGGAATGTTTATGTTGAGGTTGAGGTGGTGGGGAAGGAGTTTTGATGTGGTGCGGGCGTTGTTTATGGACTTATTTATTGAGGACGAGAGTGAGAGAGTGGTTCATTCGATGGCAAGGGGCGAGGGCGTGGCGAAGAAGTTCACTGCCGTGCAAGACGGTGGATGTTTTCGAGCGAGAAGGCTGTTTGATGAGCGAGGTCGTGGATCAATGCTTAGAGTCGGGTTGTGCGGATAGCGAAGCGGTGGCCACTCACACTTGGTCGATGCTATGCTCCAGTATCTGCAGTTCTTACATGTTACTCTAGGTGTTGCTGTAACGACGATTATCACGCGACTTCGACCGTATGCTTCTTCAAGGTAGGAACCTGCTCAGATCTCCGTCGGAATAACTTGCATCGAGTGGTTGTACCAATACGATAAGCGGGAATGTTCAACATACCCTGGAGAAATCTCGTCAAATGATGATCAGTGAGGCTTTTCAGCAGCCCAGCACGATTCGTATTCTTCATACGACATTCAAACTTCGCTCCTGCAGTTTGACTATCGGATACAAGTCTATTAACTCATTGTCCATATATCCATGGACATAAGCAAAACTCACAAAGCGATACAATCCATCATCAACAGCTCGCAAGATTATAGGATGTTATGTATCATGTGCCATCACAATGATATCGTCTGGCTGCGTATCGCATCTTCCAAAGCCAACAAAGCCGCACTCAGTCATGAACAAACTCCAGTTATTTGTTTTTGAGTGTGCCGATGCGAACATCATATACTGAAGCCACGCTTCCACGTCATCCCATCGCTACCAGGAGTTGCAAAGAATGTTATGAAGTTTCGCATGCTGACTGCACAAAGTCCTGCTGCAAAGTAGTCGTCGCTAGTTGGGAGGGGAGTCTGAGGTCTGGAAGGATCCGGACACGGAAAGTGGAAGCATGCTGATAAAGTATTTCGGTAGTGGAGGGCGAGAAAGGGTCGGTCTATTGCATGGGGACGACCTAAGTACATACGGTTTGTTACTTCGGCAGAAGTCCTGTTTGCTGTCAGCACCTGAGACGTGAATGCATGGATCAGTTGGACAAGGGCTACCAAGTTGTAGATCACAATCCGTTGATAGCGCATACTCTTGCACAATCCATACGAGCGTGCATTATGGTAAGGAGCAGTTCTCATGGCATACTCAAGCGCATTGTACGCTTCTTGCTCGGAACGGTGACGCCTTGCATTAGGTATGTCTGATCCACAGCCCTCAGCAGAGCTAAGCCATGCAAATATCTTGATGGCGGGTCGGAGACATCACCCATCAACCCGACTTGTTTGTTGGCCTCCAGGATAGGTCGCTGGTCAATACAGATCTGGTCAATCCACAACAGTCTCCACGCCGACAGCTTACGCAGTCGTCTGGAGCGCTGTGTAGAGCTTCTGGGTCTCCAGAAAACCCGCCTGGCTATGAAGCTCCATGGTCTGATATCCGTCTCGTGTCCCCACGCGTAAGATAAAGCTTAGTAGGCGCGAGCTTTCGAAAAATCGTGACAGGTTTCGCGTGTCCACAATCCATTGGCAATGGTATGCGAGGCCGAACAAGCTGGTCTCCGGCTCTGGCATGATGCATCATCTATTCTTTCCGATCAGACATGTTTCCTTTTTTACGACTGCAGAGGCTGTTTGTGGACGAGGATAGTGCGCAGTGAGTACCCTCGGCATCACAGGTTCACTTTCGTTGTTCTCTCGATCAGGACAGCGCTATGAAGACATCGAGACACAGCCACGCCGAGGATGGTTGCCGTGGCACTGAATAGAGACCCGCTATTCAAAGCGTTTTGAAGGGCGGCCGGCCATTGTGAGGTCTAGAGATAGGGAGTGCTCTGATAGGGATGGTCCCTTCATAGTCTGGACTTCTGAGCTGTGCGTGAGACGTGCGAGTGGGCATCATTCAGGCTGCCGGAACTCATATTGCGCATATGTAGCCTCGAGACCACCCAGCTGTTATCTGGCCTAGACGCAAGTGATGTCGTCTTCCGCTGTGCATGACAGGAGCTCGACAGGCGTATCTCCTTGGCAGCGTCGATGTGCCGCAAGATATGCTCAATTCATTGCCTTTCGGCATGCAGAGCCATTCTAGTGCCGGCAGAATAAGACGCATTGTGAAGTTCAGGGACAGCAAAACCGTGCATGCAGCTTATTAGCAGTATTGTCATAGAAGACGTGCTGGCCCTTGGTCTTTGAGAGGCTGCTTCAGCTTTCAGCACCGCCTCGCTTCGTCGGCCAATCGGAATCGCTGGGATATCGCTTGGTAATTGCCGGGGATGTCGGTGCAAGTCGCTTTCTTGAAGTGTTGTGCATCGTGGAGGCCGTACAAGACATGTCATGACTCTGAATTGCTGCTTGAGCAAGCGCGGGAACTACTGTATTATACGAGTTTGAGGCTGAGGCCCACGGACAGTCCGCATAACTCCAGTCAAGTGAAGAAGATGTATGCCGATGGACGAGGCCATGCCGTGCAATGCAAGGACCAGGAGGCATATACGATATCAGTTCACCACTTCCGTGCTGGTATCGACTGGCATCTTTTCCGACTGATGACAACGACTATTGGTGAGCGTATTACCCGTCTCACTCTGTGGGTTCAGCGCCATTCACTCATCCGGAACGCTCCGACCTCGACGAGAACATGCAACCTTGGGGCAGCTGTCGTGCTTGTGGCTCTCTCCAGTCGATGCGCAATCAGAAGCAGACACGCACCGCGAACCAGGCTTGTGTGGGATTGGAGAGAGGTGGCACGTGGGTAGCGCACTCCCACGATTGTAGATGAACGTCATTTGGATACGACTACTGACCTAATAATTTTCATCTCCGAAACGGCCATTCACCTCCGGCAGTCTTAGTCGCTCCTATTTTGGCCCTATATTCGCATCTAGACGCCTTTTCCGGAAGATCCATATGCTTGTTCCGACGTCCGCTCTCAGACATGCAGCACGACTTCTTGCGCAATCGTACAACTTCCGCTAGATCAGCCTCAACAGCGACGAACGAGAATGTGTGACATGTGGAAGATGCATGTCTGAAAGCCTGTGCCAAGAACGCCATCATCTCAACCTCACTTCGCTTCAAGATGACTTCTCATGAGCGGGTCGACCGCCCTTGCTTCACCTGACTACTGGAAAGATCTAGTAATAATGTCGCTCCACAGCGTCCCGACAGATCCATCATGCTGTACAACCATCGCAGGTGGTGCATCATGTTTGACCTTGCTGGATCCATGAGCGCGACTTCGCAATTATGCTTTGTTGTTCAAGGTCGAGAATCATGATATTCTCCTGCCCTCGTCCTTTCTTCCTCGCAGCGACGACAGATCCATCTGCAGCCCACCAGCACCCTAGCTACTTCTCAAATTGAAAATTGGTGTGGAGTGCAGGCTTTGGCCAGATCTGCCAGGTACGAATGTGATGTCGTTGGTGGATCAAGTTCGGCGGAAGACGTCGGCAGGCCCATATCCCTGCTGTTGGCCCGTACCACATCCCGGCCTAATATCGCTCTCGTGCTAGTACCGCAAGCCGAAATGACCCCATTTGAGACTTGCGACGCAAACAGCACAGTCTCGGCTCCCACAGGGAAACAATCAATACACCGCCATGCAATGGCGGCTGTCACTTTGCCTGCTGTGGTGGCGTCCCGTGCGGTGGGAGGGGCGCGGAGTTCGCGCTTGCACATCAGTGGCCGTGTTTGACCATACCCCAGTAAGGCACAGATCATGTTGGGCGTAGGTCAGTATAAACCTCTTTACCCTGCTTCCCTCTTGTTCTCTCACCTAAGACTCTCGCTCAACTTCCAGGTCCTCACGGCAACAGCACATCCAACTACAGTCGCTCACTCACACATCCAGCTTAACGACCATCATGAAGTACCAAGTTGCTGTCGCCGCCATTGCGGGCTCTGCCCTCGCTTCCATGGAGCCACCGGCCTACAACCCGCCTGCCTACATGGTCCCCACGACTTCGTCGACCTCCTCGCCGACGCCGTCGCCGACGCCTTGCGAGACTTCGAGCACTTCCAGTTCGACTTCAAGTAGGACATGCCGAGCGGCACAGGTGGACTGGGCACAATGCTGACAACGTTATAGGCTCCACCAGCACTAGCTCAACCACTACACCTGTGGTACCAATAATTCACAAGACAACGTCCACCTCCACAACGGTCTCGATTCCCACGGTACCAGTTGTCACCAAGGTGCTCACCACCTCTACCACCACGTGCCCACCGACCACCACTCTCGTCACGAGCACCACTCCAGTCAGCACCCCATCGAGCTCCTCAAAGAGCTCGAGCACCAGCTCAACTTCGACGTCCACCAAGCCGGTCGTGTACACTCCACCAACCCCAAGCAAGCCAGTGGAGACGCCACCTGTCTACACCCCACCAACTCCAAGCAAGCCAGTCCACCCACCGGTCTACAGCCCACCAACTCCAAGCAAGCCAGTGGAGACGCCACCTGTCTACACCCCACCGACTCCGAGCAAGCCAGTCCACCCACCGGTCTACAGTGCTCCTCCCAACACCTCCAAGCCAGTCGTGTCCATGCCACCGGCCCCAAGCACGCCATGCTCGACCACACCAGTCGCGACGCCTCCAGTTGTCACCATGTCCACTTCAACCATCTGCACGACCACTCCCCCAGTCACCCCAACTGCGCCATACCCAACCAGCGGCAACTCCACCGTCCCAGTCCCACCAACCGGCACCATCGGCGTCCCAACTACAAGCCAGCCACCACAATTCACCGGTGCTGCCACCAAGGTTGCCGGCGGAGCCGTCGCTGGAGCCATGGGTCTTCTCGCCGCTCTCTTCTTGTAATCTTGTCATCCCTACTCGCAACATACATGCCATCTCTGCTGCAGATATCCTTACTTCCCCGCGGCGCTTGGAGGTAATGTGTATCGGTTGTAGATGACGAGTACGACAAGATGAAGGAGCAGGGCAGTTTGGGTGGCCTTGTTGGTTCGTGTATGTGTGTATGTGAGCGAGCATCCGTTGTATGTAATCCGACAGTGGATCAGAACGAACAATAATCCCCTTTTCTTTGGGCAAGCTGGCACTTTGTCAATCGATGGATAGATGGATGGGTTATTTATGTACGAAGGGCTGATGTGGCTGATCTAGTACTACTAATTTTTTTTGGAAGAAGCGGTACAACACTCATTTGTCCTGGTTGTCAGAGGGTCAGCTTGCTTTGGGAAAGGGTTCGATCGAGCTCAGTGGCGCATTTTTTCCCCTTCCCGATGGAATGGTTATGGGGATGGTGTGTACGTACATGTATGTACCTAGCTAGCTCTGTGGTCATTTAATGTTTTAACCGTTGAGTGTGCTTCATGTCTTTCTTGAATGTGAGTGTCTTTATCTTTGTGGGGCATTTGGTGTCTCGTTGGTTCGAATTCGTCGTCAGGGGTTGTCGCTTCTTTGTGATTGTGGTTATTATTATCGCTAGTGCTGATGCACGGTATTGTTGTCGGAACTTGTGGAAAGTGGTGCGTTATCTGTCCGTTAAATGAAGCAATATGGGAGCATCACTTTGGGCATCTATCGTGGTTGAAGCATATCTTCCTGCCATAAGGATAGCAGATTTTGAAGTGCCGTACAAGCCATACGCGCATCAGCTATATTACTGACATAGTGCTCTTCGACTCCGTCACCACCAGGGCGGGCAAAGGTCCAGATGACTGTTCAAGCACTTTCATTTGTTGGAGGATGGCTGTCGCGGTTCGTTCTTCGGATTTCGGTCTTTGTGCGCATCTACCATATCTTCATGCAGCACACGTATCGCGCTCATGGCTTGATGATAGATTCTATCATTGCGTCAGCGTATCTTGCGTCCCTGCCAATCTCGACGGAGTCTCTTTTGAAAGCAATACTTATTGCACGAGCTATTTCTCGTTATCGACGAACCCGAATCCCGGTTGCCAAAACTCATACTGAGGATATCTCATGACCCGCCAGAACAAACAAAGCTTCTTCTCGATCGACAGACCTCCTTCACTACACAAAGGCGTATCATCCTGCAACACCAATACCTTCCTCCGTTTCTTCCTCAACCGCGCGACTTTCGCATTCAGCTCCATCAACTGTCCATCGACTTCCCACACTTCACCTCTCTGCAATCTCTCAACCTCTACCTGATTCCGCACACGCTCCACTTCTCGGTGCGTCTCAACACGATCAACGCTGCGCTCACACCACTCGACCAGCAGTTCGAAAGCGCCAGCTTCAAGGCGCGTGATCTGATGAATGTTTCCCTCGTGGTACCAGTGCAATTCTCTATGCTCACGCGAACGAGAGTCGTATTCTTTTTGGAGCTCGTCGGGGCTTTCATCAGTAGGCATGAAACAACCTGGATCTATAGTGAGCTTCATGCCGGCCGGTATATAACACGAAACGCAAATTGGTGCGCTCTCGGAGTCTTTTTTTTTCTTGGACCTGTCATTCTCAGTCTCGAGGTCCCGGATGCGGACTTATTGATCCACCAAGTTTCGCTTTCGTTTCCTGCTTCTGGAGTCAAATTGGTTGTTGGCTTACTCAAGCTTCCCGTTGGCTTCCAGAAGCCGCTTGACCCGATCTATAGCTTCTAGATATCATGGGTAATTCTGTTGAGAATTTTCTTCAATTGTGCCTGTTCTGCGGGAAGATGTTGATTGGCAGCGAAATGCTTGGCTGCAGCTTTGGAAACGACTTGGTACTGCCGTTCGAGCCATTCGAGCCGCGCCCAAGGATCGGTGTCTGGTCGAGATGAAGTACGTACGGAGCCGCATAGTAGCCATGTCCAAGCATGGATGTGGATGAAAGAAAAGGGCAGAGGATGATAGGGAACATGAGACACGCGTTCTAACTCGCGCTGGCGAATCGCGAAACTGACGCGGAAACATGCCGCAGTGCCTCGAGCCGAGGCAAAGGAATACAGGAAGAGTGGAAATTTGGCATTGGAAATGAGTGCACAACGGCAGAGTGTTGCCAGTCTAATACAACATGCGTACAGGACCGCTTACTTTCCACTCCCAGTCTCTCGCCAATTCAAGCTGCGCAAGATGTATCGTCTCCATCTCAGGATCCTCGAAGCTTCTCTGTGTAACAATCTTGCCGTCCTCTTCCGGCTTGATGAAGTATGGTCCATCGACCTCACACTTCGTGTTTTCGTCTGGGAGCTCATTCTTGTACAAGAAGTCTCGGACACGCTGTGCTAAGCAGACCGACGACACCGCCACGGAACAATGTCCATAGCCTTGGACCTCAACAATCTTAGAGTCCTTGAAGGCGCCATTAGCTGATTTGGCCGAGATCAAAGGACAGATTGGATCATATGTCGTAGACAGTATTAGCAAAGGGTTAAGTGTGTCGACGCTTTCTGGCTGCGTAAAGTTGTGTGTGCGCGGCACAATCCATTGCTGTTGCTGATAAAATCCTGCATTCTCTGTGGGACCGAACAGGGAAGCATTGACAACAGGAATGATCTGCTTGAGGAGGGTTTCCCGATCTTGTGGCCAGTGGCCAGGACCGGAAACAGCATCATTGAGCGTTACAAATTGGCTCGCTTCGCCTCCTAAGTCCCAAAATCCTTGCTGACCATATGCCAGCCATGCAGCTGTTGCGTTGCCCTGTAGGAGCTTTGCAAGATTGTCTGCTAGGCTGTACCAGCTGGACGGGCTGTATAATGCGGGGAATATGCCATTAAACATCACGGTAGTATAGTCCAGAGTGCCGTACTGTGTACTGTTGATGTAGACACTGATGGGCTGCTGCTGCAATTGCGCCAATTTGGCATACACCAGATCGTGGAGTTCCTCCTTGCTGTCCGCCAAGGCAGAAAGAGAGCAGTTCTTGGAGGCTTTGATACACTCGTCGAAAAAGCCCTCAACTACATCGTCGGTGTTCGTGAACTGTTCTGTGCCAAAGTTGTCACCGTACCAGTCGAAATTATTCGCCACGCCATCGATGATCACACGTTCTGCTCGCTCGGGGAAGAGACTGGCGTAGGTCTGGCCTAGCACTGTCCCGTATGAAAAGCCCCAGTACCATAAGTTCTCCTGGCCGACAGCGTCAAGAATGCTGTTCATGTCGGCCGCTGTCTGTGGCGTATTAATAAAGCCTCCATACGCGTCCATAGTATCGTTGCAGGCTCTGACGAAGCCTTGTGCCCGGGCGTATAACTCGGGGCTGTCATGAATTACCTCGTAGCCACCGATCCCAGAAAGCTCTCTTCGGGCTTCCACGGTTGGGTAACAAGATGCTACAGGGCCTGAGCCATTGACTCCCCGAGGATCAAAGGACAGGAGATGGACACCTTCGCCCACGATATCAGACAACTGTTTGCCACGTCTGAAGAGGAACCCTGCGCCGGATCCACCAGGCCCACCTACGAGACACCATGTCAGCCATCAGCCAAAATCAAAATGTGAGCAATTAGCAGAGACTATACGAAAATGCTCGGAATGGCGCGTCCAAGGCGGTAAGGACGTCTGCAAAGTATGCATTGCGACTGCTTACCTGGATTCAATAGCAGATTGTGCGTAGCATTCTTTCCCCTCAATCTCACAAGTGAGATGTTGAAAGTCTTATCGCCACTCCTCTCAGCATCGAATTGATCCATTGGCACCGTGATGTTCGAGCACTCGACAGGCCTGCCACTGAGGTCTCCACACACTGTCCATGATATCTTCTCGCCCTCGTACTGGATGCTGCCATATTTGCCGTGCTTCTTTTTATGACCGCATGAGTGCCATCGAGGTCTGTAAGATGCCAATGCTGATATTGCGAGCCAAATCACGATACAAGTTGCGATGGCTTTGCGGATGCCAATGGTTGCCTCTTTTGGCTTATGGGCGAGCACTGGCGTGGGATTCTGGATCGGGAGTCCTTTCTCCATTTTCGACCAAATACTTGCTTGTGATACTATTGCATTACATGTAGCGATGGTGAATGAAGAATGCCAACGTTATCGTTGCCTATAATGACAAGGTCATGGATCAATGTTGTTGCCTGCACGCACGAGGATGAGAGTGGCTGGACTCGCTGAAGCGGAGAAGGTTCACAGGGTGATCGGAAACATCCTTGTCCTCGACTTCGAGTTCAGCATGCTCTCCAGCCTCTCCTTTTCTAGCCTGTCCTGTGCTCTTCCCTCACGTCTTATCGCCTTTCACGGTTCCACCTCATCTGTCGGCACGTATACAGCTTTCTTCCTCGCGTTGTGTTACGAGATGGTCCTGTTCCTGCATACCGCGGTTTACAGAAAAGAGGGGCAAAGAAGACGAACGACTTACGGAGCACGAATACACGCGCCTTTTACAGAACTAATCGCGGTAGTAGAAATGGTCCGTCCCTGCATGTCTTCTGAGGATCATAGTTGCAAGACACTCGATCAGCTCCTGCCGCAGCGGCCGGGTCTCGTGTAGTGGGACAGTGTCCTGGTTCGGCTAGGCGCTGGTTAGGTAACTTTACGGTACACGGTACCTCCTACATAGACGAGCCAGCGAGCCGTTGTATCATCCGTAGTTGACGGCACGGTAGGTCACCATGGTAAGCTTTCAGAATGTTCCTGCTATAATTGCTATTCGCGTTGCCTCTGCTACTGCGGTCGCGAACAGCTCATGTTTGTACCCAATCCTTGGAAACATACGACTTGAGCTGATTCATTAGACATGGTCAATACGACTGCACATAACCTTCACAACTGCTTCAGCCGCATAGGTGTTCTATCCTGCATATCTCCATCCCACAATTCTATCACAGACGACTTCCTCACCATTAACTCATCGACTCAAAACGGGTATTCAAGGGTCCGAAACCCAACCTCCATCAACACAGTACGAACTGCCCGTAATAGCACTCGCATCATCGCTCGCCAAAAACAAAACAACCCGAGCGACTTCCTCAGGCACCAAAACCCGTTTCAGCGCCTGAGCATCCAAAGTCTCCTGCTTATACTCCGGCGTAAGCACCTCCGCAATCTGTCGTTCTGTAGCAATAGAGCCGGGCATAATCGAATTAACCCTGATATTATCCTTCCCAAACTCCCTCGCATGCGTTCTCGTGAGTCCCAGCACCGCCGCCTTGCACATGGTATAGACTGGGAGACCTGTGGCTGGAATCCTCCAAGAGATCGAACCCATATTGATTATACTTCCGCCACCGGCCTTTTGCATCGAGGGCGCGAGGTACTGCGTTAGGAAGAACTGATGTCTCAGGTTGACATCGATGTTGAATTGCCATGTCTCCGCGTCAACAGCAAATGTTCCTGCGCGGGCTTTGCCGGCACAACTAGCGGCGTTGTTGACGAGGACGTGCGGAGCTCCGTGCTCTGTGACGATGTGCTCTGCGACAGATTTGAGTCTGTCGAGGTCTGTGACGTCGCATCGGTAGAATATCGGCACTCTCGTCGTCTGTGTCGCATCTGTCTTGACCTTTTCGATGAGTTTGTTCGCGGAAGTTTCAGAGATATCGAGGATGATGGTATTTGCGCCTTGATGCGCAAACATTTCGACTGTGGCGCCGCCTATACCTTCGGCGCCACCGGTGACAACAACGGTCTTATCGCGAAGGGATGGGTAAATTGCATACTGGCCCGGCATGGTGCTGTTCGTTTGAGCTCGGCAAGGGTTATAGGGAGAATGTCTTGTCTTTTGAGCTTTCAAATGTGTCTTTTACCGATGAGGCAAGGATGTCTTATCGCTAGTTCTACTGTGCGGACAGAAATGGAAACTTTCGATGGGCAATGTCAGAGCTTTTCGTCTTCACTGCCGTTGAGCTGGAAGCTTAGTTGAAGGTGGAGCTCAGCTCCAGACGGGCATCATTTTCCGGGCTTGCACTGCGGAGAAAGGTGTGTGACCACCTTCTGTAGGTGAGCAGAATTTCAAGTGATAGATCGTCTGCGATCATTGAAGATTTGAGACGAATGCCTAGAGCTTCCCCTGAAGGCTTCCACCGAAGGAAGAAGTTTTGCTTGAAACGAAGCATAGGCTAGTTTCCAGTTCAGGACGTGTCACTACACGCGCCGTTCTTGCAGTATTTATTTTTCGAATTGTTCGTGCTACAGTCGAAAGTAAAACCGTACTCGTAAATTGCGCATGTACCTGTTCCTCCGCCACATTCAGACGTTCCGACCTGCTGGCATGTATACTAAGCCAAGATATTAGTGCTCGTCCTGGCGTTCGATAAACAAGAGATACTAACTATTTCGGTAGCCGTACCGCATATCGTCGCCCCTGGTGAACCGCAGGAATAATAAGGGTCTTGGCCCATCACTTGCTGCGACAAGTCGAGGACTGCGACGAGGGCGACGAGAGCCATTACATTGACCTTCATGTTGGTAGTTCCCGAGTGATGCGTATGGAAGCTTCGAAAGCTAGGGCTTGTAGAGATATATGGGCTGTCGAGATAGCGCTTTCAGTGAGGTAGTAGTGCCTTCGTCGAGGTAGTAGTGCTTTCGTCGAAGTGGCGCTTCGCGAGCAGAAGTACTTTCGATTTCGACAACGATGCCAGGTACGATAGGAGAAGTGGACACGTACATCAACAGGAAACAGCGGATTGGCGAAAGCAAGAACTGTGTCGAACAGTACAAAGCCCTGGTTACTGGACCGCCAGCCCGACTTATCCCTGTCTATTGTCGCATCATGTGCGGGAAACGCCTCGACAGCAAAAGTTAACATATCACAGCCCTACCATGAGCTTCCTTCAAAAGTATAGCGAGCTGACTCGAGTTGGCGTAACATAGCTGTCGAACCTGGACTTTCGTCACTCCGCTGTTCTCCGATGCTATATGTGATCGATATGAGCTGATGTAAGAACGAGGCTCCGCTGAGTATCTCCATGCCTGGGTTTCCTGCCAACTCATTCTTTGAATATGGTCAAACTCAGCATAATCGACGATTGCTGTAAATCGAAGCTGGCAGATCTTGTTGAGTGAAGTGTGGCAAGCCGTCTCGAGTGAGCATGCTCTATAAGATCGCATCTGAAGAACATGGTAGCTGCTGATAGATATGTACTCAAGCTACGAAGAGATGCTTGGGAGATTCTTCTTCATTGTGTTTTATTTCTTCACACAGAAATTGCAGCGCGCAGTTTCGACAGCTTTGAATCTAGAGGCTTGCACCAAGTCACCCCACATGTGTCTGGTGCAGGGATGCATGAAAGCGCCGATACCGTGCGACGCTGTATCTACGGCAGATGCCTTCTTTCCGCGTTACCACGTGGAATGGCTCTTTGTGATGTGTTTGAGTCGGCTGATGTGTCTGTCCGCAAGCTGAGATGGCACAGAAAAAAGTATGCCATTGGATCAGAGAGAGGCAACTGTAGGCGATGAGCGTCTTGTGTTTTCAATGATCACAATATGGCGCGAGCCCAACCAGGATGCCATAATTATAACCGTGACATCTGCGAAACCGGAAGCTAGGTCTCCGAACGCGCCTCGCACAACGCTGGTAATTGCAAACCACGTCGTTGTGAGGCATTAGCCATCGAGGAACACCTCGACAGCATCCTGGATCTGCTTCCACCTCTGTCTTAGTAGTCGGACAGCTTCTTGCTCTTTACGCTCAACTTTCAGTCTGGTAAGTTCTTGCTGCTTGTCAATGCAAGTCTGTCGATACTCCTTCAACTTTGGCATAAGCCATGCTCTCACCTTCTTGCTCTGGTCCGAGCTGAGATCTTCACCATTGGCGATGAAGTACTCCCACTCGTTAGCAGTCAATAGGATGGCACGAACTGCAACCTGGGTCTTGAAGCAGATCTCGTTCGAAGCTGGTAGGAGAGCGTAGCCGCCAAGGAAGCCCACATCTTGAAGAGCTTCTCTTGTCGATGGGGGCATGTCTGGCAGGAGGAGATGGTCGAGGCGGATGTCATCATCAGATGGTGCTCCATGCTCAAATTCCATGATGAAGCCGTAGTGGACCAGCAGTTTATCGTTAGGATGGGAGCCGTATGTGGCGATGATCTCTTCTCCCGGATCTGTGCTGCATGTCAGCGAGGTATAGCCAGCAAATATGGTCGTAGCGGCTCACCTCTTACATATTTGGTCTGGATACACTACCACGCTCATCGAGCAATACTTCATAACACTTTCGATAGAGCATAGAGAGTATGAATGACAAATGAAAGAGCTGCACATACCATAATCTTTATCAGCATTCACCTCATACCCTTTGGGAGTCTGCTTAACAGTCACACCAGTTCCAGTAGATCCATGGTTCATATAGTCGATGAAAGGACAAAGGACCATATATCCTGGCTTGCTTCCAGCTGGCTTGAAGTGGAAACTCCTTGAGTTCACAATCGCCCAATAGTACTCGAACGGTTCCCTCGTCCATCCATCCGTGACATCACCAAAGCTCCTCAGTGCAGCTACATCTTTTTCCAGATCCTGAACCTGCCTCTCCAGAGGTTGCTGTATACCAGGCGGTAATAATCCTTTTAAATTGTCACTCCAAAATAGTGGCATACCGGCTTTGATGTCTTCGTATGAAGGCCAAGTCGATATCCATTGTATATACGGAGAGTCTTGCTTGTAGCATTCGCGGGCTATGCTCAAAGCAAGCTGAGCCTGCGGTGAGGCTTTTTGTTGCCACTCTTTGGCATTGTCTTTGCCGTTGACATTCGCGTCAGGTTTGAACATGGCCTTTGCTGGCACGAACAATATACGAGTGCCTTGCTTGACTTTCCCGGTAGTTACGAGACCGATGCCGCGGTGCGGAAGAGAAGCTGGTTTCACCGCGTCGATCTCTACGCCGCGTGCTTTCGACCATTGCGTGAAGATCTCATGTTTGTCGAGTCCCACTGTAGGGCTTGTCTGACTTCGTCGGCGCTTCCTAGAAGTATTGCTATTAGACATCGTTACCAGAACCGATAACGTGGATGTTGATATTGAGGTGAAAGTGAGAAGGTGAAGCCGCGTCGCTGCTCTCAATTCGATGCCAAGACCTGCGAGACTTCCTCTAAAGTCGTTCACAATCACTTCTTCCCACATAACGACCAGAACTCCACCGACATGGAGTCCATACAACCACAACTCGAAGACTTCGCATCCAATATCGACGATCTCGAAGCCGCACTCCAACCCATCATCACAACAGCACTCTCTGCAACCACATCAAAACTCCCACTCCTCGACAAAGCCAAACTATGCGTCCTAGCCACCTATGCCCTCGAATCAATACTCTTCAGCTTCCTTCGCCTCAACGGCATCGAAGCGAAATCCCACCCCGTATACACCGAACTCAGCCGCGTAAAAGATTACTTTGCCAAGATCAAAACCGCAGAAGAACTCGGTGCTGGAGGAGCGCAAAAAGCGAGACTGGACAAAGATGCTGCTGGAAGGTTCATCAAGGCTGGACTGGCTGGCAACGAGAGGTACGACCGTAATCGTCGCGAACGTCAGGATAGTGAGCGTGCAGGTGCGAAGAGGAAATTGGAGGAGATGGGTGTAGGGACGCATACGAGGTTCAATGGCAGTGCGAAGCGTATAAAGGAAGCTGAACAGGTGCTAGTTGTGAGAGCTAGTGATGTGGAAGAAGAGGATGAGGATGAGGAGGCGGATGATACAGACGAGCAGCTTGATGATGTGCAAGAAGAGGAGAAGGATCCCAAGCGGAAGAAGCAGCTTAGGAGGGAGTTTCAGGCGCCGGGGAAAGCATCGAAAGGTGGAGACGAGAGTACAGAGGGTGAACCTGCGGGATCCAAGAAGAGAAAAAAAGCCCACGACAAGAGAGGAAAGAGAATAAAGAAGCTGGAGAAATCATTGGCAGAATGATGCGAGAATTGATCATCGGTCTCGCAATTGCTTCCTGTCGCGAAGTACTATACAGAGTTGTGTCTGTCTGACAGAGTGGTCTCGGCTTCCAACATTACGCAGAAGCGGACATTATGCCAACACGATGCCACGACCACGTCATCGCCTCACTGTGGCGCGCAAGCAGGCACGAAAGAAGCCTCGTCGTTGCTGTCGGTAAGCAGATCTGGCTCGTCTTGACCATCGAACGTGACCTCTCCTCCACCAATGTCCTGGCCGCCCACGGTCGCGGAAAAGGCCAGTACGCAGTGACGAGCACCGAAATGGATACGGTACTCGATGTCCACGTGTCGAACGGTACGACCACGATTGATTCTGGCACGGAACCGACTGAGGTCAGCGTTCATGAAGTTGATCTTGAATGTCGCAAGTTTCTTGCAGCCTGTTACAATGTCAGCTAGGTGTCCTTTCGATCTAACCGTTGCTTCGCTCACCGCCAAAGCGAATATGATCTGGCGGATCATCACGATCGCTGGAATAGACAGTCATGAACTGATTTGCCGCTGTGTCAGTGTAAACGTCCCGCTCCACTTCGAGCTTGATGTTGGTATGCTCATCGACGGTCTCGCCCTACAAAATAGTCAGCACTGAAGTAAAGAGGTTGTTGGGGTGGCTCGCCTTTTTGAGCTCCCAGCGCATGTTTCCCTGACCACCACGACCTCCATCAGCAAACACCATGAGATCTTCCTTTTGATGCCGCATTGGGTCGAAGGCCTCGACCACGCTAAAGCCATAGTGTCGACGTGATTTACGCGAAGTTGGCTGAATTTTGTGTAGGCCACTCAATGCTGCGCCACGGACTATAGCAGCCTGCGGATGCTCTGGGCAGATTAGGCGAATGCCTTGTGGAGTGCACCAAGCACGAATTCTGTCGTTGAGATAGACAGAATCCCCAAAGCCACCAACGAGTATGATGGTCTTAATGGTGATGGCACCATTTTGCTTCCTCTCCGCCTCCAGCTGGCTTTGAATGAGAGCAATGATCTTGTCCACGACTGGTACGAACAATCTGCGGAGATCCTCTTCGTAGATCCGCACCATGTTGGTGTCGGAATCGTAGTTCTTGCAGTCGTCCAGATCCTTCATGACGCACAACATTTCGTAGTACTTGGCTGGGTCCTTGCTCTTGCCGAAGTCGCGCTTGACACCCTCGAAGGACTTCATCAGCAAACTTGTGGGGCCTCTTTTCGTCCAGTTGAGGCTGGTGTAGAAGCCTTCGAATGTGTTCGCCAGCCACTTGATGAACTCCCGATCCACATACGTCGAGCCGCACTTCCCGCCCGTGCCTACGACCAGCTCATTCAACACGAGCTTAGGCTCGATGGCTGACACTTCGTACGTTGTGATGTCCTGGCAAGGTGGTAAGCATGTAAAGGTCAACGTCTCGTGCCAGACTTACAACGGTACCGCCACCGCAGTCACATATCAGGACGCTATCACCTGGCTACAGAGCTGTGAGCACGCGACCGATCAAGCTTTTACAACGATCGCTGTACCTTGATTTGCTGCTGAGAACCGCCGCGAGTCAGATAATGAAGGGTTGAGATCGCTGCCGCTTCGGGCTCGCGAATCAGGAATACCTCGGTGTCGCGGTGAAACGGGAGGTTAGCCTGATAAGCTGCTCTGCGAGCAGCTTTCAGTGTATCCGATTTCGCTCTGTCACTCCAGACGGCGGGAACAGTGAACCAGAACTCCAATGGTGTCGCCGCGAGTACTTCAGGCGAGAGACGCTTGGCCAGATACTCATGTGCGAAGGCAGCGATTTCTTGGAGATAGTCCGCGCACAGGTCGACAGCGCTCTTCGTGTCTGGTTTCGTCAGAACACCGTGGCCTTCACTTATGGCCAGATCTGGGTCATCGTATTTAGTGGCCATCTCAATATCAAGCAGTAGCTTGAACCACGAAAAGGACTTGTGCTGTGGGCGCACGTCGAATCCCCAGACATTGACATCCATTTTTGCGTTGTCCTCTGCGTAAGCGATTCGCGAAGGCGTCTTCCATGCGGTGTCAGAGTCGCTGCTGGGACCTGGCCTGGGCAAAAACAGTCAGCATCACGTTCGAATGAGCGGCATAAATGCCAGATGTACCGGCGCCACCCTCAAGCAGGGATGGATCACATCAGCATGCAGAGGAGACAGATGGTGCCAGTGGTCGCTATTGGCCTGATGGAAGTGGGAGGCCCGACACTCGCGAATGCGCATCAAGTGACGAGCCCTCCGTGGCGCTCGCGACGAAGAAGATGAAGACTCACCAGCTGCGAATACAGTCCACATGGTCGATCGTCTTCGTATGTGCACCTTCAGTCGAGACCCAGCTGACGCCTGTCTGAACGTCAGCTGATACTCTACGTCCGTCCACGCTGCGACATTCTCACCAGTGTAGGTCGTGCCAAAGTCGACACCGACTACGATCTTGTGGACCTCAGGATCGGGACCGCTCGATGAATGCTTCGGCTCTGTCACTGTGAGGTCGATGAGGTCGTGGCTCAGACCATCGACGGCGGCCTTCGTTCTGCTTGCTTTGGTTGCTGCTGCGCCTGAGGATGCCAAATCGTCTCTCACCTGGTGGCGACGATCGCGCCCGCTTGGTGCCATCTTGTCGATGGATGTGTCAGGTTCAGACGTTGCAAAGGCGAATTGAGATGCGAGTGAGGCGAGATCTGAGTCACAAGCTGGAGAATTCGGTGTTGAGGATGATGCAAACGCTGCCTCGATCAATATTGTGCTGTTGACACGACTGAATGTCCAGTGTTTGCAAAGTGGAGCCAGAAGGGTGCGCGCGTTTTCCTTCTCAGTTTCAAACGCGCGTGCAAAAGTGCGGAATCCACAACGAATCTCTGCGCTTGCGAAGATCAAAGTTGCTCTTCATTGAGTTACCCACACTCATCTCGACCTGTTGCTGTAGCAGCACAAACTCGAAAACATGTCCGAGACCGCACCATCTCCAGCAAACCCAGCCATGTCTGGCGAGTCGCGCCATTCAGGGGAAGTTCGAGCCTTTCATGACATACCACCAGTCAATTTGGCGACTCCTGCTGTCCCACTCACCAATGGTGGCACTACACTGCGACCGCAAGCACAAGACTTTCACAACGCCGGACGCTTCGCTGCCTACCAACAAGCTCCCGGTGGTCATCAGCCCCATCACTCGAATGCTTCTACTTTTCCACCAATGCAGAAAGACTTCAATGTCACACATTCGAATGAGGCACGATCTAATCAAGGCGGCTGGTGGCAGAAATTCGTCGGTAGCGCCAAGCCACCTCATGAGCACTTCTTGGATGACCTCAAGCAGCAAAACGAGCGACTGTGCTGGGATAATGGGGAATTGCGCCGATTCAATGTAGAGCTTCAGCAATATGTTCGGGACAAGGAGAATAAGCTTTGGGACGGGTCCAAAAACCTGAATAAGAAGATTCGCGACCTCAACGCGGCCAACACCAAGATAGGACAGCTGAAGCATGAGCACCAGAGGGAGATCAATTCGTGTCAGATGGCTTTCCAGCACAATCAAACAGCGCAGCTGCAAAGCCGCCAGAAGCAGCACGACCAAGCCATCAAGGCTCTGAGGGATTCTGCCGCAAGCCGAGAGACGGATCTCAAGCAAAAGCAAGAGCGCGACTTACAGCAGATCAGGAAGAAACACAATGAAGAGCTGAGCAAGCTCAGCGACAACCACAAGCGCGAACTGCAGCGACATCAAGACCTGCACGAGCAAAAGTTTCAGACCATCGAGCATTCAACGGAGTCCCGTATCAAGCATGAGATGGTACAAGAGATGATCCCGCGGATTCCGCCGGTTAATGAGTCAGAACATCGTTTCACTGCTGCGCTCGAATCCGAAAAGGCCAAGTACGATACGATGAAGCGCGGCTATGAGCAGAAAGTGGCAGAACTTGCCACACAGGTTAGGAAGATGCAAGAGGCGAAGATGAGGAGCGTGGAATCCGTCCGTTGGGCTGCATTATCGCATTCGAATATCGAGCGTTGCCTGGGGTCCATCTTGAGCGACATCCAACAATGGGCACAAAAGCACACATCGATCACCATCGAGCACGTGACCGGGTTTAAGATATTCGCGCGCATATGCAACTACTTGATAGATGAGGGTTGCATCCAGTCGCCTGACTTGCTGCGCGATCACTTGATGGATGATCCCAAGATGCAGAAGCGCGGCAAGGCAGCCGCTTTCCTGCTGACTGCCGTGGCGTCATCTGTTCTAAACAACAGGATCGTCGCCAACCCGTTCTTTGCCTTTGTGGGCAGTGATAGCGACAAGCTATTGCGCAAACAGGAGGGTGTCACGCTGAGACGTGTGCTGAACCATCTCCAGTCTGGTATGTCTTAGAACCCTTTGTAACGATGCACAAATTTACTCGATCGCTGACAATGTTTAGCTGGGGATAAAGCTGCAGTTCATGCACTGCGCTGCCAAGTACTCCGCTTCTTCGACCCGATCGATGCTCACACTGCAGACACTGCCCAGATGAACGAAGTCGCAAGTCGCAGTCGTTCTGCTTCAGGAAAGAAGAATGCCGCAATCGTAATGAACGGGATTGCCCACTTGCTCGTGCCGAAGGACAAACTGGCGGTTGCCAGACCAGAGTTAGAGGTAATCGCCAACAAGCTCGCTGAGCTTTCTTGGCAGCTATGGACTCGCAAGCCTGTGCTAGAAGTGTGGAGACAGGCGGAGCTAGGAAAGCAGGCGCCCGTGGATAACGAGACAGAGCCACTCTTTTACAGTTCCAAGGACGACCGCTTGCAGCATCATGCTCTCCACAATGGCGATGTCGCCGATGAGGAAGACGCGCTAGACGGCAGAGAGGTCGTCCTCATCAGCAGCCCAGCCGTCGTGGCGTTTGGCAATGCAGATGGTGAAGACTACGACAAGCGCAAGGTCTTGCGCAAGGCGGTAGTATGGCTTGGTGCATCGTCTGCTTCGAGTGCCCCAAAGAAAGCGGAAGAGAAAGTCGAGCCGGGAGCAAGTCGAGTGTACCCGCAGCACTACAAGAATGCAGTGCTTGGGCTGAAGAGTCCGGCCTGTTGATCAGCCCACTACTGCTCACAGAGCACAAGACAGTGACCGCTCGCACGCCAGAGTGCACGACACATGTAAGCAGAAACTGAAAGTGATCAGGGCAGAAATGTGTCCACCCGAGTTCACGTCAGGAACGGTGCTGATCTGGCAGTTTGACGAAGTTTTCAGACTCGTGTAATATCAACTTCTGTCAGCGCAAAAGCGCGGAAGTCAAGGAACTGTCTATGATGCTTCTGCAGGATGTATCGAGCTCGTTGAACCGACGTCGAAGCGAAAGGACAATTTTAATCATGAGGTCTTGCCGGCATGCTGTCAATCAATGAACGGCCTGCGCAAATGTGCATGTTAACCAGGAGGATTGGCTGTTCGTTCGTGCAGGAATTCGAGAGTGAAGAAGGCGCGTGATGTGTCGTTATAGCTCCAGAAGGCACGAACCGATAGCTCTCTCAGATAGAGAACACATAGTGGTGTACGCGACGATACCGCATGTCGTAGGTCGTCAGGTGGTCCCATGTAACGCGTTGGTGCAAATGCAGAAACTGGGATTCGCTCTCTCAACGTCAGAGAGCAAAAACAACAACACAGCAGAGCAACCTCGTAAGAACTGACGTCCTCCATGATCTCAGCGAGACGACATAGACCAGCCGCACGTGTGTCTCGCCAAGAGCCATGGTCGAAGCTGACCACATCGTTACGATACGACTGCGACTTTTCACCTACAGGTCCCAATAAAGGAACGAAGCTCCACCCCCAAGGGTAATAGATGTCTTAACTCCAGCGCCTCGATGCAGGTCCACCGAATCTGCATCCGCATCAGCCCGGTCGACAGATTCTGATTATCCAGAATCACGACTTTCCACATTCCTGCCCGCCACGAGCAGCAAAGTCGCAAAAGATGTAAATAAAAGACTTCTCCTTATTTTCGAATAATACCGCATAACGGCCACATACGCACCAGCAAAGAGGGCACGATGTCGCTGCACAGGTTTGCGCCGTACAGAAGGGACACACTAAATTGACAAAGCATTGAAAGCCAGTACAAGTCATTCGATACGTCTCATTCATCATACATAGTCAAACGTCGACCTAAAATCAGATCTCGTGCTGCAGATGTGCTGTAGATGCAGACCACGGGTCCCAAGCTTTTCCATGAGCGCATATTCTGCGCCGAGTGACACACGCGCTTTTTGATATCTCCCCAACTTTGATACTCGGCTCGCTGAATCGCTCATCAAGTTTTTTATACCAGTACGCAGGGCTGTAATATATGATGCCAAGTCGCGGCAAAGCTTCTAATATGCTGTTCCCGGTGGTATCGCAATCGAGGTGGACGTAGGCATACTTCGCGCAACCGGATCTTAGGACATGGGGTGCGAGTGCGGCATCGATTGCGGTAGTGGCATGTGCTCAGTACTACCGAATTGTGTGACTCTTGGCGTCGTCTTCCATTGCAGGACTTGCTGCAGAGCGTCCTCGATATCATGGTCTTCGATCACGGCCCCAAAGCTAATGATTCGCAGTCAGCGCATCATGTACGACCAATACAGCGACGACGGTTCTTACCGATAGCAGTGCACCTTGTTGAGCAAGTTCTGCTTCAGCTGGGCGAAGTCGTCTGCATCGAGCTGCCGTAATCTTGCATCTCGCATGATTTTGGTCCATGCTTTCACGGGTGGCAGCTCCACTTCGTTGGTCTCCAGCTGAGACGCTAGATTGAGTAAGCGGAGCAAATCCTCCCGATTGATTCCATCCGCGAATCGTGTGTGGTATTGCGATGACGGATTGTGCATAACCGTGCTAAAAGACGGCGCTGTTGCCATGAGCGCATGTCCCGAGATATGCTGGTTCTCGCCATCATCTGGCACCTCGAGAGGCACGCTCATCTGTACGCCATCATGTCCGTGCTGAAAATTATGAGCTCGCACATGGAGATATTGTATGTGTCCCATGCATGGCTTTTCCAATCTGTAGTCAACATTAGCCGCGGCTCCACCAGCCATCTTACATATGGTAACATACGTTAGAACAAAGTCGAGGCCTAGGGCGTCGTAGTCAAGTGCGATAGCCGGTAGCTCCTGAACGAGTTGTGCTGATAACTGTACGGAGCCTTGATCCGACATTGGCTGTTCGACCTTGATCGGGGGATTTCGTTGAAACGCTTCGTCAGATGCAAATCCCCGAGTTTCGGCATCTTCCCAGATGCTCCCGCGGCGGACATCAGGCATGCTATTATGGAACGTCTTCTCCTGAAAGTTGGCCGGCGCTACCAATCCGGGAAAGCCATCTGTTGTGGAAAAGCTACTGTTTCGAGTGGCATCACAGCTCGCTGACAGTGTATCGTAACCAGAGTCAGTGCCACTCGATGAGTTCGATGATTGAATCACTTCTCTCATGCGCCGATTCTCCTCGTGTAATTGCTGGTTCGTTACACGGTACCGATCTCGTTCCTGGAGAGCATCATCTCGGGCTTTGAAGGCGCCGTCACGTTCGCGAGTTGCTTGTACGTAGAGCTCCTTTAGTCGCAAAACCTCAAGTTCTAAGTCCTTTGTGTATTGTTCTTTACGTTCTCGGTGAGTTCTGCTATTCTTCAGTACGATGCAACACAGTTGATGTCGAGTGGTGCCAACCTTTGAGCTTGTCTATTCCGCTCCAACTTCTCATTCGGAGCTGGCTTGCTATCACGTTTTGGACCAGGTTTCTTCTTCCTCTGTGGCAAAGCAGAGAGTGGCACAGGCACTGTCGGCTTGATGTCGAGCTCGGCATGGCTGCTGGCTGTTGAAAATAAGCTTGATGTTTAAGATGTGTAACCATACTGACGGGACGCAACGCTGGCTCTCGAGCAGGCCAGAAAGAAAAGTCAAATGGAGTGTGGCGTTGGCGACGGCACGCCACATGATAAAGAACGAATGCTCGGGTCTCAAGTGCTCCCTTACCAGATCTTTCAGAAGCGATGCTCTCTGGCAGCACGAGAGGTCGTTGTTGATTCATGGCAAGCACTGCGCAACGATCCGCAAAATGATAGTGCAGTGATCGCGTGCTGAATGATGAATGGAAGCCTAACACGACGGCCTCACAGCGTTTTCGTCAATGCAGGATGATGCGGGTGACAGGACCCTGAACTCAGCGCAGCACCACCGATGTAGTAAATGCGATCGTGTGAAGAGCAGGAGCGTAGTAGTACAGCCGAGCAATGCTGTACCTACAAGTGAAAACGGATATGTCAAGATGAGGAAAGGCGGTTGCGTCCTGCTCGCTGGCGGACGTTTCAATGAAAAGTTCTGGTCAACGTCGAGAGGCGGTACACTATGTAATGCTAGCCATTCGGAGGCCGTCCGAATGCGAGAGCTTTCCGAGGTAGTCTTGTGTAGGAGTGACGAAGCCGGGGAGGCTTCCGCGACGGACAAACGACTGTGGCTGCAGCAAGATTAAGTACCTACGGCCACGGAGTATGCATCGTAGTTCACAGCCAACAAAATGATGCTCGAAGGATCGCTTCTGCATATGGGGGCCCATGGCAGGTGGAGTTGACAGGAGAGGGAGAACCCGGTCGGATGCCAAAAAGCAATTCCAAATCAACGTCATCGGTAACGCCAAGCATTTATCATCTTACTAAGCAATGCGGGCGTGCTACACTGACATTCTGATAGTCAACATCTTGTCTGAAGGTTGCACATATGCAGTCCGTTGCAATGCATGTGACCACTGACAAGCCCATTCGTTCCCATGGACTAGCTTATATATCGAGCAAAATTATGACTACATCCAACACTGGAACATGCTAGCATGGCCTGAACAAGCACAGAGCAGCGCTGTGGCGACACTTACTCCATGGTCCGCACACGAACATCAAAGCTCATATTGGGTAACCGATAATGCTCTCAAGCATTCTTTGCCTCTCAGTCTTCGCACGCCGCATATAATGCCCATGCCGCCTCCCGGCATGAGCCCACCCACGCTGTCTCGCGCCAAAGCAATGGCACTAGTCAAAGACTCCAACAGAACCACTGACTACACCGAATGTCTAGATTACAGCACAATCACACTCGGCTCAAAACTCAGCAGTAAAACCAAAATTTCTCAGACAGCAGTCTGTCAGTCGCGTGCCAGCCATCTTCCCATCTTATCCCGAAGTCGTTCAACTCTGAATCCCACGGCGACAAAAATAAGTCCAGAGCTGTTTGACGTCCAAGTTCGCGTTCGAGCTTGAGTTCTATGGTGACAAAAACATGAGGCACACAAGAAAAGACAAGTCAAGACATACAACACAGGGTATTCCCATGTGGTCACCCGACGTAGTACTAATCCTGCGGTCTAGTGCTCACTTTGGACTCTGACTTTCTTCCACAGTAGCTCCCATATATACCCTCTACAACCAACGAGCACTCAACTGACGGAGGCTATCTGATCCCTAGCGTCTTTCGTCTCATCACCACCTGTCGAACATTGCCGAGATATTTGTGAGCCACGTGACCATTAACTTTCACAATGTCAATCACTTAGTTGTATTCCAGCATATGCCGGTCCCAACACAGTAGCTTTATGCTTGTACATCTGCGGAGCTAGTCTTCAATGAATGGTCTGGGAACGTGATGGTTATTTTCGACTTGGACCACATGCTCTAGCCCAACCATTCAACGGGCGAGAAGGCCGCTTTGACGAATTTTGAGCGCCGTCGTCGAGCATCACACCCAAGGAGTTGCAGCCAATGCACTGCTGTACACGTATGGTACTAGCTGACGAGTGCTTGTAAGTAGTCATGCTTGAGTCGGAACTCTTACCCTAGCAAGCCTGGTGCACTACTTGTCTCTATCACTACTCGTTCTGCGACAAAGCACCCATCTTCATACCTCGCCTGTTTATTTTTCCATTTAAGCCACGGCGAGGCTTGTACATCCACCCTTTTTCCTCCTCCGTAGGCCTAGACGATTTTTAGCGGGAAAGCCTACGAGTGTGCTGATGGCACCTACCAATAGAATCTGACATGGTTGACAGCGAGTTCCTGCCAGCATTTGACCTGCTGTAGCTCGAATTCGCCTAGAGGTCTCTCGCGGAGAATAGCGGCGTCGAGACTGAGGTAGAATGGTAGATCATTGACACACTTCCCAGATCCCAGTCGGAGGGCAGCAATCTCAGCAGATCGCGGAAAATAGCCAGCGAACTCCCAATCTAGTAGCCAGATGTCGGTCGCTGTGAAAATCAGGTTGCGCGGCGCAATGTCTCCATGTGTAAGCACAAGTGGTGTGGTCGCTAGGGTGAATATATCAGTCTGTCTTCTCAATCTTGATCGCACATATGATTCAAGATCGTGCACTTTTTCAAAGGCAATGCTTTCGTCCTCTGACCAAAGCGGGCCAGAACAGTGGCCGCCATTCACTGGCCCAGGTGTAGTCGAGCAGAAGGTATGTAAATGATTAACAACCCTAGCGACAGCATTAACGGTCGTGTCGTCCTGAATACTTTGTTTTTGTTCGCCCTCGATATAATCCATGACCACGTAGGTCACGCCATCCGATTTGAAGTGGAACCAGATGCGCGGCACTCGGACAATAGTAGGGTCGAGCAGCGTTTGAGCACGCGCTTGATTTTCGATCTCCTCAATGGATATCCTGCCAAATTTGATCGCGGCCTTTCCTGCCCGAATGATTTTCGCCTTGCCGTTATCACAGATGCAATGACGTCGTGGCGACTGACAGATGCTGATGATTTCCTCTCTTGATGTAAGGCTCAGGTCTCTCGTGTCGACGGGTGCATAGCAATTCATGTCTGGATGTCACGTTCAGTCTGCAGTTGATAATGTGCAAAGCAGCTGCAGGATGCGCAGATGTTGCAAGGCTCGCCAATGCGGTTCTGTTAGCGCGCAGAAAGAATATTCTTCAGGATGGCGATTGTTAAAGTAAGAACAAGTCGTAGCAACGAGGCGAACCACTGGGTTAACAAAACTACAAAAAGACAAAAACATACAACACAGGGTATTCCCACGTGGTCACCCACCGTAGTACTAATCCTGCGGTCTAGTGCTTGAGTACAACAGAGCGGACGGGATGTTCTATTTTCACTAGCCTGTGGTCGTATGTGATGTACCATAATTTCAAAACTAATATAGAGCTAGTCTCACCACTCTATCGCCGCTCCGCCCGTCTTCGATGCTCAGGACATCGCTCGAGACTCACTGCGACCTCTCCCGTCGGCGTACAAAAATCACTAGGATGGACACCTGTTTCTCCCTTCCCCAGTGATAGAAGTCCAGATATTCGTCCTCGACCTTTATAGGGACGACATAACTGACTAGGAGGAGGAGGAGGAGGAGGAGGAGGACGATGACATAGTCCGCGCATCGATCTGGCTCAAAGCGTAGCGGCTCCTCTTCAAAGACGGCAAGATGCGGTCGGCCTAGGATATGGTCATGCATCTCAAGTGCGAAATCATCGGTTGTCATATGCCACCTCTGCAACTGACACCAGGAGAGTTTCCATGGGCGATGGGAGAGCTGGAATAATCGAAGGTGTTGAGTAAGAACTAGGAGGATTATGGTAAGGTGCCTAATCTGTCTCAAGGTGCTGCGCTTGAGAATATCGTACACGAGCCTCGCGGAAAGTTCCTTAGACATGAGTTCGATTTGAACAGCTCGGACTAGGGGTCTCGCAATGATGGTATGTATACTGGTTTCCGCCATCGACAGCGTGGTGAAGGCGAGGAATTCGCACGCGCTTGGAAGTCTCGTCGAGGCGGTCTTGCAAGGAGAGAAAGGAGAATGGGAGGAAAGTGGCAAAACGTAGCCTCTGTACAACGACTAAAGTCAAATCCTGAGAAAAGAACTCATGTCCTGAGCTACCATGAGATACAGCCGCCAAGCAACACGGCCTCCACCCACAACATCCCGGATCTAAACATCCCGCATCTAAACAACAAGCTCCACACTCCCCTTCAAATCCCTCGAGCTCGCCCCAACAGAAAACGTATAAGTCCCACTAGCAAGCGCCCACTTCTGCGCGACCACATCCCAATAACTGATATCCCTCCTCCTCACACTAAAAGTCACATCCTGCTGCTCCCCAGCAGCAAGGCTGACTTTCTCGAAACCTCTCAACTGCTTTGGCGGTTGAGCCGCAGCGGTAGGGTAACTGACATAGAGCTGCGCGACTTCAGCGCCTTCCAGGCTACCGGAGTTCTGGACGGTGGTAGTGATGCTCACGACCTCGTCGAAAAGGTCGGCGGAGCCACCGAGAGTGAGGTGGCCGGTTGGGTAGGTTGATGACAGGGCAGTTTCGTTCTTGGAAGCGATCTGAACGTCGCCGAAGTCGAAAGTCGTGTATGAGAGCCCGTAGCCGAAGGGATATCGGACAGTGATGTTGTTGGCATCGAAGTAGCGGTAGTCGATCTTTACTCCTTCGCTGTAGTCGCATTCTTCAGTGTAGCAGATAGAAACTGGATAGTCGCTCTCGTTCTTCGCGATCGTATAGGTCAACTTGCCGCTGGGGTTGACGTCCCCGTAGAGGACGTTCGTGATTGCAGCACCGCTTTCTTGGCCGAGGAGGGAGCCATACACGACAGCTGTGACGTTCTCGTTTTCGATCCAGTTGTCTACAAGGCGAGCTCCGGGGGTGTTAATCACGACGACGGTGTTGTTGCAGTTGGAGGCGATGGTCGTGACGAGAGTGTCTTGGTCTGCATGGTAGAGGACACTTCGGTCGCCACCTTCGCCGGATGCTGAGTTGAGGAAGACGATGCAGACAGATGAGTCTGGAGCGTAGTTGGCGTATGAGGGCGACAACGACGTTCCTGAGCCACCGATACCGCCGCCGCCACCGCCGCCGCCACCACCTACTGCTCCGCCCATGCTTGACATGGATGAGTTGGAGCTGGAGCCGGCGCCGGAGGAGCTGGAGCTGGAGCTGGAGCTGGAGCTGGAGCTGGAGCTGGAGCTGCTACTAGCGCCAGGCGGGCCAGAAGAAGTGCTGTTATCACTCATGCTCATGCCGCCACCCATGCCGAAGCCAGAACTGTCCGAAGACGTGTAAGTATCGTTCATCAACCAGCGGATCATGCTGCCATCTTGACGAGCACGTGCAGAGAGAGCCTCGTATGGCGTGATGAGATAGCCCATCGAGCCCTGCCCACTGCCGCCTCCAGTCGCGAAATGGCCATCATAAGGATCACTCATGCCCACGACACTCATGGCGAAGTTGGGTCCGTATATACCTGGTCCGGCATGAGCTCCGAAGATGCTGATAACATGCGGATCGTTAAGTGGTAGACCGCCGCCGTTAGCGTTGTTGTTCTTGAGCAGCACAAGAGAATCTTGCGCGACCTCACGGATGAGCTCGGCGTGATTGGCACGAACCTTCCGGAACTCTGTAGTGGAAGCCTTGGATGGTTGCAGACCGTTATCGAGGCCGGCAAAGTAGTAGTTGATGACGTTTCTCACAGCCATGTCGTCAAGTCGAGCTTGGGTGAACGAGCCGTTCTTGATGCCGGCGTTGAGAATCTCCGTTGTCCAGTACGTGCTTGATCCATAGTCAAGTCCGGCGTTCGCAGAGCCATAGCTCGTCGTCTGCGAATTCACATCTGGCATCACAAGACCAGGGAAGCCAAGCTCCGTCTTGAGGAGATCATTGACCAATTTGCTGTTCTCACATGACAAAGTGCCGTTGACTCTGGTCATGGCGCACATAACAGCGCCCATTCCTGCGTGCACGGCATCTGCGAATGGCCATAGATAGAGTTCGTGTACGGTCTTATCGTTGGCGTTTGAAGTGTAGACCTCAGATGTCGTCGTGCCTAATGACGAAGTTCGGTTTGTCTCCTGTTCGTTGAGCAATAAGTGACGACCGATGGTAATCACGCCAGCACTGTTCATGCCTTTGATTGTGTGCTCCATGGCAACTCCAGTGAGATATGGATCGGGGCTGAAGCCTTCGGCAGATCGTCCACCATAAGGTGTTCGACCGAGTGGACCACACACGGGACCATTGATAGCTTTAAAAAAGTTAGCACCTGCCAGTAATCATCTCATGTACATCGCTTACCATTGTAGCCCATGCCATAGAATTCGTCACCAGACGCCTTTGCCTCCGCTTCCATGTGGTCTCTGTCCCAAGTCATCGCCAAAGCGCCACCCATGGGGAAGGAAGAGACATAGTATTGCCTGAAAGTGAAAGGTGCTTAGCATATAACCTGACGTGTGTGGCCTGAAGGCTTCGATTTACATACCCATTGATTCCAGCGAAACCATCCTTGTTCGTGAACGCGGTCCAAGAGACATTTCCGCTAGAGCTGCTGTTGGCAGAGATGCTACTGCCTGTAATGATCGACACTTTCTGAGCATTCGTGAGTTGTGCAACGAATGCCTTTGCCTTTTCGTAGGCAGCCTGATACTCTCCTAGATCGAGGTAGCCAGAAGACAACACGGCAAGAGATGACGAGTTCGCGCCATATGCGCCGGCCAGCAGCGCAGAGACGGCCGCTAGATTAGTTAAGAGCCTCATCTTGGGAGACGGTAGCTGCACTTGAGCGGGCTGCAGAACCTCAGAATAATCGCTGGTACAAGAGAGTGGTGAAAGGCCGCCAAGACTGAGACATCGAAGAGAGCGCTGTAGTACTTATCTGATCACATATCATTGCGGTCGTCGTCAGGCCGCGTATGCCCTTAGCTCTTTCTGTGCAACACGCCGGGCAGGACGACGTGTGTGCGTCTTCTCGTGGCATCATGAAGATTGGCAAGTCAAGTCAATACTAACGCGAAACCAACCCTAGCCTAATGGTGGCGCCGGTAGGACACCGGTATACGCTCCTCCACGATCGCGTGCGTGGTCCCGAGAGACGTATTCGCTGTTCACCGTGTGGTAACAGACGCGCCTTCTTTGACATATCATGAATTAGACGCTTGAGGACCTTCGTGTTGAACACATGCCTCTAAGCTTGCTCTATCGGACCCGAGTACATCTTGCGAAGTTGAAAAGAACGCACGCGACTCAGTCAATTCCGGCGGCGACATTGTTGTGTTTGGTGGTTGACGCGCAAGTGAAGATGATGACGAATCCCTGGCACTCAGAAACCTCTACGAGGCGCGCTAGTCGCCAAGACTTAGGGCTCGCTGGCGTCTTCCGAGCGCGCTTAAATCATTTCCCGAAATTTTGGAAGCCACGGGATTGTGATACATAGCAGCTCAGTCCAGTGACACGTAACTGATGATGGCATCGATGAATCGATGGGAGAAAAAACTCGATGTTCCAGCCTGATGAGCAAGTGCGGAACGTGTCATATATTAAAAACATATAATCTCCGATCATGTCACTCGTCAATCTCAGCGCCGGTATCGCTGCTAGCCCAGCTCTCGTATGTTTCATCGCCTGGCTTGCATCGCGACTATGAAGGTGGCCACATGAACCTTCCATGCGCTGTGGGCTCGTTACCACCATATTGGACTCAGGCTCCAGATTTATACATATTCGATCGAGAAATTTGTCGTACATGGCCGCTCGCCAGACGCCCCTAATAGCCGCCACCTTGGAGGTCAACGTCAGAAAGCATCAAAGGATCGACGTTACATTTGTTGGCTGCATAAGGCCCTGTCCATCGGTCATGTCTTGGAATTGTGCGCATTCTGCGACTGACGATGGCAGATCTTAGTCCTGCTCATGTCGGGTCGCTTATGTCTGCATACAGTAGCAGCCGTCAGATTCTCGGTTGGCTTTCGGACTCTTTCCAGGTTGCCTGCCGCAGCTCTGAAATTAGGAGAGGGGAGCTGGATCTACCACTTCCTGGTATCTGGAAAGCAGCACCCGCATGCCTCCTCTGCAGAAAGACGTGGACCTTCAATGTTTTCTTCGGATATCATTCAGAGGCTTGGATGACAAAAATAACATCCGAGCGAGGGCCTGACACCTTCTGAAGCGGGCTTCTTCACCGCCATCACTGTCTGTCGGCTATCGACCGAGGACTCCTCTGCTAGCACAATAGCGACAACCTAATCGCACCAGACTCCATTTGTTGCAGACAGCCTGATGCAGCTCTACACGAATAGGTCATTGCTGTCAACGACCGCAACTGGGACGTTGTCAAGAGGTTAGGACCTCATCACCATCCTTCTTCTCACACAACAGGATGCAGGTTAACATCGAAGCCACAACCATTCCGAGGAACCATGAATACTTTCAAGGACTTGCTCAAAAGATCGCCTCGATCTCATACCAAGTCGAATGAGGCATCTGCTAAGGTGGACCGTCACGCACGAACAGCTTTCTTGTTCATTCACTCAGATTGAGCGAACGCGCCGCCCACCCAGGCCACCGTCTCCATGCAGGTTTTGAACGGAAACGAGCCTCCCTGCGCTGTACGTGGAATACATGAAAAATAGACATCGAATACTACTGAGGTGAGATTGCATGTCTGTCTGGCAGGTTCACCATCACCATCCTCGCTAAACACCGCACAGAACAGCAAATCCGCTTATCCCGGAACGAGCGCTTCCCCATCACATCGTCTTCGCCCAGTTCCTCCTCCCCTGAACTTCCCCCTCAAACCCAACAGCTTCGGCAAAATCCCTCAAAAACCTCCACCTTGCCTGCCTAACCCACCCCTTCGCCCTAAACTCATTCGCCTTCTCCGGGAAAAACTCCACCACATCCATCAAACTCTCATCATGCGCCGCAGCCATCAACACATCATCCCGAGGATCCACCTCCTGCAACTTCTCAATAGTCCTCCCCGCCTCCTCCGGATCAAAATGGACCCTCACATCCGGGCCCTCAGGCACATAAAACGGCTTCGCGCGATCGCCATCCCTGAGCGAAGCCTCGAACATCGACCCCGGACAGACCGAATTAGACAGAGAGGTGAAAGGATGTGGCGAAATCTCCTCTGGCAACGGTAAGTATCGCGAAGGCCTCAACTCAGCGCTATGATGCCACGCATCACCACCCATGAGAACGAAACTCGCAGGCTCCGCCGTCACACGCGCCAGAGCGCAGACGTGTCCGATGGCGTGGCCAGGCGCGTTGAGGAAGTAGAGGGACCCATCGCCGAAGTAGTCGATGGCGTGCATAGTGCCGATTTTGAGGCTCTCAGGAGAGAATTCCAGCTGTACGAGCTCCCGACCTCGGAGGTCCGACTCCAGAATAGGACTGTCCTCTTTGGCAGGGTAGCCCGGGAGGAAATTTTCTCTAACGCCAGGGCCAACGATCAAAGATGTCGATTTAGGGAATTCTTCAATTCCGCCACTGTGGTCGAGGTGCCAGTGCGACCAGACCTGGAGTTCCATTATCACAGCGTCAGTAAGTCACACTTATCAACAGTCCGGACAGGGCGATGTGTAGCGGTGTCATCATATACGCACCACACTCTCCACCTCCCCAGCATCAACATCGACCCTTCCATCCTCCTCCAAAATCTCCTTCACGCTCTTGGGTACGTCGATTTCGACATATTCCGTATCGATATTTCTGGTCATGATCGGTGCGAGTTTTTCCCTACGGCGTGTACTGTTAGCGAGCAAGCGGGCGAGTATTCCGCATGGCACTGTTCAGAAAATCGTGTGATACCAATCTTTTCGAATGCCGAGGTCGAAGATGATAGTTCTGTGCAGTCGGGCGTGCTGTATCAAGAACGAATATATGGGAGCGGCCATAGTCTCATGGCCTTTGATGCTGGGACCGAAGAAGATGGATGTGGGAAGACCTTTGATGCTGTGGTTTGTGTTTATGATGGAGACGTCGACGGTTGAGGAAGAGGAGGGGATATTGAGGTCTGGTGGTGGTGGTGATGGTTGAGCAGACATGGTTGTGTTGTGAGCGTGGTTGTAGGTTTGGGGTTTGAAGGTTTGGTATCGGTAGATGCTATGATGTTTGTGATACAGCTGGGTATAAAGTCCACGGTCCACGGCCCGTGGCTACGATTGATCTGCGCTGCAGGTGACTTGATTACCAAGAACTGGCACTTATGCAACGAACCCCTAGCCAGCTGGATCTTCTCCGGCTACGTCACAGTCTTTGCGGCGAATGATGGAACTGCGATAATATCGATTATCTGATCATGAGCAAGCGCCTTTAGGAAAGCGTCGGCTCCATTTCTCCCGTGTGGTCAGACGAATTTGTGAATGCCGCCCCCCGGTATAGACTCATCTTTCGTGGTCGGTCGTCCTAGTCGATGTTCGGCATAACTCGGGCCGGGTGCGTTGGATCTCTTCTTATGAAACCACGGCGCGTACAGTCGCATCTCTTGGTTTCATCTCTCTAACGAACACTGCGAATACGTGGTGTACCACGTGGTCCCAGCGAAGGAGCACTTCGGCTCATGTCAGCAGTAACAACAGTTTCCAGAACATTGCATGCAGGCATCACGATGTGCTATCGTCGGAATACCAAGGAATTACTTCACTCTTGCCGCCATCTCGTCACCGTGCACCAAGTGGCATTTCGTGTCTCGTGCCCGGCGCTCCATATGACTGTCAATTCGACCATGAGCATAGTGCAAATCTCTTCAAGAGTGCTACAGAGCTGTTAGCTGATCATGTGTTATATCTTCTTTTGGCCGTACTGCGATCTTATCTTGCGCTCAGGTAGTTGCCAGCTGATGTTTGCCATACAAAGCTAAGTAGTCTTCACAGCATCGTACATTATGCTGACTTCTACACGGGTCGTGCCCAGTTCCGCAAGTCGTTCATGTCGCCGTGCTGGAAATGTCGGTTTTGCACGAGCCGGCAATCATTTTGATACCATCAAGCACGCACCGGAGATCACTTCGCCATAACTCACGGTCCCCAAGTATATGCCTCGACCTCTCACCGAACGAAATCGAAGACTTGGCTTGACGACCTTTTTCAGCTCCCACCTCACTGCCTTGCAGACTTCTTTGAAAGCCATTGAAGAACGCTTGCGATCGGAACTCCACCGCCGTGTGTCTGGGGCACCACATTGCTGCTTGCGGTGTCGCACAAGCGGCAAGCTTCATCCAGGCCAAAGCTATCCGTGACTTTCTTGTCGTAAAGTCTGTGCTCATGCGGCAGAAGTGCTCCAGCATCAATGCAATGCTTGCAGAGATAACTGCTGTGGATGTCCTCCACATGACTCCGAAGCGCAGACCAACTCTTGAGCACTGATTTGCAGCCTTTGCCTGGACACTTGTACTCAATGAGCGACATAATGTAGTCCAGGGCGGAGGTGCTTGTGTATGCAGTTTCATGATCCAGGAACTCAACCTTGGATATCATATCTGCGAAGGTGTGTGTGGAGTTCCAGTGATTATAATGACTGGGGTGCGTGTACTGCATTGCTGACACTGTCGCTGATTCTGCAAAGCTCGTTGTCGGATTACACAGTGGGCACAGGCAATATGTCCACACGGTGCCAAACTGTAGTATAAGTCTGTGAGGCCGCACTCAGCGCAGCTCAGCTTGTCGACGTGCTGCGTAGCTTCGACAGCCTGTCGCCACTCTGACTTCATGTTCTGTGGCTCCGTGGTAGTCTTGGTAGAGTATATGATGGCATTCATAACCGTGGGCGCTGCGCGCGCTTCTGGTTGCATTGTCATTGTGTTGCAGTCAAGGAGTAATGGGCGTGCGTTGGGGAGTATGTGGAACTCTCCATTTACTGCTTGCCGCCGCGCCTTCGGCTTACCTGCTGTGAGTTGCGCGGTGCCGATATTTTGGCTCGATGCAAACTCCTGCTTCTGTGGTGCTGCCTCGGAGCTGTGTGCGGTCTGAGCAGTTTCTTCCGACATCATGCCGCGTTTCTTTGACTTGCATTTGCAAGGTATCGAGAATGGACTTCCGGATCCTTGTGCTGCAGCGAGCAAGCTTTGTAGATGTCTCATACCGTCCTTTTGCTGCCGGTTGAGTTGACCACGATCCATGTCGGACAGTGTGATGCGCTCGGCGCGTGGCACAAGCTGAGTCGAGACATCTGCTGGTCCAATGTAGTACACCAGCTTGCCTTCTACCATGAGGTATTTGGCGTCATTCTCCATCGCCGGCAGATGGTCCTTGTGAGCATTGCGACACTTCTTGTCTGGACAGTCCTTCCTGCTAGACGGGCTGATCGGGCATATCCGATGAAGACATGGCTCTTTGAGCGTGATGCAGAAATTGCAGACGGGAGCCTCGTTGCACGGGAGACCGTGCTTGGTGCAGTGATCGCAGGTCATGGATTTGCCGTTGTGCTTCTTTGGTTTTGGTGCAGCTGGCTTTGACGGTAGCGACGACGCCACCGGACTCTTAAGCTTCTTCGAAGCCTCCGAGTGGGTTGTAGGACCTTTAGGACTCTTCGAAGTCATCGAGCGAGTCATAGGGCCTTCGTACACAGCAGGGGCGGTCTCTGTATCTAGGATCGGTCAGTCAAAGGCACGCCCGGGGCAGTTGGCGCAACTCACATCCAAGTTTTACATGCTTTGAAAGTTTCTGGCTTTCCCTCCACACACTGAGCAGGATGCGTCTGGTAGTCTCCGCGGACTTGTAGCGATCAGTGCCCTCTTGATGCTCGTCTCGCCGCTGCAGCAGCTTCTAATGCTGGACGTGAAAACCGAGACAGTCACCACACCCGCAAGTGCAATCGAGCGGCATCATGGCACGTGGCGCGTGGTGCAGTGAGATCGAGGGTGACTGATGTGATAGTAGGTAGTGAAGTCCAAGTGAGCACAATAGCACAGTAGTCGTACTTACCTCGCGCAATTTCGAACAGGGGTGACACGGACCTCAATCAGAGGGCAACAACATCACATCTCCCTCTGCGAAAAAGGAAAGAACGGGGTATCAATTCAAGTTCTGCTCACCTACGCGCCGCTCCATCATAACGACTTCCGAGCACTGCCCGCATGCTCGCTCCGTGCGTTTCCGTTACACCGTTACCATCCTTGCTCATGCCACAACGGACAAAATTAAAAACGCTGCATTTCAATGTCATCTCGTCCTGTCCGGCGTGGACGTCACACCCCTTTCCAAATCTTCAAACGCCTCGTCTTCTCTGCTGACAGGCTGCTGGCTACCGGGGTCATCATTAACAGTCGTTACGGCCTGCTCTTGGATGTCTTCCTCATCCTCGCTCTCATGATCGCGATAGTGCTGTTGTGGTGGCGAGATGGCAGATGACGAGCCGCCGTTCCTTGCAAGGGACCGCACCACATCACCTTTGCAGATCGGGCATGTGCGGCGTCGCGTCGTGAGCCATGGTGTGCTGTGGTTCATGTTAGCGATAATTCGAGACGAACAGTTTTATGGTAGTTCTTACATGCACTCTGCGTGGAATTCGTGGCCGCAGGGTAAGCTCATCACTCTGCTCACGCCGTCAACGTACTCTTCCAGGCACACAACGCACTCTCTTTGCTTGCCACCGTATCGTCTTCGCCATTCTGCTAGACCGGCAGCTCGCTTCTCCTCGATTTGCTCGAGCGAAGGACTCGCCATTTCATCTGACAGCATAGAGGAGCTTTGCGGCACTTCTGAAGTCGTCCGTGCTCGAGGCCTTGCTCGCGCGTTAATCGGTCTCGATGCTGATGGGAGCAACGGAGTGGTAGCGCTGGGTGCAGATGCGATCGATGATGTCGTTGATGCAGTACTGCTAGGCATAGTTTGGTATGTGCGCACCGGTAGCCTCTCGACAACCGACTTCGGTGCTCGCCACCTTCGCCTTCGAATTCGAGATCGCAATAGAAGCAATGCGTAGACGACCGTGAGCGTGACAAGTGGCGACACCACCAGCACGAGAAGCGTGTCAAAAAATGGCGATGACGACATAGACGCTGGACTCAAAGTCACCCATAGGCCTTCGTGTAGCTCCAGTCCGTTGTTGGGGTGCTGAGGTTGTCGGTGAATGTCGGCTTTGGCATGATGTGTTTCAGGCTCGAAGGGCTTCGGAACCACTTTGGGTACACTTTCCAGCTTTGCCTCTTCCCCTCTGCCATTACCAGAGAATAGACGATGGAGCCAGCCGTGATACTCATCTTCGACTTCTTCGCCGTGTTGAGATGACTTGCTGCCCTGACGCGATGGTCTCTGCGAGCTCACGAGGTCCACCGCTTCATGGTATGCCTTGGCATATTCTCCACTGCCCGGCGTAATGCTGCCACCTCCGAGAGAGGTCGTTGCTGCCTTGCTCGATTTCGGGGCAGCGACAGAGCTTGACGTTGTTGCCGTGCCTCGGAGTTGCTGCTCTTTCTGTGCGGCTACCAGATCAGGGTCTCGCCAGTCCTGCACGCCAATCTGAAAGCCATCACTAGGTGCATTGGTCGTACCCGCTACGCGTGATGAAGCGGTAGAAGTTGATGGCTGCTTGCCGTGCCTTGGCACATCGTCTTCAAATTCTTTTTGCAGCACCCAGCCAATGTTGCCGCTGCTCGGCGGCCTTCTGCTGTCTGCAGTGTCCGAGGCACCTCCAAACAGTGCCGTAAACCAGCTTCGGTGTCGTGGCTTATCGTTGCTCTTATCGCTCGATACCTTGCTGTTGCTCTTTATGCTTGACTTTGGTTTTGAGGTGGGAATTGTCTTGGTTGTTGCCGTGGTTGTCGTGAAATTCGGCTTGTCTGCCACGGCTTTGGTAGTAGTTTCTTCGACTATCTTGCTCTCATCGCCTAGTGCCAACCCGAGTCGTGTCGCGTCATCTGTCGCAAGGGTGCTGGACGGCATGAGGCTTGAGAGCAGCTGTGCAGTCGTATGGGAGGTGAATAGGGAGGGAATTGTAACGTTGGACGTGTCGCCTCTTGCGTACATTGTGACAAGCGGTCCGCCCCGGATATCGTCACCTACGATGAGTGCGATGCCTCCTCTTCGCTGCACCCACTTCACCTTCTCCAAGAAGCCGCATCCTCCTCTACTGAGCAGCACGACCTTGCCTGCTATTTCAGCACTCTCCTGCAAGGACTGAATGTCCGCGTGTGTTGGCTTCTTCGTGTTACCTGCCGCCTCTCCGTTGGTTTTGAGGCCATCACTCGCAGGTAGAGGATGATGCAAGTAATCGTCAGTGCCGTCTGCCTCATCCGGATGCTCTTTTCCTTCATCTTCATCCTCGTCTTCGCCTGTTGACCTCTTGTTCCTCCCCTCTGTGGCCGTGTTTTTGCCCTCGTTACCGTTCTTCTTGCCGCTACCCCCCACTGCTGACCAGCTGCCATCGTCCCAGCCAGGGACATCGCTACATCCCAGCTCTGCTACGCCATTGCCGAAGTGGTCGTCTCCAAAACCACTGCCTATCCATAGCTGCCCACTCAAGCTCTTTTGCGGTAATAGAGGTCCGAAGGCTGCAGGGCGTGCCAAGAAATTGGTAGAGTTGTCGTCCGTTATGCTGATAATGGCGGAGGGTGGGAACAGCGACGATGGGGTTCGCCAGTTAAAGTATGTTCCTATGCTGCCCTGATGCTGTGAGTACTGTGCTGGAGTGCCACTCCTCCACGGCCCGATGAACAGTAAGAAAAGAAATGTTACAACAAAAGCGACCAGCGTCAGGAGAAAGCGTAGAGGGCGCATGGTGGTGAGGCGTCTCGAAGTCCAGCTCGGAGGTTGTGGGATTGTCGGGGCAAGTTGTTGCAGAATTCCACGTGCGCCTTGAGCGCTGCTTTTCAGGCAGTCATGGGCATGGGCAGTGCATGGACGAGGTGCAGCGGTGAGTAGTATTGAGAACCAAGGCAGAGCTGCGTGTGTCTGTGGCGCTGGTCCAGGATGCAGCGGCGGCGGCGATTGCGGCGGGAAGGAAGCAACTCAGGCGTGGGGAAGATGGCCGAGGGACTTTTGGGCGATGCGAACTGATGCGACAAAGTGTGCGATGAGAAGGATGTGTAGAGTATTACAGATTGTGTACAGCAACGAGTGAATGGATGTATGGGAGTAATAACACGACACAGTGTGGGCAACGGGAAGCGCTTCCACTGTTCGTCGTCGTATGACTTGTGGGCGTCACAACACATGCGGTCTCTCCTGTTCACGCTTGCATGCGATCCTTGTACACACCAGAACTATCACGTGTCATGCGTCGCGAGTACGAAGGTGCTGGGATGGCAACGACAATGCGATGCATCTCCCTGCTCGAACAGGGCTTGCTTGCACTTCGACTTGACTTCATCCTCCACCACTATAGGATCTACTAGCGTATCGCGTACAAACAATGAGTGAATTGGAGGCGCGGCGACGAATGCGCAATCTGGACAGAGCTTGGGACAAGAGCGGCAGGTGAAGCGAAATCAATGATGCTACAGTGGCTCATCGCCCTTGTTCCCGGACGCTGTTGTACATACTACATACGAAATTCAGGCCATTCCAACGGGACAAATGCAGTGAAGGAACTCATCATGGGAATGTGAAGGCAAAGTTCTCGACCATATGGCGGACATGACGAGCATGAAACAGTAGGAAGAGGCTCTGCTGTGAAGATTTGATCGGCGTACAGTAAGCTTCATTAAGTACTTAGGTGGTGGAAGAACTGGTTCAAAGGTTGTGGGGTCCATCAGATTCAGACAGCTCCAGCTCTCTCCATCATCATCATCATCATCATCGACTACCGACTTTTTTCTCACAGCTCTGCCAGCAATACGCAAGCGCGGCGTAATCCTTCTCCTCACCTGAATCTCTACCGAGCAAAGGATATGCGCCTCCGAAAGCCATGTATGACCTGATTGGTACAGCAGACTACGGCCTCCGCCTGCTGCAACGGCTCGCTATATCGCAGTTTGACTTCGCATTTGCCGCCATCCGATAGCTCAACGGTCAGCCTTTCCTTCCAAAATGCAACGCCTTCTGTTGCCCTACGGTGATGGGCTGCTTCCTCGTCGACACACACGACACACACGACACACACGTCCGAAAGAGTTGCACTTCCCGCCATCCGAATCCTCTTCGACCGCATCTTTATCGCTCTTGCTTTCAGCGTTGCTCTCTGGGACCTCGTGCTTTGCCTTCCAGTCCCACCCGTCTCGTCCTCGACCTCGCACATATTCTTCCTCACCGCGCTTTCGACCACTTACTTACTTCCAATCGATTGCCTATTGTCCGCACTTGACAGCGTCCTACATCCTGATTGCACCTGATTACACCCTACACACCATCGAGCAGGCCGACCTGAGTTGACCTACATCCCTCGAAAAGATTGCCGCAGCATCACTACACACATCCTCCACCAAGTCTTTCCATACCGCTTCATCGAGCGTCGAAACAGCAAACGCCGCAGCACTTGTTGCTCCTTCCACCCAGAACACACCGACCCAGCCACATCGCGAGCCCACGATGAATATCAACGCTCCGACGGACAGAGGCTTGAACCTGCCAGGCTTCAGGTCACGCCCGAGCAAGCTCGAAGGTGGAGGAGGACACAAGAATGAGCTAAGAATACCATTCCTCGGCTTTCTTCCGAACAAGCCTCGCAACCACTTCATTGCCATGGTCGGCGAGTTCATTGGCACCTTCCTATTCCTCTTTTTCGCCTTCTCCGCCACACAAGTCGCCAATGCAGCTGCAGCTGGTGCAGACACTCAAGGAGGAACCTCGATCACACAGGTGCCGAACACAAGCGTATTGCTGTACATCAGTCTGGCATTCGGCTTCAGCTTAGCTGTCAATGCCTGGGTCTTCTTCAGGATCAGTGGAGGTCAGCGCACCATACTTCATCAGCGTAGAAAGTCGAAAGTCTAGCTGATATGACTTGGCAGGTCTCTTCAACCCAGCAGTCACTCTCGGCATGGCTTTAATTGGAGCTGTGACTTGGGTCCGCGCCGGCCTGGTTTTCATCTCACAGATTTTGGGCAGTATGGCAGCTTCCGGTGTTGTCTCGGTGCTCTTTCCGGGCCCAATGGCAGTGTCAACAACTTTGGGTGGAGGTACAAGCATTGTTCGAGGACTCTGTAGGCCGTCTCTAATGTACTCTGCCGAGACTACTACTGACTCCGTGCTCACAGTCATCGAAATGTTCCTCACCGCCGAACTCGTCTTCACCATCTTCATGCTCGCTGCCGAGAAGCACAAGGGCACCTTCATCGCGCCAGTCGGCATCGGTCTCGCCCTATTCGTCGCCGAGCTCGCAGGCGTCTACTTCACTGGAGGCTCGCTGAACCCAGCACGCTCTTTCGGTCCTTGCGTCGTCCTCCACACATTCCCGGGCTACCACTGGATTTACTGGCTGGGGCCTGCTCTTGGCTCCTTGGTCGCAGTCGGATTCTACCGCTTTGTAAAGATGCTGGAATACGAGACTGCGAACCCCGGTCAGGACTTCAACGAGCACGAGGCGGAAGTGTTTGAGTTTGATGAGGATAACGCTGCGACTGGACGTGACGTATCGAGGCCGAACGCTGCCACTGTCCCGAGCAACGCTGACTACCGTAATGACAGTCTGGGTACCCGACCAAGCCGCGAGCCGACCTCGGGTCCTTACTTTGATCGTATGGGTGCTGTGCCTACCAATCCACCGGATTCTTCTGGCCGACCATCTGGATCTAGAGGACGCATGGATGGCAGCGACAGCGGAAAGATGGAAGAGGTCCCGTTTCATCCTGGCCAGGGACCATATCAAGCTGGACCTCAAGCGGAGAATGGTGGTCTTCGCTACTAAGGGAGGCCGCTCTTGTGTTGCTGCAGGATCCTGGTTGTTGCCACGCGGCGGCGCTGCTTGAAAGGGTTTGTTTCTGATTGTGCTTCGTTGCTGCATGACATATTCATGCATGGCTATACGCTGGAAAGAGTACTTGGCGAACATAGGATCACGGCACTTTGTAACGGCAACTTTGATTTGATGCATGGAGAATACCCGTTGAAGCGCGGCGTTGGTGGAGATTTGTCCAGTCATGTGGACTACTACTGTGCAGTGCTTAGCAAAAGCATGTTCGACTTCAATCCGACTCTTTTGAGCGATGCAACGTTTTGTTTCTGAGTGCACTGCCTAACACGCTCCAATCGAAATCTGCTCTGTCTCGTTACTCGTTGGTATCTTTCTCCTCGACGTGCACACCAATGAGCCCTGCGCTGTGTTCTTTGTGCTCCATGTCGCGCGCAAACTCAATATCAGTAGCAAACAGCCAATGCCAATGTATTGCACGCTCTGCTGAAAACCATGTTCAACAGTCAACAGCCTCCCGCAAGACTCCGCACATCACTCCCAATGACATTCTGTAGCAATATTTCCCCAGTAGCTTCACCTGACTGCTGCAAGACATCAATAGGGCAATCGCGCCACACTTCCCGAGCCCTCCACTGCCACTCCACGTAAGCCAGCATGGAGAGCAGGAAAGGACGCGCTTCTCCTCCTTGAAGACACATAGATAGATGGATAGATAGATGGATAGATAGAATGAACCTGCATCGCATTGCAGCGCATAGCGCGTAGGCATGTCGATGCAGAAAAACGAGAAGTTAGGATGTCGAGAATACTTAGGTAGTAGTTTAGTTTAGATTAATTTAGTTTAGTTTAGCATTATCCGGTCTCCTTTTTTTTGTTGGAATCTGATGGGATCCCTTGGATCCCTTAGGTAGCGGGTAACGATATCGTCATCGTCATCATCGATCAGTGCCGCCGGGGCTTTGCCGGGGTTTGGGGGAGGAATGTTCAGGTTCGGACGCCTCATTCTTTTCCAATTCCACTTTGGTCACACTTCGCATGGTGCTAGCGATATGTCGATGTTTCGTGGGCTTTAGGCAGCGGGGCGGTTGCGGTCTCTTGGGGGTGATGTATGCTCGCGCTGGAGTGGGGGTTCTTATGGGAATGGAAATGGGAATGGGAATGGGAACGATGGAAGTACGGGAATTGGGTGGCGGAGGAGCATTGGTCTACTCTTAGCTTCTGGCGAGCCATGTGGCATTCGCGCTGATATTCATCGAAATGCGCCTGAAAGGTCAGGTACAGGAGGTTGTACACTCTTATTCTCATCAAAGACTGATGGAGAATGCTTTTTCGAGCAGGGCCAATGCTGCTCATTTGCTAGCTTGGGACTCTGTTCCTATCATGGGCTTTGGCTTTTCGCCGCCAGTGGCAGACACGACTTATAAGATGCCATTTCTCGATCGAACAATCCTCATCGCAGTCAAGCAGCATTTCTACAGCCAGAGAGTTACCTCAGTATGGCTGGACACTTTCTATGCGGCTTGATTCGAGGACGCGGGTCCTATATGAGATGAAGACTTTTCAATCTCTTGTCCGTGCTAAGACAGATAGCGTCGGTACTTGCTACCGAAGCTTATACCAGGTGCCATACCGCTCTCGGTTTATGCAGAACGACTTCATAGCCGCCCGCGTCATTCGTCACTTCTAACTTGAAGAGGAAATGACAAGAAGCTTAAAATGAGGTCAATCACTGCCTAGACGGTTACAACAAACTTCGAAGAATCTGCACATATATCCAAGGACTTCTCTCCATGGGTCACATCCAAGAGGCTGTTACTTGCACTCCTCACAATGCCTACACTTCGCCACAATGCTTTACTGGCCCTCCTGGCGACGTTATGCCGGGCATGGACGGGAGAAGGTACGGACTACATCTCGGATCCCTGGTCGTCCAGCTCGCGCTACGGCTACGTCCCAGGCAATGAGTTCGGCGTGCCAATGAATGCAACCTACGACTATGTCGTCCTTGGTGGCGGCACTGCCGGGCTGGCGATGGCTTTTCGACTTGCAGAGAATGGCACCTTCAACGTAGCTGTAGTTGAAGCAGGTGGTTTTCCGGAGATCGATAACGGCAATCGGTCTGTTGTGCCAGCATACTGCACGGAGTATGCAAACACGACGATCGAATCTGCACACCAGTTCCCTGGAGTGGATTGGGGCTTCGTGACGCAGCCGGAGGAAGGTCTTGGCGGAAGGCGGCTACACTATGGGAGAGGAAAGACTTTGGGTGGAAGGTGAGCTGAGCAGGACTCATGTGTGTGAGGCACAGCCTGACATATTGAGGTGCTGACATTGCGTTTCATCAGCTCCTCACAGAACGCTATGATCTATAATCGAGGAACAATCGGTTCTTACCAAGCTTGGGCCGACCTCGTCGGAGATCAAAGCTGGACGTTCGAGAACATCCTTCCAAACTTTGCGAATGGTATCCATTACTCTCCGCCTAACATGACCTTGCGGGCTGCGAATGCTAGTGTCCCACCTCCCGCGAATCCGAATGCATACAGCGCTTCTGGAGGTCCGCTACAGGTCTCGCATTCTAACTATGCCCAAGTTTTCTCCAGCTACATCGACTTGGCAATGGCTGAGTCCGGTATTCCCGAGCAACAAGACTTCAGCAGTGGCTCGT